>CM069438.1:26893791-27493791 GCA_035610365.1 Aquatica leii
AATTGTGAATGTATAAATTGCATATTTGAATTTCCGGATACAAACAAAATTAATTTACTCTTCATATATAGACCTCCTGAACTAAACATCAAAAACTTTATAAATGAACTAGAGACGCTATTAGAAGTTAATAAAATTAGTGATGGAATATTAATTGGTGACATTAACATAAATTTATTAGACAAAAACAATACAAATGTGTGTGAATATGAAAATATGTTGTGCGGTTTAGGTTATCTAAATGCGATTAAAGACGTTACGCGAGAAGAAATTAGAGATGGAGAAGTCAAAAGATCGTTAATCGATCATATATTCATAAGATCTAAATTCAAAAACATTAAATCAGCGGTAATAGAACACAAACTTGCAGATCACTACCCAGTAACTATACACATTGAAGACGGAATTATCTCCAAATCTAGCTGCTTGACAAAATATTCAATCAAAAGGTATAATGAAAAAGGAATTAAAAATATTATAAATACACAAGATTGGAATTCTCTAAAAAATAGTGACATAAATAATTACACTAATAATATTATTACCACCTTTAAAAACATATATGAATATAACCGATTAGATGAAATTAATACAGAATATAAAACTAGAAGAAAAAATGACTGGATTACAGATAACCTATATTACAAAATAAAAGAAAAGGACAAGTTATATAGAAAATGGAAATCAAATCCAAACAAAGTAAAATATAAACAAAACTATAAACATTTTCAGAAACATTCTAAACAACGAAATTCGAGATGCAAAAAACAAATATATTAGAAATAGAATAGAGAAAAATAATAAAACAAAAATTTGGGACGACATTAATTATATATTAACAAGAAAATTCTAAAAATGTGGACGACAAAATTCTAAAACACTTAGGAAAGACTACATCAGAAAAATCTATTGTAAATAATTTTGCAAATACATTTAAGGAACAAATCAACAAATTAATTACTACTTGCAAACATCAAACTATACTCAGTGTTAAACAAGAATACATAGACTGCTCTTTTTACGTACCTAAATGCAAAGAAGAAAAATGTTAAACATAATTACAAAAAAATTACAATTGAAAAAATCGCCTGGATACGACAACATAAGAATAAAAGATATAAAAAACAACTGCGACATATTTGTAAAGTTAATTAATAAGCTATTAAATCAATCAATCAAAAATGGGATATTTCCAGACGCATTCAAAATTGCTATAACAAGGCCTATATATAAAAAAGGAGACCCGATGGATTATGCTAATTACCGTCCAATAAGTATACTTTCAACAATTGAAAAAATATTTGAAATTTATATTGGGGAACATCTAAAAAAATATTTAGAAGAAAACAAATTAATTCATCCAAACCAGTATGGGTTTCAAAAGGGAAAAAGTACCGAACAACTATTGGAAAAAATTACTGATCATATAAATACACAGCTAGATAAAAACAATTACACCGTCGCAGTATTTATAGACTTATCGAAAGCATTCGATACAGTAAAACATGAATTGTTATTAAAAAATATGATCAAATTTGGAATCAAAGGCAAACAGTTATCATGGTTTAAAAGTTATCTAAAAAATCGACAATTCATGGTTAAAGTTGGTAACACATATAGCGAAATGAAGACGGCAGAATATGGAGTACCACAAGGAAGTAATCTTGGGCCTATACTGTTCTTGCTATATGTTAATGACATATTTACTTCAACAGAAAAAGCCAAATTGTACATGTACGCAGACGATGCAGTGCTGTTTTACTCACACAAAGATTTTAAAACTTGCGAACAAACTATACAAGAAGAATTAAATAAAATACTAATGTGGACCCATGGAAGAAATCTGTTTATTAATGAAGACAAGACTGTGACAATGCTCTTTTCAACATCACACATGGTAAACACTAACAAAATAAACTTAAAAATTCATAATTGTTCATGTTTGTTATCACCTGGAAGATGCGAGTGTAAAATAGTAGAGAATGTGAGTAATACTATTTACCTAGGAATCAATATAGACAATAGATTAAAATTTGATAAACATATAGATAACATTTACGAAAAAATTAAAAAAACAACAGGTTGCTTTTATCTATTAAGTAGATTCGTTGACAAAACAATGTATATAATATATAAATCCTTAGTGGAGTCTATACTAAGATATGGTGTACAAGTATGGGGATGTGCCGAACATGTTCATGTAAAAAAACTAGAATCACTACAACGTAAAATATTAAAACTAGTTAATAAAAATACAACATTAAATAAAACCGAAGTGTTAGAAAAGTGTGACACATTAACTCCAAACGGCTTATATAAGTATCTAAATTTAATTCAATATTTTGGTCACAATGAATATAAAATTATAGTTAGACATACCCACGCTACACGTAGAACAAAATATATTGTGCCTTATTACTACAATAAATACGGACAAAGAAGCTTGAAATGTTTGATACCAAGTTTATATAATCAAATTCCGGAAGACATAAAAACAAATAGATTAGGGATTTTCAAAAAAGAAATAAAAAAATGGTTACAACGTAGTAGCAATTAAAAAAAAATATATTATTTGTGGCAATTTAATTTAATTTAAATTTTATTTTTACAACGTATAAATTACAAAAAAAAGTCATTTGTTATTTTCATAATTATTTTTAATTTTTCATTTATTAGATATTATATTCACCATTATACTAATTTTAGTAATTATGCAAAAAATATTATTAGTAACAACTAATGTATGTATCAAAATGTACAATGATTGTATGCACTCTTTAGGCGTTAAAACAATAATGAAAACTAAGTAAGTGTTTATACTTGTAATAGTATAAGTAAGGCACCAACAGATAAGTCTTTTGACTTTGTTGGACCTATAATTATGTAAATTTTATTCTGAAATAAAGCAATTCAATTATTATTATTATTATTATTATTATTATTATTATTATTATTATTATTATTATTATTATTATTATTATTATTATTATTATTATTATTATTATTATTATTATTATTATTATTATTATTATTATTATTATTATTATTATTATTATTATTATTATTATTATTATTATTATTATTATTATTATTATTATTATTATTATTATTATTATTATTATTATTATTATTATTATTATTATTATTATTATTATTATTATTATTATTATTATTATTATTATTATTATTATTATTATTATTATTATTATTATTATTATTATTATTATTATTATTATTATTATTATTATTATTATTATTATTATTATTATTATTATTATTATTATTATTATTATTATTATTATTATTATTATTATTATTATTATTATTATTATTATTATTATTATTATTATTATTATTATTATTATTATTATTATTATTATTATTATTATTATTATTATTATTATTATTATTATTATTATTATTATTATTATTATTATTATTATTATTATTATTATTATTATTATAATTAGTATTATTATTATTATTATGATTTATTTGTAATTCAAAATAAAGCAATTTGATTTTTGGAGAAAAATATGTTATTTATAAATAAAAAAAAATATGATAAAAACATTACTATAAAGTAATTAGATAACATTCTCCTTCAGTTAATGTTATATAATACTGATACTTTGGACTAAAGCTTTGTTAAAAATAAATAAGAAAAATTCTTTATATGTATAACTCAATGAGAACCCAACAATAATGTGCATATGCTTCAAAAAACATAAATATTTACATTTAACCAATTTAACGTAATTGTAAATGACAGAAAAACTTTAAATTCTTGAAAACATAAATAACTGATTTTTTAACTGTATCTGGAACTTAATTTAAGTAAATCAAAAGCAAAATAGTATTCTCAGAGTCAAAGTTTTTTTAAATAAATTCAAATGTGGTTTCAACCGATTGCAACCAATAAAAAAATTGACATCATTTGTCGTCACCGTTATTTTTTGTTAATGTTAAAGTGCCATCTACATGATAATAGCTGAACTGTATACTCGATATTTTTAACATAAAGATGGCGGAAACCAAAAAAAAACTTTTATTTCATGATTATTTCAATTATTAATACACGTTTTGCTGTTATATTTTAACATAAAGTTTAAAAAATGTTTGTGAAGAGATTCCTTTTATTTTAAATTCAATATTTTAAAAAAAAATATTTGTTTTATTTAGCTTATTATACGGAAGTGTCGTCATAAATAATAATTAAAGATAATGCTCTATATTAAACATTGGCTGCTTTTAAAGAAAATAATTATAGTTTGTTTAATTTTTACATTATTTGGCTAAAAATCATGAAACAAAATCGCAGATGTGCTGCCATCTATTATGTAAATTATAACTACAATTTTGAAGGGCGGCTCTTAAGTCAAACTTTTAATGATATTCTTATAACAATAACACTGGAAGTAACTTATCGGTAGCGTACGTTAGATCATCTCTGACGTGTTGTTTTTGGTGCCGTTAGATTTGTGTTAATTAGTGTAAATTTCGTTTAAAAAAAAATTTAAAATGGTAAGACTGCGTGTTCTTTAATTTTTAAGAACAAAATTAAAAGCTTTTTTATTTTAGTTTTTTTTTGCTTTTTAATCGTTGTGTCGCTTTAGTCTTTGCATTATTGGAAGTTGATTCTAATCTAAATAAAATTTAAATTGTAATAATTATAGTAAATAGTTAACAATAAGTATAAACAGTTACAAACTGGTACCAAGCTTGATTACTTAATTATGATTGTCAATATCTTATCAACACAAACACTTAATGTATAGAATATTTGATAACATTCACTAAGCGAGGAGGAATTGCAATAAGTATGTATAAACAAACAAAATCTTTAAATTATTTTATCATCAATTAGAATAATTAATTGTTTTGCTGTTGCATTAAACATTGGTATAAAATAAAACGTGTGTTGTGACACACTCTTGCTGAAATCGTAACAAAAATGTTAACTCAGAATGACTTTTTTTTACAAACTGTAAACTTGTGAACAAATTAACAATAAACTATGCAACAATACTAATTAAAACGTAGTACGTTAGTCATTACTTCGGTAATAACATGTTTAGAACAAATGCAAATTTGATAACATGAAACAGTATGACACAATCTACAATATCAACGCTTCCTAGATGAAATGAAAACACGAAGCAGTCGTTATCAAAAATGAAAAGTGCGATGCATCCGCAAACTAAGATTTAGACACGCACTTTTTCTTCCTATATAAAAATACATGATTTTATTTAATTTCGAAAATTTGTTAAACAAAGACTAATTAGTGGAAAAAAACTTGCTTTACTGGCGTCTGTTAGATTTAAATAAAAATACTTTTTGTCCGTTAATGCAACGGAGATTTGATCAAAGTGGTCACATCCAATTAAAATTGGATCACGTTTAAGCAACTGTCGATTTTCCAACGGTTTCATAAGTTTCTACTTTTGCATACTAAAGTTGTTACTTTTTATTGCCGTTTTTAGTAAAAATATTTTGGATTTTTTTACATAAATGGTTTATGTGTAGTTGTTCTTTTTAATGATAATTGATTCTTTACACATTATTAAATATACAGGGTTCGCCATTACTCTGGCTTCGGCTTCTAGTGCCTTTGTATATGTCAGCGTAAAATGTTTAGTACTGTACTTATTGCATGTTTTAAAAATATTTTTGTTTATACAGGGTGTTTCTGTTTTTGTTCGATAGCATAAAGTTGCACTTTATTAAATAGAAACTTATCAATTTTTTATGTTGTTTAATGAAGACCTAATTTAGATAAAAAGTACTATTTAAATTTATCAAATTGATAGCGGCGTTGCCATTTTAGAGCAATTTCTTTAAAAAATAAAGTGTCAGAAATGGTCACAGAACTGGTGTTTTTTGAAATTTGGGAATTTGTTTTTGTAAATTCGTAGATGAACGTCAAAAGTACTTAAGTATGTAGTGTAACGTGCGAGTATTTGAAAAGAAAAAAATATCCCGCGTAAAATCGTCTACCAACTACGTTGTCAAAACAAAATTTAAGCTTAACCCAACACCAAAAAAACTATACTTCATTACTCTGTTTTACTCTCGGACATTAACATGCGTGAAATAGGTCTGTCCATAATAAGAAATGTGAGAGAGAGATAAAAAAAAAGAGCTAAAAAAAAACTAACACTTGTAATAAAATGTCGATTTATTGTATGACTTTCGCTATGCTCGATTACTCGATGGAGGAAGAGCATGCAAGAAACCTCCACCAGTTGTTATCTTTTCATATCCCAAATATTTAACAAACAATAAAATAAAATACACACATGCAAATAATGTAAAAAAAATGCAATAGATTACAAAAGTTCATATATAATGAATCTAATCTACAAATTGAATACGGAAGCTTGCTTTGATCAAAACATATTAAAAGGACCTTAATCGCTACGTTACACCTTCACATATCATCAACTAAAACACAAGAATTGTTAAAGAGTGGACATGCCATGTCCAAGGTACCAATGTCTCTGGATTGCGAGTACGTATGGCTAAAGTTGAAGATGCTCCGAAATTGCAACATTAGTAAAACCGGCTACCAAAGTAATCTAATCATGGCTCATCGTTTCGAGGTCGATCATAGACCGTTCTAAAGAAAACGGTTCAGCATAGAACGTTTAGATTGGTTTTTTAAATCAATCTTAGATTCATTACATACATGAATCACATTGAGTTACTTTACAATACAATCAAGGAAGGATGGTAATACTTTAGCAATTCGAATTCACGGAAGAAAATCGTTAGTAAAATCAACAAGGCATTTCATACATAGCATAACGTAGAATTAAGGTGGAAAAAAAATACACACAAAAAATCGGAGCAAGTTCCGTTTACAATCACAAAAAAAACAACATGTGTCTGAAACTACGTAGATGACGTAATCGTCTATGATTAAGTTTTCTTTCAATCGCGAGAACAAAGAAACCGATGCGTAAACTCAAGATTCATACCTAAATTCGATAGCAAACTCCATTCAATTTTTCTAATACATATTAAATCAAAATTGAATACAAAAGAACCAATTACGTTACTTTTAAATAAATTACAAAAATGTCCTATAAAAGGTAAAGAAAAATACAACAATTACACACCAAAACTAAGACAGCGCAATCTAATTCCTTTGTCTTAAGTGAACAAAGGAAACATGTATCAATGCTTTTAAAATTAATTTTAAACTGCCATTACAAATAACATTTAATTATTTTGAATTTGAATGTATAGAATGAATTCATACCTGCAATTGCAATACCACTATTTACTTATTATTATTTTTTCAGCCGTAACTTTCCTCTGTTCTCTATTTCTTTGTTTCTACGACCACCAGCAATCTAAAACTCTCTCCCTGATTCCCTCAGGTTTCAAAGTCCCCCTATTTTCTTCCGCAAGCGGTAACCCACCCCCGTTTCCTCGCCGAGATTAAGATACGTTTTCTTAGACAAATAGCTGTGCAGGCAACCAACAATACTTGTAAAATTTGAACTGGAATAACTGGATACTACAAGTAGTCTAAAAGATTTTTTTAATTTTTAATAATTATTTATATATGAGAGCGCAAATTTTCATTTTTTTCGAATTGCTGAAATTATTTTTTTTTAAACGGCACCCTCAATTTCCTACTAGAATAAACCTGCTTGATTGAAACAATGTTTTGATTTAACTGAAAATTTATGAATATCTCCATAACTGTAGATGTTAGGAGAGTACTAGTGCAAATCAATAGAGAATTAAAACTACATTAGAAACAGTTGAATGAAATTGAGGGTGCCATTTGAAAAAAAAATGATTTTCAAAAATACGAAAAATTTTAAAATTAACGCTCCCATACAAAGTAAGTACGGCGAATTAAAAAAATCTTTTAGACTACTTAAGTACTTCTGACTTTCATCTACGAATTTAGAAAAACAAATTCTGAAATTTTAAAAAACTCCAGTTTTGTTAACATTTCTTTTTGATGCTGCATTTTTAAGGAAATTGCTCTAAAATAGCAACGGCGCATTCAAACAAAAAAAAATTAAAAAGCATTTTTTATCTAAATTAAGTCTTTATCAAACAGCATAAAAAATTGATGGGTTGCTATTTAAAAAAATTTAAACACCCTGTATAAACAAAAATATTTTTTAAACATGCAACTTTTCAATACAAATGAGTACAGTACTAAACATTTTATGCTGATAATTATACAAAGGCATTAGAAACCGAGGCTGGAGTGGCAAACCCTACTGTACTATATACAGGGTGATTTTTTGGAATTTACCCAAAATATCTAGAAAACAAAAACGTTATGAGCAAAATGTCAAAACCGGTAAATTTTGACTGTGAGGAGACAGTAGTATAGTTTTAGACCTACAGGTGCATCCTTTTTCTAGGGACTGCAGTCCCTACAAAAAAATAAAATGGAAAAAGGAGTTAAAATGTTTCTTTTTTTAACCTCTGTTTAACTGTGTAATAATTTTGTATTTCTACGATTCGTTTTAAAAAAAACGTCAGATAGAATTTGCAAGGTAAAAAGGGGAATCTTTTTCTGTCGTTATCAAGTATTTTCTGAAATAAAAATTGTTTCTTATGCATTGACATTGACAATTATTCAGTTTTGAAGTAAATCTGCACACGTTTGGGTAAAAATAGTGTACTCAGTTGCTGAAAGAGTTGAAATGGTTTTTATTTATGGTTCCCAAAACAAACGTGCTAGAGCCACGGCAAAGGTTTTTAATGATCAGCATCCAGATAAAGATTTAAGCCACCAATACGTTACAGAGTTTGTACAAAAATTCACAGACACGAGATCGGTAGTAAATAATAATACAGTGGTAAATGAAATGACTTAAATTGAGGAAATAGGTCATATTACTGTTAATTCTATTAACTTTTTGTGAAGATTGTTGAAGTTACTGAGCTTTCATACTCATCAGTTTATAAACAAAAAAAAATTAAGTTCCATCCTTATAAAATAAATATTTTCCAAGAGCTTGGTGACGATTACGACAGACGAATAGAGTTTTGTGAGATGATGTCGAACTTAGTCACTGTGAAGCAACTCCAATTAGAGGCGCTGAAAAAAATCCACATTCCCCGAAAGTTAGCGTTGCCGACCTGGCCTGGGATGATGTTAGTGGCGCATCGACAGCCAAAAACAAAAAGAGATTAAATATGTCATCTATTCAACAAGATGAAGTAAACCACAATAAATACCAGAACTTCTCGCAAGAAAAACTTCTCAAACTACTTGCAGTTCTATACAGAGAATCCAGGGCACTTCTTAATTTAACTAAGGAGTCAGCTAATACTAAACGATAAATTAATGACAGCGTCTCTAAAGTAAAGAGCTTAGCGCAACAACTAGCAGAGAAAAGGCTGGAAAAAAAGACAACTGGGAAAAAACCACAGGCGGATACGTTCGAGACGGCGTTTTGCAAACAATGCCATGAAATTAGTTTTAGCGAGGAACGAAAGAAAAATAAGTTTCTATTATTTTATTTTTCTTTCGTTCTCGGTGACGTTCGAAGACATCTGGCCAATGGTTTGTAAAAAATGGCCAGTGGAAGTTCTTCTGGCCACAAAAATAGGGACAGCAGTTCACAACAACGCGGTCTACCTAATTAACGAGAATGAGAATTACTGGAAACTCGCCTGTGGTTCAACAAGAACAACAAGAAACAACTAAATATACGATCTTTAATGGCCTGACGCATTGTAATAACCAAGCCTGGACGGAAGCCGTATATGGGTCCTTAACTAAGGCTAGGAATAGGGCTCAAACAGCTGACATTCGACACCTTCAATTGGTGACGATAGGAAGTGAGTTTTTGCCTGTTAGAACTCAATCTGGCCACAGCAACGTCACAGACAGAGAAAGTTAAAGAAACACTGCAGCATACACAAAGATCTGTTGAAACATTAATTATTAAAAAGGAAGGACAATTTTATGCAGAACTCTTTGTTACAGGGACTGTATGTACTCTAAAGGAAACAGTTCGCATTCTTCATATCCACAACCAGGATGATGTTACGACAGTCGAAGAGATCAGCAAAGTCCTATCTAGAATACTGGGAGAGGAAAATACTAACAAACTAAGATTTGAAAAACTAAGACCTGGAAGATAAGACACGCAGTCTATCACGGTGACAGCTCCGGCTGATGTTGCTAAAGACTTGCTCAGAATTTAGAAACTAAAGGTTGGACTTACTGTTTGCAGAACTGTTGAAAGGATAGAATAGTATGTAAGGGTCAAAACAGAAGCAAATTGTGCCTAAATTACGGCAAAGAAGGTGATACTAAAGCAGCATGGGCCAATTCAAAACCTTGCGCAATCTATGACTGCCTAAGCCTCACGCCATGAACGATGGCATTCCCAAAATATAAACGCCACATTGAAGATAAAAGAACCAATTCAAACAATTACTAGTAATTATGGCAAATAAACAAATTACTAAAATTTTACAAATTAACGTAGAACGTTAGAGAGAAGCCCATGCAGTGATACCCGTGATCGCAGAAAAACTACGAGCAGATGCAGTGAACCAAACATTATTATAGCCAACAACATAGATCTAACAATGAACCAAGAGAATAGAACAGTTATTTTCATACGCTGTAGTAGAAATTCGGGAGTGAGAAGCTCAGCACATAAACTTGTTACAAGTTAAATAGACAATATAGATTTGCATGACTGCTATATTTTGTCCAACACCAGCAATTAAGATTACAACAAATTTTTCATAAGAGAAAAGCACACAGGAAACCTATAGTGATTTCTGGATATTTTAACGCAAAGGCGACAGAATGGGGCTCGCAGAAAAATGATAGAAGGAGGGAAGTTCTCCTGGAATGGGTAGCACCAAAAAACCTAGTTATACTAAACACAGGCGAGATCCCAACATTTGAATGCGCAGGAAAAATATTGTTTATAGACTTAACATTATGCTCCACAGATGTGGCGGCAAAGGTAATTTTATGGAAAGTCCTCGACGCACTTAATCTAAGCGATCACAACTACATTTGTTTCGAGATAGGAAAAAGCAATCTACAAAAAATCTTGACGGATAGGTTTCAGACTACGAGATGGAATATCAACTAGGTAAACACCCTAAAACTGATTCATACGATGATAACGCAGTTAACTGCAAAGGAAAAATATAAAGTAGACGATATAACTGAGGGTTTCACTGTAGCCTGCGATCAAAGCATGCCACCGGCAAGAAAGAAAAAACTCCTTTTACTGGTCGTCAGAGATCCTGAAAGGAAAAAAATTATTGCAACCAGAAGGAATGCTGCGCGCATCAAGCATGGACGACAATGAGGACAGACAAAAACGGGAAGAGAATATGCAGAAGCAAAAAAGCAATACAAGACTGCCATTACTATTGCAAAGAATAAAGTATGGGGCATTATGTGCGCGGAACTGAAAGAAAACCCGTGGGGAACGGGCTACAAGATTGTTACCAAAAAATTTAGATTAGGAAAGAAGCATAGCTCTTCATCATGCAAGGAAGCGATACAGATTGTAACCAAAATTTTTCCTCCGAACCGGTTTATGAAACGTGTGATAGGTGAAACCACTTTGCCCGTTCATTACGGAAGAATTAATAGAAACAACCAAAACGGCCAAAAACAAAAAAGCCCCAAACCCGACGGCTTCTTCGTAGAAGTTATAAAGATAGCGGTTAAAGAGTTTTCTGAAACATTCCTACAAATGTACAACTGATGAGAAGAATTTCTAGGCAGTGGAAAGCAGTTCTGATTCCAAAAGCACAAGAAGGTGATAAAGAAAACAAAATATACAGGCCCATGTGTCTTATAAACAACCTGGGTAAGATCTATGAAAGGAGGAAATTGAGAATCGAGGTAACCTGTCCTCTAGTAACATTAGAATGTCTTCTGGGTTTGAACCGTTTTATTGTTGACACAGTCCAAACCCGTAAGACATTTTAATGTTAGTATAGATTCCGGCCGTGGAAGCCTTTGCTATTAAACCTGTCCTCTGTTCAATTCGGGTTAATAACAGAAAAATCGACACTGGATGCACTCGAAAGAATCTCTGAACTGTCAAGGAATGCCAAGGAAGAAACCTGGAGAATCCGGCAAATAGGCGCGCGGGTATCGCTGAACATTGAAAACGCATTGGTCCCCTGGAATCTGATAATAGAAAAACTCAGGTATAGTGGAGTGGCCCCACATCTAATTAAAATTATTGCAAACTATCTGACAGACAGAAGAATCATTTACTACGATAGTTAAAAGTGTAGCCTAGAACAAAACGTAACGTGCGGTATACTGCAAGGGCTTATATTAGGACCAATGCTATGGAATCTGTTCTATGATGACTTTTCGTCTATCCAGCTCTCTCAACAAGTGGCCCTGATAGCATACGCAAACGATCTGGCAATTTTTGAAGAGGGGTACTCTCCACAAGCACTCAAAGAAGCTATTGACCGTGCTCTCGTCAAAGTGGACAAATAGATGTGCGATAACAAACTAAAGGTAGCAGCAAATAAAACAGAGGCCATAGCTTTAATGGGTAGAAAAGTGCTTAGACAAATTAGGTTCAACTATGAAAGAAAAAGTGTAATTCTCAAAGATACAATGATACACTTAGGCGATACCCTTGACAAGCATTTGGTCGACATGTAGAGAATGTGGTTGAGTCGGCCAACAATAGACATGGGGCACATGCTAAGCCTATATTTAACGTCAACGGGCCAGGATAAGCCATAAGGAAACTTATAATGACTGAATTATATTAAAGTGGAGAAACCTAGTAAATGGAAGGGAAAACCATTACAATCTAGAAATGGCAAACAAGATGGTCAGAATATACAAAAACGGCCTGGATAAGAAAACTGGTTCTAGATCTTTATGACTGGTGTAATAGGAAACACGGAAACTTAAGCTACCACAGCACTAACAGATCATGACTGCTTTGGAACATACCTGAATGGCAGTGGAAAGCAAGAAAACCTCTCCTTATCTTAACTCATTTTAAATTCATTTTTACGCTTTCAAACTCTTGTAATAGCAACATTTTTACTGTGTGTTCTTACGGTGCCTCAAAGACATTTTGTTTTGTCTTGCTCACTCTAATCTTACACTGTAACATGTTAAATTTTATATACAAGTTTTGTGCATGTTTGGCTAGCCGAGTGTTGGTACATAGGAATGGGAGCTGGTTATGGTCTGGTATTAAAAATAAACCCAAACGTTTTAAAACATATGATGAATCCAGTTTTATTTTACATGCCTCTGTTAATAAACACAATGTGTGTTACTGTAGCCATGAGAACCTCTATTTTGTCAGTGAAGGTCATACTCAAGCTCTACAAAAACTGAGTGTTTAGGCAGGAACTCTTGGCAATGCTGTCATTGGGCTCATATTCAGAAATAAAACACTAACTAGCGACTTTTACTTAAATATGTTAGAAAACATCGTAGATCTTTTAATAATCGTAGAAATAGAAAATCAGTAAGATTTAGAAGGGAATCAAATGTTGAACAAATATGAGTTTTTCTTTTCAATAAGATTGAACTCTACCACATTATGCCTTAATGGTTCGTAATTGGTTTAACAACCGATTGCCGAACTAAGGGGTTGGCAGACGTGGTGTAATTGAGTGGCCAGCACGATCACCAGATTTGACATTAAACTTAAACTTTTTGTAGGTTCGTTTAGTGCCCCCTGATATTTCAGGTTTAGGTAGTTTTATTACTATATCTTGTCTCTATTTTACATCATTTTTCTTTTCCGGATGTGTAAAAATCCATTCAAATCTTTTTGTGAGATATGTTAGATAGTAGTTTTTAATCTTTTTAATTTTGGCAACATAAAATCTAATACTTTTTTTTTTGTAGCAATTCTTACTAATACAAACTTTCCTTCGAATACATTTTCATTTGCAATTTCGTTTTCTTCTGCAATACTTTCGTCTGTCGAATCATTACAGGTTTTCTCTAGTTCCACGTCACTTTCCAAACTTGAAAAGTCTGTAAATAATTTTCTCTTTAGATCGTTAATTCGTTGGCCATTTTATTTGATTTGTGTTATGTTTGGCGTTTTTCAGTTCTCTTAATCAAATTTTTTGCATTTTTTGTTCGTGTATCAACTCTATTTTTTCTTTATTTGGAGTATCAGTTAAAACAGTAGATTTCGCCTTTTTCTTTCTTTTTCAAATGCTCTTTCTTGTTTCTGCTTTAACGTGTGGTCTAACTGCTTCAGGAATTACTGCATTCTTATTTAGTTTGGTACTATGTGGCGTCAGTATGGTGCTACCAGCAACAACTTTATTACTAGTTGAAGGTCGTGGCATATCGAAAGATTCTTCTGGTTCTGGCGCTCTGTCCGTTACGTATGATGACAAAAACTCAGATTCATCGAAAATATCGGAGTAAGTAGATAAATTCCTGGTTTTATCAACACGTTCATGATATTAGATGGTGTGGAAGATAATGGAAATACATTTCCCACCACTCCTGTAATATCGTAGATCGTTATAGGTACCCCCGGATGGTTCAACATCCATTCTTCGACCGATTTGTTGTAGTATCAAATGGGGGCAAAACAGCTTATGTTCGACGTGTTAAAAGAATTATACTATTTTTTTTGAACAGATTTAATACTTTGATATCAACATGACTCTCATGATTATTCCTAGTTCCTTTTGGGTGCTCGTTTGTTTGGCACTTCTAGGTCTTGGTGCTTAGAAACTTCAGTTAACGATGAACCCGGGAGGTGTTTTTGCAATAGTTTTTGCATAGTGCCTTTTTTTAGTGCGGTCCTTCATCAGAGCTTTTTTGAGGCGAGAACTTTCTACGTTTTTACAGTACCTACCACATGAGTCTCTTTTTGCTTTTTTAATAGCAGTGTTGTATGTCTCCGCTCTTTTTTGGCTATGTTAATTAGTCTTCTTGTGCGTGCCTCTGTTCCACTAAGTAACTTTGTTGGGGATCGTTTGAGAGTATTTAGGTAGCTTGCTTCAAATGCGGATTTTAATAAATTAACAATACTGCATCTTGCAAGTAAGGACAGTTCTTGATTTGGCCGGTTAAAGTTTCGTTGAACAATTCTCGGTCGGTTTTCCTCGGGTTTCTGTATTCCATTACGAGTATCTCATCTGATTTAATGTTGAATCGAATCTATCTATGATCAGATAAAGAAGGTTTATCTGATACATGCCACATTTTTATCACTTTGTTCGCTTTTGAACAATAACTTTACTGCGCAACACGGTTATAAACGTATGCGCATCTCAGTTATTTATTATGTCTAAATTAAATTTTAGAATAAATTCTGAAAGTTTTTTACCTCTTGGATTTGTGTTCGTGCTCTCCCATAAGGTGTGCATTGGCATCGCATCTAAGAATGAGCGGTTTGTTGGTCCCACTGTTAATCAGTCGGTAGGTTTTCTCCAGCGGCGGTGGTCTTGTCTGGTCTTAGGGAAGGTAGCCGGATCCGATAATGAACTCCTTCTTGATGCTTTCTTCTACTACCGATATTTTAGCTGCCACTAGATGTCTAGAACATAAATCCTACAATGGCATTAAGTTTAATGCATTTTTTTACAATGATGCATGTGTGGTGGTTATGCACAAGTTGGGCTACAAGCAGTTATCTAGCTGGACAGTTCAACCTTTTTATTGTTCTCTTGTAGATTCATGGCTCTTGAAAAAGAACATTATCAATATTGTGTGCCACGATATAAGCACTAAGGGCCGCTGAGGATGCTTTGCAGTGATGTATATTTATCTGAACTACATTGAGCATTAGATTTGCCATCAATGTGTTCTTTCCGACTCTGGATTTACATCTATTGCCTCGTCGTTGACAATGTTTCTCATGTTATATGTGGACATTAGTTTTGCAGAATACAACTGCTTCTACGCCTTTTCTGTGCTCTAGTTTTTAGATTTCCTAACGTCACTCTCTAATCGGAATGATAATTTGGTACGGAACTATTCACAAGAAATGTTCTGTGAACATTAGTCTTTCATAATACAGTCTTTTTCTGCTAAACATTTTTCTCGGGTTACGTTGATTGAAGTCTTTTTCGTGGTCTAGTTTTTAAATTTTCTAACCGAACTCAAAATTTATTCTTAGAAAGAAAATATTTACAAAAAGCCTTTTTTTGAAAATTAGTTTTTCAGAATACAACTGCTTTAAGCTAAACATTTTCCAAGAGTTTTATTCATTTACGCCTTTTCTGTGCTTTAGGTTTTAGATTTCTTAACGTCATTCTCTGACTGGACTGAAAATTTGGTTTTGACTGTTTGTACGGAAATATTCACAAAAAATTGTTTCTCTGGATTAGTTTTTGAGAATACAGCTTCATTCTGCTAAACATTTTTCAAGGGTTACGTTGATTGACGTTTTTTTCGTGCTCTAGTGTTTACATTTTCTAACTGAACTCAAAACTTTCTTTTAGCACGAAAATATCCACAAAAAGGTTTTCTTTGATAATTAATTTTTCAAAATACTTCTTTAAACCAAAAATTTTTTAAGGGTTTTGTTGTTTTACACTGTTTTTGTGCTCTAGTTTTTAGATTTTCTATCTGAACTGAAACGTTAGTTTTAAGTCTTAGCACGAAACTATTTACAAAAATTCTTTCTCTGAAAAATCGTTTTTCAGAATACAGCTTCGTCAATCTAAAGAATTTGTTGATTGGCGCTCTTTCTCTGCTCTAATTTTTAGATCTTTTTATATAATTTTCTAACTTGACTGAAAATTTATCTTTGCATCCTAATACAGAACTATTCACAAAAATTCATTATCTAAAAATAAGTTTTCCAAAATACAACTTCTTTGAGCTTAACATTTTCCAGGGGTTTCATTCCAAAAGTTTTCCAGGATACAACTTCTCAAGACTGAACATTTATTTTTTTCTAACCATATTCTGTACTCTAGTTTTCTTGGTTTTGTTTTGCAATTTTCCAATTGATTTAAAAATTTAGTTTTGAGTTTTAGCACAAACGTATCTACAAAACGGGTATTTATAAAAATTAGTTTTCCAAACTACAACTTCTTTAGGGTTAACATTTTCCAAGAGCTTTCTTAATTAACTCCTTTGCTCATGTGCTCTAGTTTTTAAATTTTTTAATCTCATTTTTTAACTAAACTGAAAATGTAACTTTGAAATCTTAAAACTATCGACAAAAAGTCTATCTTTAAAAATCAGTTTTCCAGGATACAACTTCTCGAGGCTAAACATTTCTTTCTTTCTAATATTTTTTGTGCTTTGGTTTTTTCATTTTCTGCCATTTTCTTCTAGTTTTGAGTCTTATTAGCACAAAAATATCCACAAAACGGTTATTTCTGAAAATCGGTTTTTCAAAATGAAACTTCTTAGACTTAAGATTTTCTAAGGATTTCGTTGATTGACTTTTTTCTGTGGTCTAGTTTTTAAATTTTCTAATATCATTTTTTAACTAAACTGAAAATGTAGCTTTAAAGTCTTAGCACAAAACTATCGACAGAACGTCTATCTTTAAAAATCATTTTTCCAGGAAACAACTTTTGGAGGCTAAAAATTTCTTTCTTTTTAATCAGTTTCTGTGCTCTAGTTTTTTGATTTTTTGTCATTTTTTAGCACTAAAGGTTTAGCTGGAGCCATAGCACGGAAGTATCCACAAAACGGTTGTTTCTGAAAATTAGTTTTTCAAAATGCAACTTCTTTAGGTTTAACATTTTCCAAGGGTTTGATTGATTGACTTCTTTTCTGTGCTCTAGATATATGTTAGATTTTCTAATGTCATTTTTTAATTAAACTGAAACTGTTAATTTGAAGTCTTAGCACAAAACTATCCACAAAAGTCTTCTTTTAAAAATCAGTTTACAACTTCTAAAGGCTAAACATTTCTTTCTTTCTAATCATTTTCTGTGCTCTGTGTTTTTTGATTTTATGTCATATTTTAACATTAAAGGTTTAGCTTGAGTCTTAGCACGAAAGTATCTACAAAACGGTTATCTCTGAAAATCAGTTTTCCAAAATGCAACTTCTTTAGGCTTAACGTTTTTTAAGGGTTTTGTCGATTGACTTCTTTTCTGTGCTCCAGTTTTTGGATTTTCTGTCATTTTTTCACTAAACTGATTGCCTCTTTTTTTGTGTTTCAGTTTTTTGATTTTCTAAAGTAATTTTTTAGCTAAACTATCTCTAAAAATCAGTTTCAACAATTATGTATTGTTGGCACGTTAACGGGGCATTTGACGCATGTCATTTGTAATTGGATTCAAATCGATTTGAATTCGATGTTGTTACATCATGAAAACATACACGGATTCAAGCCCAATACGTTTTCATTTGAAGTTTAATTCTTCATGGAAATGTAGCAATTCTATAACTACAGTATAGTTTAGATTCAAAGTGTAGATTCAATAAATATTTAAGTTCGTTTAATTAAAATTTTAACACGAAGTAAATTATATCGGTTGTGTAAATTGCTACGAGAGAAATTCAATCTACGACCATTTCACTCTTTTCGAG
Organism: Aquatica leii; assembly: GCA_035610365.1. Classification (NCBI taxonomy): domain Eukaryota; kingdom Metazoa; phylum Arthropoda; class Insecta; order Coleoptera; family Lampyridae; genus Aquatica; species Aquatica leii. Next base: position 26,912,291 of record CM069438.1, read on the forward strand.
ATTATCAGTGAAAATACAAGATATATCGGGAAAATATATTAATTGTAAAGAATGTAATCAAGTACATAATGGGCAAACAGAGAAACATAACAAAAATTTGAAAAAAATTAGTTTTTTTTAGTATCGACTTTGTAGATGTGACGGTTCTATTTTCCTACTGCTTTAGAATTGATCAATTTTTTTTTGATAGTTTTGATGCTTTGCTATGTTTTTTTTGCTTTTGTGCGTTTTTAATGAAGACGTTGTTAGCATCATGCAATTTAAAGCGTACTTACTAATATCTATATTATGCTTTCAGATCAAACAAAGATGGATAATTTCCTTAATTTTAATAACAATCAGCAACCGAAGTGCACCACTGTCAATGTCTTGTTCCTACGGCCAACATGGATCTTTAATGTCTACGTGTTACAACGCCAACCCGTCGTTTTTTACAAGAACCAGCTACGGATTTGATAATTTTGACGAAACAGTGCGATGCGTCAACTGTACATTACAAGTGATCGAGAGTGGTACTTTCGCGATCAGAGGAAACCAAATAAAGTATCTCGACTTGGAAAATTCTCAAATGACTGTCTTAAAAGAAAAATCGTTTCTTGGTTTAAATTTTTTAAGAAAACTAAATTTAAAAAACAACAACATCGTGGCAGTACCAGTGGAAACGTTTCAAGGAGCGATACAAATAGAAGAATTAATTATGGAACGCAACAGCATAACTTCTTTGGTTTCCAACGGGTTTAAAGAGTTGACAAATTTAAAAAAACTGAATCTGAAAGATAATAACATAAAAAACATTGAAAATGGTTCTTTCAACGGTTTGGCATCTCTGGAAGAACTCAATCTAGCCAACAATAACATCGCAGCGATAGAAAACATTTTTCAAGGACTTGTGAATATAAGTTTAATTAACTTAGAAGGAAATAATGTGGCAAAAATAAGTCCTTTTGATATACAACAAAGTGACGTGCTTTTAGATTTAAATTTAGCTAAAAATAGTTTAAAAACGTTAGAAAAAAACACGTTTTTACTATTGCCTCGATTGGAAAATCTTAATTTATCTTCGAATCCAATTGCCGTTATTAAAATAGGCGCGTTTAGAGGTTTACATTCTTTAGAACAGTTAGATCTCAGTCGTTGCCTCGTCGATAAAATTCCAAAAGGATTGTTGGCAGCGCTTCATCAACTACGTTTGTTAGATCTAGCGTTCAATCGACTGACTATATTTCAAACTGGAGTGTTTTCGGGTTTGCCGCAATTGAGAAAACTAAATATGTCCCATAACAGTATAAAAACGTATCCAAAAACAGGCTTGTTTTCATTGCACAATTTGCATAGTTTAGATCTGTCTTCTAATAACATTGACGATTTAGATTACAAACTATTGGTACAAGACTTGCCGGCTTTGTCTTTCTTAGGCCTGGCAAATAATTTCTTACCTTGTTACTTAAAAAAAGAAATTGACGTAATTTTTGAACACGATAATTTGGTTTTAGATTTAGGAACAGACGTAGATGGTTTAGAATGTAATGATACAAGGACTAAACCCGATCTTGTCGAAGAAACTTATGTTGCGCCTAACAGTAATGACTATGTTTTATACGTGTTGGTAACTTTGACCTTGGCTTTGATAGCGTTCTTGTTTTACGTACAATATCAAAATAGGCGCACACTGATTGAAATTTGTAGAAAAATTAATATGTTCGAAACGAGGCTTACTTCGAACGTCTTAGACGTTGGCGAAACTTATTAAATTATTAAATTACGATTTATAGATATAGGACTGGTAATTGTAAAAGTACAGGTAATGTCGCAGCATGTAGATATTTTTGTAATAGATAATTTTGTATTTGTTTTGTAAAACAAATGTTTTTTTTAAATAAACAATTTTGTTTAACGTAGTAGCCTACTTTATTTATTGAATAGAAAACGTTAAGAACAAGAAACATATATGTAACTACTTATAAGCAAAGGTGTAAGCAAAAAAAATACATTACAATTAAACATATTACTACTTTGGCAGCAGTCGTCAAATCTTAGAATTCTCAAATCTGTGTAAGAATTACCAAATTCTTACACAAATTTTAGTAATGTTAGTTTTTTCAAAGTTGGTATCTTTGCATCGTAACTTGACGTTACATTAAAAAGAAATCAAAATTATTGTAACTTACCAATTGAAATTCAGATGTTGATGCCAAGATAAAATAAAAAACGTTTTGTTATTCTAAAGTTATTTACTTACAAAGGTATCAAGAGACCATTTTATGTTATAAGATTTTAGGTTAACATACATTAATTTCAATATGTCAAAATGTAAGTGTTGCAAATTCAATAAAATGCTAAAGTATCCCAATGTTGTTTGGAAATTAAAATTATACGGAAAATGTTAAAATTGAATCGAAATAGAGAAAATAGTATACAACACATGTCATAGAGTATTTTTTTTATTTATTGTTAATTGTCTAACCATTCGGCTCTACAAAGGGTTATGTTTACCTTACATCATTCCCTTATCATACTAATATAATTTGTACAGAAATTTGTAAACTAAAAAAAAACAAAAAACAAAAAAAAACATTATCCCCTAGAATCTTCCCATCACCATCTTATTATTCTAAATCGATAGTCTTAACCCTCCCCTCTTATCCTTCTTTCCTTTACTGCTTTCATCTAATCCAATACCTCCCCCTCCTCCCCAAGCAAAGCCTTCCTACCCCTCCTTTCTTCCCTTAGCTCGCTACACTCCCCACTCAAGTGTTCTGTCTTCCTATCCCTCCCCACATAATCTACATCTCCTCATTACATCTTCCTTCCAATACTTACTTAACTCTCTTCATTTCCGCATCTGAACCTAGCTATAAGTCGTTTCTCTCCTAAGCTTCTCCTCCTCATCAGATACTTAGGAACCCTCCTGGACACTATATTCGTATACCTTAAGTTGTACTTTTCTTCCCTTATCTTTCCTTCCCTCTCTTGCACCAGCGAGTCTTTATCTCTTCTTACTATCTCCTCAGTATTTAGCCTCCCTTCTTTTCTCCTTCTTTCCACCTCTTCTATTGCGAAACCTCCCCGTTGGTAGTAAAGTTTTCTTTCTTCCTGCCCATATATGTTTTTGCTATCTTTTACCGTCCTCCAGCAACATTGCAAAATTTTACATTCTCTCCTGTCCTTCATTTTCTCTTCATAACCCATCGCCCTTTTCCCTGCTTCTATTCCAATCTTCTCTAACTTCCCCTCCTCCTCTATTATGTAATCCGGCGTCTCCATGTCTAAACCCAGTATCCATTTCCAATATTTTATTTGTACCCTTTTCACTAGGCTTCACTCCTTCCAACCCCATACCTCCACCCCGTACATCATCACACTTTTAATCAATTTTTCAAACAGCCATCTTCTCTTCTCGATCTCCTTCCCAAATACTCTTTCCCCTAAACTCCATACCTGCCCTAATACCCGGTTACCCTTCTTTGCTAACTCCCTTATATGGGCATCATCTTTATTACCATACCTTAGCTTATATCCGAAATATGTCATTTCATTCACTGTCTCTATCTTCTGTTCTCCCCAACTTAACTCCTCCTTTTTCTTCCCTTCTCTTTCTTTTTGAAAAACTACCATCTTAGATTTTCTCACATTTAAACCCAAATCTTTCCTTTGCAGATACCTCTTTATCGTCTTTATCATACCTTTCATCTCTAACTCATTTTTTGCCACCATGACCATATCGTTTGCAAATGCTAACACCCACACTTTAATCCCTCCCTCTATGACAACCCCACCACACTGACCTCCCTTCACCACTTCCTCTATGTCCCCTATATAGTACAGTGCAAATAAAATAGGGCTAAGAAGACACTCCTGCCTTAGCCCCTTCCTCGTCCAAAACACTTCACTAACACTATCCCCTATTTTTACCCTATTCTTAGTCTCTTTATATATCCCTTCCAGTTTCCTCACTAGTTGTTCCTCTATTCCCTTTTTCTTTAACACCCTCCATAGCTTTTCCCTATTCATATTATCAAACGCAGCTTCTATGTCCATAAAGAACGCGTATACCTTACCCCTTTTCTTATCAAGCTCTCCATTCACTTACTGTTTCAATATATAAACATTGTCTATCGCCCTTCTTCCCACTCTAAATCCCATCTGCCAATCTGGTAATAGTCTTTTTTCTTCCACTTCCTTTTCCAACCTCCTTTGTATAATCATGGCATACAATTTATAACTTACATTAGTGACACTAATCCCTCTATAATTCTTTACTTCTGTCCTATCCCCTCTCTTATAAACCGGCAGAATTAAACTTTCTTTCCAACTTCTTGGCAATTCCTCTCCTTTCCCTCTCCTCATCCCAAAATCTTTCTTCACCTTCCACCCACGCTTTCAAGAATCCTATTTTAATACTTTTCCTTTCTCTATTCATCTTACTCGTCTCATTTCTTATCTTCTTTTTGTATCTCTATTTCCCTTCTCGTCATGTCATCGTCTAAATAAATGCTCATACTTTTAACCTTCTTTTTGCTTCCATACATCTAAGTTATCCTCAAATGTACCCGTCCTTACTAACATTACACGCTTTGCTAAGTTTCTAGTTTCTACCACTGTTTTCTCAATATTTAAATCCTTCTTCATCCAATTTTCCATTTGCTCCTTTTGCTCCTTCTTTCCATCTTTCACTTCCATACCTCTTATGATTATGTTTGTTCTCCTTTTTCTTTTTCCGTTTTTTCCCAGCTTCTCTCTATCTTCTCCATTCTGGCACCATCTTTTTATACTTTTCTCCCATTTCTTCAAATTTCCTTTTCCATTCTTCATTTGACTGTCTTAATTCTTCTTTCATCTCCTTTACCTCTTTATTGTTCTCTTCCAACTTCTTACCCATCTTAATTTATTCCTCTCTTATACTTTTTACCTCCTTTAACAGTTCCTTACACATTTCTACTAAATCCACCTTTTTCCTCTCTTTTACTTTCCGCTAGAGTATGTTTCAATCACTCGACCGTTTCGTAAACTTAGTTGCGCGGCTTGTGTATGAATAACCCGGTCTAGTGATTGAAGCGTTAATTCTGTAACTTGTGTTTGAATATAGTATTCCGGGCTGGTTACCATGTCGTTTACAAATAAAGCTTGACGTTTCGACCAGCATTTCGTGACCTTCTTTTTGAAACTGTTTGGCTTTCCGTTGGGTTCAAGTATTTATACTAATTGCCCAGTGTTCTTTCCTGACTCGTAACGTTATAATTCACCGTTTTCTAAATAAATGTTTCCATCTGGAAGAAACTTCTATTCTGTTGTCCTTATTGAAATTGTTGTCATTCTTCTGGATCTTCATCGCTTCTCTGTAGACTCTTGGTCAAAAGTGTCTTTGAACACTTTTCGAAAACAGAACGTAACACGGCCCTCTCCTAGATCCGTTCTGTCGCAGAACAAGTTCAAACTCATGGCATCTGTAAAAGCGGCCTTGACGGTAACCACAATTCTGTTTATTTCCGCATTCGTTGTTGTTGATAGAAATAACAATCTACAGTCTTGTTGTTCCTGGTCGTGTTTCTCAAGTTATAGCTGCAACCCAATACTTGAGCTGGTGTACCCCGGAATATGACTTTTATCATATTCCGCATCATCTTTTAATCCAGTTGGTTTAAACCGCAGTCAAGTTTTGGGACCGCCAGTTTTCTGATGTTGTTTTGCATGACGTGGTCTTTTAGGTTCCATAAGTTTCTGTATTCGGATTTCAGATACAACTCTTTAGTAATTAAGTAGTAGATAGCCCGTTGTTGATCTTAAATCTTTAAAGCTCTTTCTACTGTAGGTCGCTGTTTTCGAAGCGTGCAAACTTCCTCTTAAATACCAAGGCAATCTCTCTAGGCATGCGCCAGTCTTGTGCAACACAGTGTGCAAAGAAGTAGTCCTTTGGTACGTCAAACAGATCTTTTTGTGTTTGTGTGTGAGTGGTCTCCCGCTCTGTCAGTTATGTAAGGTGGAACACTATTACGCTTTCTTCGCCCTTACATAACCTCGATTATCAACTGAGATATACGTAGTCTTTGGTATGTTTAACAAAGATCAGCCTGCATTATAGAGTCTAAAGCAACAACAGTACAACATACAAATTATATTTTAAGTTTCCCAATTGATGTTTTTAAAAACAAAACGCAAGATTAAAACCTCTTATTTATTATTAAAGATTACAGAATAATAGTTACTTAAGGTGACAAACTGTATATTAATTTATTTATTGCAATTTGCTTGTATTTATAAATTTCAAATTGATGTTACAGCATTACGTCAGTATCGTCAGAGTGCATTCAACCTATTTCCTGTTGTGTTAACAGATTCTTAGATATAACTTACATATATAACATAGAGATCAGTATACAAAGTCAGACAGTCCAAAAAACAAATTAACTAATAAATTTAACATATAAATGAAGTATCACATAAAAATATTAGTACATCAAGATATAAAATACAAGATGTCAGATATAAAATATAAACTATACAAGTATACAATATGAAATATAGCATATGAGTTATGAAAATATAGATATAGAATATAATATACAATAAACGAATAAAAAAACCTAGAGTAAAAATACGCAATACAACATGTAGAACAGAAGATATAGAACATGAAAAGGCACTTGGCACGCAATCACACAACCCCCGCCATGGAGGGTACTCACGGAATAGATAATTCGCAACCGTCAACCAACCAATTGCACCTTGGAGAGGGAGTTCATTATCGGATCCGGTTAACTCCCCTACGACCAGACAGGATAACCGCCGTCGGAGAAAATTCACAGGCTGATTAACAGTGGAGCCAACAAACCGCTGATTCTTGGATGTGATGCTAATGCACACCACACTTTGTGAGGGAGCACAAACACAAATCTAAAAGGTGAAAAACTTTTAGAATTTATTTTAAAAGGCAATTTAGATATAATAAATAACGGACATGCGCCTACGTTTATAACCGTGTCGCGCAGTGAAGCTATTGACCTTACGCTTGCTAGTCCAAAAGCGAACAAAGTGATAAAAATGTGGCATGTATCAGATGAACTTTCTTTATCTGATCATAGATACATTCGATTCAAAATTGAATCAGACAGGGAACTCGTAATGGAATACAGAAACCCGAGAAAAACCGACTGGAATTGGTTCAACGAAACGGGGCCAAATCAGGGACTGTCCCACAGTTGCAAGATTAACGCACGAGCTAGAACTAATGAAGGATAGTATTATTAATTCATTAAAATCCGCATTTGAAGCAAGCTGCCCAAAAACTGTCAAACGAACCCCCAACAAAACAACTTGGTGAAACAGGGAGCTTGACAAAGCAAGGGCACGCATTAGAAGGCTATTTAATACAGCCAAAAAAAGCGAAGACTGGGAAACCAGTCTCACAACATACAACAATGTCATTAAAAAAGCAAAGAGAGGCTCATGGAGAAGGTACTGTAGGGACGTAGAAAACAAACCTACAAGTTCTCGACTCCAAAAAGCTCCGGGTTCGTCGTTAACTGAAGTTCCTAAGCACCAGGACCTAGAGGTCGGTAAGGGACACTTCGCCACCGCCAGTTGGCCGTCGCCAGTTCGTCGTCGCCAGTTCGTCGCCGCCAATTCGTCGTCGCCGTTTCGCCGTCGCCATATCGCCGACGGACATTTCGCCATCAGCCGTCTCGCCGCAAGCAGTAATTTATTTGCGAACAAAAAAGTTAAAATATAATAAATTCAATATTTATTTATTTTTCATGTTACGAAACTAATTAAATTAAGTACCTGCGAACTGCGAAGTTGAACTTGGTCGCGAAGGGGTTGAAAGTTCAAATATTTACACGTTATTTTTATTTCCTACTTTACTTAAAATAAAACAGTACAAATACATGTCTATGCATTTTAAAGAAATAAAAGATAATAGTGTTATGTTGGTAATTAGTAATTAGTATAACAAAGATTCAACATTCTTCTTTTGTAAAATATACTTGAATATAATCCCCATCAATTATACCTTTTGTTTAAGGTTTTTCTATTTTTTCTGTTTCTATTTTAACAAAAGGTATACAATTAGTGGTAAATTACTCATCCAAGGATAGCCCAAACTAAACTTTCCAAATTATTGTTAAAATTTTGACAATAGGATCAAAAACAATATAAATAATCTTTGTTGTCCGGTCCGTCACTGTATAACTCGAACAATATGATCCACTAATTTAGTCTTGATGAATTGATCTACAAGCTAAAGTGATATGGAGGCTTCCACTGTTTTGAGTATTAGAGGGAAGGAGAAATTTTGTAAAGACGGGTATGTGTATGTGTTTGACGCGTGTTCCAAAAGTGACCCTAATATTAAGTTTTGGCGTTGTGAAGAACGTGGGCGGTGTAAAGCCAGGATTCATACACAGGGTGAAGATTTAATCAAACAAGTGAATATTCACTCTCACGATGCTTCGGTCGCGAGAACTGAAGTTCTGACGGTCGTTACCCAAATGAAGAAGCGCGCCACAGAAACAATGGAACAGACCAGCCAAATAATAAACGCATGTACTTCAAATACAACGCAAGCAGTGCAGGGTTCTTTACCTAACATCAACGCTTTAAAGAAAATTATAAGACGACAACGAAAAGAAATAAACAATGCTCCGCCAAATCCTGCTAGTATAGAAGAGTTGGTTACTCCTGAAATATATAAAACATATCAACCAGGCCCAGGTCAAACAGAAAATTTTTTACTGTACGAAGATATAAAAGATTTATTAGTGTTTGGTCGAGAAAGTTGGCTTGAACATCTAACTGCTGATACATGGTTCGTTGATGGCACTTTTAAAATAGCCCCTTTATTATATTCTCAAGTCTACGTCATAATGGTGAGAAAACATAATAGTGTACATCCGGTAATATACGCTTTGTTGCCAAATAAACAAAAACAGACGTACTTGAGATTATTTGAAATAATAAAGAATTTACGGCCAAATATAAATCCATCAGCCATATACTGCGACTATGAAGTAGCTGCATTTATGGCCATGAGGGAAAGTTTTCCCGGTGTTATTGTCAAGGGCTGCTTTTTTCATCTCGCCCAGAATATGCGGAAAAAGTTTTGGCGAACTTGGTTTAACTCGGTTTTACAATGAAGATCCTGAATTTTCGTTGAAAGCTAAAATGATAACAGCGCTCTCTTTTGTTCCTATCGACAACTTAGACGATGCAATTGATGCTCTATCAAACATTCTCCCACCGGAACTTCATCAGCTATTAAACTACGTTGGAAGGCCAAATCGTAGAGGAAACGGTCGACAAGCTCCTCTGTTTGACGTGGAGATGTGGAATTTGTATCAAAGGCAGGCCAAGATCGTACAAACAACCACGCTGAAGCAGCGCACAGGAGATTACAAACGGAGTTAGGTATGTATAAATAACATTCTACAGTAGTTGTACAAAGTGAAAATTAACACTTTTGAGAAGTGTATAAAAATTAGTGGGTACCTAACAAATCTTTCAACTTCTAGGGGTTCAGCAACCTACTTTATGGAAGTTCATCGATGATCTTCGTGCGGTGCAGAAGGGACGGGAAATATATTATGAGCATATTATAGCTGGAAATGAACCCGTAAAAAAATTAAGAAGATACAGAGAAGCAGATGTGAGAATATTGCACATAGTACAAAATTTTGAACGACATAACGTTGTTGAGTATCTTCGCGGAATTGCTCATAATTATCAAATGGGCCTGTAAAACTTCATATCTATGTTTTAACATATTTTTAAATTTAGATACTTAATACATATATAGGTACTTAATGTAATTAGTTTCGTAACATGAAAAATAAATAAATATTGAATTTATTGTATTTTAACTTTTTTGTTCGCAAATAAATTACTGCTTGCGGCGAGACGGCTGATGGCGAAATGTCCGTCGGCGATATGGCGACGGCGAAACGGCGACGACGAATTGGCGACGACGAACTGGCGACGACGAACTGGCGACGGCGACTTGGCGACGACGAAGTGTCCTAGCAAACAGACGGGCACTCAAAAGGAACTGGGATTTAGCGAGAAAAATAATCAATCCTGAAAACTTAGAATGGGAAATCAATACGTTTAAACGTATCAAGCTGCAAAAAGGATTTGCTGCTCTTCGAAGCGCTGTATGCAAAATTCTCAAAGCCAGCTTAGCACTTTCGCACATATCAATCAGATGGCGGATTGTGAAGGTGGTATTTATATCAAAGCCAGGTAGATCGACGAATGCCCAGGCTAAATCCTACAGACCGATCAGCTTAACTTCTTTCATTTTAAAACTACTTGAAAAAGTAGTCGACAGGTGTATACGGAACAAGGCACTAAAGGCTTCGCTTCTACACCGAAAACAGTATGCTTACCAATCTGGAAAATCTTGCGAGCTAGCAATTCACCAACTAGTAAGCAGATGCGAAAATGCAATCCAATACAATGATATTGTATTGGGTGCTTTTCTAGATATTGAAGGAGCATTTGACAAGACTACCTTCACTTCAATTGCAAGGGCAATGGAGAAAACAGGAATCACTGGGTCAACTCAATGCTCAGGAATCGGACGATAACAGCTACTTTGTACGGTAGCACTGTGAGAGCCAAAGTGGCTGGCGGATGCCCACAAGACGGGGTGCTATCACCCCTACTGTGGTGCCTTGTCATGGACGGCCTACTACAGGAACTAGAAGACGGCGTGGTGTTTGTTTAAGGTTACGCCGACGATCTCACCATTATCACAAACGGGAACTTTGGGACAACTATATCGAACATAATGCAAAGTGCACTAAACACCGTCGAAAAATGACTATCAGTGAACCCCAGTAAGACGGCATTTGTTCCGTTTACCAAACGACTGCAAACAGATGACATAAAACTACCTACGATGTACGGAGTTACGCTCTCGATGTCAAAAGAAGTCAAATATCTGGGACTTCTTTTGATACTAGACTGACTTTCAATGCTCATCTAGAAAAAGTCACAACGAAGGCCATCAGGGTTCTCAATACAACCAAACAGATGGTCGGGCACATATGGAGATTAAAACCCACAATGACCAAATCGTTATATACTGTGGTAACAAGACCCATTATCAGATACGGCGCGCTTCTATGGGGTTAGAGAACCAACCTGAAGAGCACAGCTGCAAAGTTAAGCAAAGTACAGAGAATGGCATGTCTACTGATAACAGAAGCGATGAGAACTACGCCTACAGCAGCCATGGAAGCACTACTTTCACCTCGTTGTAATGATAGAAGTAAGACAAGCAGGGTATACACAACGTGCTGCGTTAAGAAACAATCTTAACTATGAGATCCGACTTCACAAAAAAATATCACATTTTATAGAAATTTAAAGTGATAATACCGTCACAAGACGAGTGGACAAAAAACATTTACCCGGGCGCGGTTAAAGGAACTATCTGGTACACAGATGGGGCCAAAAATCGCTACGGTACCGGAGCAGGAGTATATGGAGGCAAGCACCATGGGAAGCAATTTGCACTGACTTTGGGTAAATATACATCCGCTTTTCAAGCTAAATGTGCTGCTATTGACTGGTGTGTCAGAAAATTATCGACTCGAAATCATACAGAAATGAGCCGATATCGATCATGTCTGACAGTCAAGCAGCACTACTGGCGCTAAGATCACCATTAATAAAATCCAAACTTATTATGGCATGCAAAAACAGTCTGGAAATATTGGTAAATCGCCAACCTGTGCAGATCATCTGGATACGAAAAGACCAGAATGTAAAAGGTGCCCTAATGGCGGACGCACTACCAAAAAAGGGCACAACAGGGACATATATCGGACCTGAACCTGTTTTCGGAATCGCATACGAGACCGGAAAAGAAATAATTCGCAGCAAACTTGTAGCGGAGCATAAGAAACTATGGAAAAACTCTTTAGGGACGAGGCACACAAAACCCTTCCTTACAGAGCCACAATTAAACACTCAAACTGCACTATCAAGCATAAGTCGACAAAAATTAAGGAAACTCAAGGGATTAATTACAGGACACTGTGGCCTTAACAAACATATGCATAAAATGGAACTGCAAAGTAGCCCTTTATGCCGCGGATGCTTGGAAGACGACGAAACTCCGCAGCATCTGCTGTGCAAATGCGAAGCGTATCAAATGCAACGCACAAAGATTCTCGGAAAAGCAAAGCTAACCGATGATGAGTTGAAAAAAACCCCTTGGAATAAACTTTTGGACTTCATTGACGAAACAGAACTGACGAGAGAGTAATAAATCAGAGGTGAACAAAAGGACCAAAGAAACCGCAGAGTAGGAGCGCTAGACAAACCACCTCTTGAAATAAATAAAAAAAAAATAAGATAAGATGGTAACCTTTACGCATCGCTGCTGTAATGTCGTTTACTAATCACATAAAAATACGTTACCTGCCAAATGGTCGATTTTAACTTTACTTTAAATCCTTGGTAAAAATAGTTTAAGACTCAATTTTAAAGTACTACTTGAAAACACCTAAATCAGTAAAATAGATAAGTAAAATGATTATTTTCAAGGTCAACATAAAAATGATCCACTTAAGTATAAACAATTAAAACACCTCGCAATAAGGTGCAATAAGTGATAAGAACAGTGCAAACTTTTACATGTCAATTTCTACTACGTATGAATTTAAATTCTTTAAAAAATCTACTGTTTCTAACACTGTTTGCATTAAGGTAAAACAATTACAGAAATTTTAATAAAAACTACTAAATAAAAGCAATAAATTTAAATTAAAAATGTATGTTATCTGTAGTCAACAAGTATAATCAACAAAGTAAATATAAACAATATAAAATTAAGAGATTTGATTTTGTTTGATTCGCTATGATCTTAATACTTCGTCAGCAAAAAATACGCATTAAAGCATATACTCCGTTGCCTAAAACATTGTTAGATTTGACGATGTTCAAAATCATTTGTTTTGTTGACGACATTGTCATCGATAGCTAAGATTGTTAACAACGGCGTCAGCTAACAACATAGTAAACGATTTACAAAATTTGATAGTAGAGCCATCTCGTAGTGTAACTTGCTAAGTATAAAAGATAAGTTAAGATAAGAACCTTTGTTTTATGCAACCGAGCATAAGCATTTTATGTATTTACATAATTTATTTTTAATTCTCATAATGTTTTGAAGATAACTAAGACAACTTATTATTATAAATTTAAAAAAATTACCAAAATAAAACAGTTGTCTAATTTTTAAAGTTTTGGATTACTAATCTTCCGTATAAGCATATATAGGTTAAAATTACATTTAATGATTTTATACATACACGTTTTATTTCTTTCAAATTGTCATATTCGTTGCATTGAAATCTGATAAATATCTGAAAATTATTGTGCGAGTAAAAGTTGCATAATTTTTATATATAATTTCAAATTTTGTCATATTTTAACAATTCTTTTTTCATATAATTCTAAACTTTAGTTAGTAGTTTCAAGTGCTCATTTTTTCTATTTTTTTGTAAAAAAAATTACAAATCAAATGTTAAATAGAAGTTAGTATTATGCCAAAATTATTTAAGTGCCTTTTTGCATATTTTAACCATTCAACGTTCAAAAACAGTCAATCTGCTCAATTTTGGTTTAAAAAATATACGATAATCTGTCGGTGTAGTGATGAATCCACCTCAAAATTTTTCCACTGCTGACAAGCTCCAAAGAACTAAACCAATTGCACCAACACTATTTACTCAGGTTTTCTAAAGTTAGTTTAATTTTATAGGTATATACAATTTCAAATTTTAGCATATTTTGTCATATTTTAACAATTTTTTTTTCATATATAAACTTTTAAAGTGCTCATTTTCTCTAATTTTTTGTTTAAAAAATTACAAATAAAATGTTTAATAGAAGTTAGTATTGTGCCAAAATTATTTGAGTGCCTTCTTGCATATTTTAATCATTCAATGTTCAAAAACAGTCAGTCTGCTCAATTTTGGTTCAAAAAATATACGATAATCTGTCGGTGTAGTGATGAATCCACGTCAAAATTTTTCCAGTGCTGACAAGCTCCAAAGAACTAAACCAATTGTACCAACACTATTTACTAAGGTTTTCTAAAGTTAGTTTATTTTTATAGGTATATACAATTTCAAATTTTAGCATATTTTGTCATATTTTAACAATTTTTTTTTCATATAATTCTAAACTTTTAAAGTGCTCATTTTCTCTAATTTTTTGTTTAAAAAATGACAAATAAAATGTTTAATAGAAGTTAGTATTGTGCCAAAATTATTTAAGTGCCTTTTTGCATATTTTAACAATTCAACGTTCAAAAACAGTCAATCTGCTCAATTTTGGTTTAAAAAATATACGATAATCTGTCGGTGTAGTGATGAATCCACGTCAAAATTTTTCCAGTGCTGACAAGCTCCAAAGAACTAAACCAATTGCACCAACACTATTTACTCAGGTTTTCTAAAGTTAGTTTAATTTTATAGGTATATACAATTTCAAATTTTAGCATATTTTGTCATATTTTAACAATTTTTTTTTCATATATAAACTTTTAAAGTGCTCATTTTCTCTAATTTTTGTTTAAAAATTACAAATAAAATGTTTAATAGAAGTTAGTATTGTGCCAAAACTATTTGAGTGCCTTCTTGCATATTTTAATCATTCAATGTTCAAAACAGTCAGTCTGCTCAATTTTGGTTCAAAAATATACGATAATCTGTCGGTGTAGTGATGAATCCACGTCAAAATTTTTCCAGTGCTGACAAGCTCCAAAGAACTAAACCAATTGTACCAACACTATTTACTAAGGTTTTCTAAAGTTAGTTTATTTTTATAGGTATATACAATTTCAAATTTTAGCATATTTTGTCATATTTTAACAATTTTTTTTTCATATAATTCTAAACATTTAAAGTGCTCATTTTCTCTAATTTTTTGTTTAAAAAATGACAAATAAAATGTTTAATAGAAGTTAGTATTGTGCCAAAATTATTTAAGTGCCTTTTTGCATATTTTAACAATTCAACGTTCAAAAACAGTCAATCTGCTCAATTTTGATTTAAAAAATATACGATAATCTGTCGGTGTAGTGATGAATCCACGTCAAAATTTTTCCAGTGCTGACAAGCTCCAAAGAACTAAACCAATTGCACCAACACTATTTACTCAGGTTTTCTAAAGTTAGTTTAATTTTATAGGTATATACAATTTCAAATTTTAGCATATTTTGTCATATTTTAACAATTTTTTTTTCATATATAAACTTTTAAAGTGCTCATTTTCTCTAATTTTTTGTTTAAAAAATTACAAATAAAATGTTTAATAGAAGTTAGTATTGTGCCAAAATTATTTGAGTGCCTTCTTGCATATTTTAATCATTCAATGTTCAAAAACAGTCAGTCTGCTCAATTTTGGTTCAAAAAATATACGATAATCTGTCGGTGTAGTGATGAATCCACGTCAAAATTTTTCCAGTGCTGACAAGCTCCAAAGAACTAAACCAATTGTACCAACACTATTTACTAAGGTTTTCTAAAGTTAGTTTAATTTTATAGGTATATACAATTTCAAATTTTAGCATATTTTGTCATATTTTAACAATTTTTTTTTCATATAATTCTAAACTTTTAAAGTGCTCATTTTCTCTAATTTTTTGTTTAAAAAATGACAAATAAAATGTTTAATAGAAGTTAGTATTGTGCCAAAATTATTTAAGTGCCTTTTTGCATATTTTAACAATTCAACGTTCAAAAACAGTCAATCTGCTCAATTTTGGTTTAAAAAATATACGATAATCTGCCGGAGTAGTGATGAATCCACGTCAAAATTTTTCCAGTGCTGACAAGCTCCAAAGAACTAAACCAATTGCACCAACACTATTTACTCAGGTTTTCTAAAGTTAGTTTAATTTTATAGGTATATACAATTTCAAATTTTAGCATATTTTGTCATATTTTAACAATTTTTTTTTCATATAATTCTAAACTTTTAAAGTGCTCATTATCTCTAATTTTTTGTTTAAAAAATGATAAATAAAATGTTTAATAGAAGTTAGTATTGTGCCAAAATTATTTAAGTGCCATCTTGGATATTTTAACCATTCAACGTTCAAAAACAGTCAATCTGCTCAATTTTGGTTTAAAAAATATACGATAATCTGTCGGTGTAGTGATGAATCCACGTCAAAATTTTTCCAGTGCTGACAAGCTCCAAAGAACTAAACCAATTGTACCAACACTATTTACTCAGGTTTTCTAAAGTTAGTTTAATTTTATAGGTATATACAATTTCAAATTTTAGCATATTTTGTCATATTTTAACAATTTTTTTTTCATATATAAACTTTTAAAGTGCTTATTTTCTCTAATTTTTTGTTTAAAAAATGATAAATAAAATGTTTAATAGAAGTTAGTATTGTGCCAAAATTATTTAAGTGCCATCTTGCATATTTTAACCATTCAATTTTCACAAACAGTCAGTCTGCTCAATTTTGGTTCAAAAAATATACGATAATCTGTCGTTGTAGTGATGAATCCACGTCAAAATTTTTCCAGTGCTGACAAGCTCCAAAGAACTAAACCAATTGTACCAACACTATTTACTCAGGTTTTCTAAAGTTAGTTTAATTTTATAGGTATATATAATTTCGAATTTTAGCATATTTTGTCATATTTTAACAATTTTTTTTTTCATATAATTCTAAACTTTTAAAGTGCTCATTTTCTCTAATTTTTTGTTTAAAAAATGACAAATAAAATGTTTAATAGAAGTTAGTATTGTGCCAAAATTATTTAAGTGCCTTTTTGCATATTTTAACCATTCAACGTTCAAAAACAGTCAATCTGCTCAATTTTGGTTTAAAAAATATACGATAATCTGTCGGTGTAGTGATGAATCCACGTCAAAATTTTTCCAGTGCTGACAAGCTCCAAAGAACTAAACCAATTGCACCAACACTATTTACTCAAGTTTTCTAAAGTTAGTTTAATTTTATAGGTATATACAATTTCAAATTTTAGCATATTTTGTCGTATTTTAACAATTTTTTTTTCGTATAATTCTACACTTTTAAAGTGCTCATTTTCTCTAATTTTTTGTTTAAAAAATGATAAATAAAATGTTTAATAGAAGTTAGTATTGTGCCAAAATTGTTTAAGTGCCTTCTTGCATATTTTAACCATTCAACGTTCAAAAACAGTCAGTCTGCTCAATTTTGGTTTAAAAAATATACGATAATCTGTCGGTGTAGTGATGAATCCACGTCAACATTTTTCCAGTGCTGACAAGCTCCAAAGAACTAAACCAATTGTACCAACACTATTTACTCAGGTTTTCTAAAGTTAGTTTAATTTTATAGGTATATACAATTTCAAATTTTAGCATATTTTGTCATATTTTAACAATTTTTTTTTCATATATATACTTTTAAAGTGCTCATTTTCTCTAATTTTTTGTTTAAAAAATTACAAATAAAATGTTTAATAGAAGTTAGTATTGTGCCAAAATTATTTGAGTGCCTTCTTGCATATTTTAATCATTCAATGTTCAAAAACAGTCAGTCTGCTCAATTTTGGTTCAAAAAATATACGATAATCTGTCGGTGTAGTGATGAATCCACGTCAAAATTTTTCCAGTGCTGACAAGCTCCAAAGAACTAAACCAATTGTACCAACACTATTTACTAAGGTTTTCTAAAGTTAGTTTAATTTTATAGGTATATACAATTTCAAATTTTAGCATATTTTGTCATATTTTAACAATTTTTTTTTCATATAATTCTAAACTTTTAAAGTGCTCATTTTCTCTAATTTTTTGTTTAAAAAATGACAAATAAAATGTTTAATAGAAGTTAGTATTGTGCCAAAATTATTTAAGTGCCTTTTTGCATATTTTAACAATTCAACGTTCAAAAACAATCAATCTGCTTAATTTTGGTTTAAAAAATATACGATAATCTGTCGGTGTAGTGATGAATCCACGTCAAAATTTTTCCAGTGCTGACAAGCTCCAAAGAACTAAACCAATTGCACCAACACTATTTACTCAGGTTTTCTAAAGTTAGTTTAATTTTATAGGTATATACAATTTCAAATTTTAGCATATTTTGTCATATTTTAACAATTTTTTTTTCATATAATTCTAAACTTTTAAAGTGCTCATTATCTCTAATTTTTTGTTTAAAAATGATAAATAAAATGTTTAATAGAAGTTAGTATTGTGCCAAAATTATTTAAGTGCCATCTTGGATATTTTAACCATTCAACGTTCAAAAACAGTCAATCTGCTCAATTTTGGTTTAAAAATATACGATAATCTGTCGGTGTAGTGATGAATCCACGTCAAAATTTTTCCAGTGCTGACAAGCTCCAAAGAACTAAACCAATTGTACCAACACTATTTACTCAGGTTTTCTAAAGTTAGTTTAATTTTATAGGTATATACAATTTCAAATTTTAGCATATTTTGTCATATTTTAACAATTTTTTTTTTCATATAATTCTACACTTCTAAAGTGCTCATTTTCTCTAATTTTTTGTTTAAAAAATTACAAATAAAATGTTTAATAGAAGTTAGTATTGTGCCAAAATTGTTTAAGTGCCTTCTTGCATATTTTAACCATTCAACGTTCAAAAACAGCCAGTCTGCTCAATTTTGGTTTAAAAAATATACGATAATCTGTCGGTGTAGTGATGAATCCACGTCAAAATTTTTCCAGTGCTGACAAGCTCCAAAGAACTAAACCAATTGTACCAACACTATTTACTAAGGTTTTCTAAAGTTAGTTTAATTTTATAGGTATATACAATTTCAAATTTTAGCATATTTTGTCATATTTTAACAATTTTTTTTTCATATAATTCTAAACTTTTAAAGTGCTCATTTTCTCTAATTTTTTGTTTAAAAAATGACAAATAAAATGTTTAATAGAAGTTAGTATTGTGCCAAAATTATTTAAGTGCCTTTTTGCATATTTTAACAATTCAACGTTCAAAAACAATCAATCTGCTTAATTTTGGTTTAAAAAATATACGATAATCTGTCGGTGTAGTGATGAATCCACGTCAAAATTTTTCCAGTGCTGACAAGCTCCAAAGAACTAAACCAATTGCACCAACACTATTTACTCAGGTTTTCTAAAGTTAGTTTAATTTTATAGGTATATACAATTTCAAATTTTAGCATATTTTGTCATATTTTAACAATTTTTTTTTCATATAATTCTAAACTTTTAAAGTGCTCATTATCTCTAATTTTTTGTTTAAAAAATGATAAATAAAATGTTTAATAGAAGTTAGTATTGTGCCAAAATTATTTAAGTGCCATCTTGGATATTTTAACCATTCAACGTTCAAAAACAGTCAATCTGCTCAATTTTGGTTTAAAAAATATACGATAATCTGTCGGTGTAGTGATGAATCCACGTCAAAATTTTTCCAGTGCTGACAAGCTCCAAAGAACTAAACCAATTGTACCAACACTATTTACTCAGGTTTTCTAAAGTTAGTTTAATTTTATAGGTATATACAATTTCAAATTTTAGCATATTTTGTCATATTTTAACAATTTTTTTTTTCATATAATTCTACACTTCTAAAGTGCTCATTTTCTCTAATTTTTTGTTTAAAAAATTACAAATAAAATGTTTAATAGAAGTTAGTATTGTGCCAAAATTGTTTAAGTGCCTTCTTGCATATTTTAACCATTCAACGTTCAAAAACAGCCAGTCTGCTCAATTTTGGTTTAAAAAATATACGATAATCTGTCGGTGTAGTGATGAATCCACGTCAAAATTTTTCCAGTGCTGACAAGCTCCAAAGAACTAAACCAATTGTACCAACACTATTTACTAAGGTTTTCTAAAGTTAGTTTAATTTTATAGGTATATACAATTTCAAATTTTAGCATATTTTGTCATATTTTAACAATTTTTTCATATAATTCTAAACTTTTAAAGTGCTCATTTTCTCTAATTTTTGTTTAAAAATGACAAATAAAATGTTTAATAGAAGTTAGTATTGTGCCAAAATTATTTAAGTGCCTTTTTGCATATTTTAACAATTCAACGTTCAAAACAATCAATCTGCTTAATTTTGGTTTAAAAAATATACGATAATCTGTCGGTGTAGTGATGAATCCACGTCAAAATTTTTCCAGTGCTGACAAGCTCCAAAGAACTAAACCAATTGCACCAACACTATTTACTCAGGTTTTCTAAAGTTAGTTTAATTTTATAGGTATATACAATTTCAAATTTTAGCATATTTTGTCATATTTTAACAATTTTGTTTTCATATAATTCTAAACTTTTAAAGAGCTCATTATCTCTAATTTTTGTTTAAAAATGATAAATAAAATGTTTAATAGAAGTTAGTATTGTGCCAAAATTATTTAAGTGCCATCTTGGATATTTTAACCATTCAACGTTCAAAAACAGTCAATCTGCTCAATTTTGGTTTAAAAAATATACGATAATCTGTCGGTGTAGTGATGAATCCACGTCAAAATTTTTCCAGTGCTGACAAGCTCCAAAGAACTAAACCAATTGTACCAACACTATTTACTCAGGTTTTCTAAAGTTAGTTTAATTTTATAGGTATATACAATTTCAAATTTTAGCATATTTTGTCATATTTTAACAATTTTTTTTTCATATAATTCTACACTTCTAAAGTGCTCATTTTCTCTAATTTTTTGTTTAAAAAATTACAAATAAAATGTTTAATAGAAGTTAGTATTGTGCCAAAATTGTTTAAGTGCCTTCTTGCATATTTTAACCATTCAACGTTCAAAAACAGCCAGTCTGCTCAATTTTGGTTTAAAAAATATACGATAATCTGTCGGTGTAGTGATGAATCCACGTCAAAATTTTTCCAGTGCTGACAAGCTCCAAAGAACTAAACCAATTGTACCAACTGTATTTACTAAGGTTTTCTAAAGTTAGTTTAATCTATTCGTTAGTTTTTAATGTGTAACTGCAAAAAGAAACTATATTTGGTTAAATCAAACGCTACGTATGTACATTTTGGTACGCAAACTTTGGAGCTATATTTTGCGCGCAAATAAATCGATAGTTTAAATAAACGAATCAATTGTATACAACACAGTTTATTAAACTCATTTTTTACATATCACTTACAAAAAAAATCAAATAATTTTTGATATATTTAGAATTTGTATGTGCACGACGAGTTCAAAAGATCAAGAAAGTTATCGCAGAATTTCGATAGCCTTTCTTAGAGATACACTAATAAAACAATAAATGAAAATTTGTTTAAATGTTTAATTTAAATTTAAGCTGTGTAGTTCTTGTAGTTTTCAAACAGTGTATCTTATCGGTAGTTCTTCCTGACATTTGCCTAATTTAAGTCGTACGTTGTATCATCTTTGACGCGATAGTTTATATACCATTACGTTTGTGATAAATAGTGTAAATATTGTAAAAATAAAAATGGTAAGTGTGTTTTGTTAAATTCTTAATGCAAAAAGCTTTTTTTTGATTTTTAAAATTTTTTTGTTCATTACTTTGGCATTTGTTTTGTTGACTAGCCGAAGTTAAATTTTTGCGAAGAAATTTTTGTAACAATAGTAGAATGAATGTAAACAGTTACAAACTGGTACCGAGCTTGATTACTTAACGATGATTGTCAATATCTTATCAGTACAAACGCTTAATGAATAGAACAATTGATAACCTCACTAATTGCAATCAGCCTAATTTTTCAGTACTAATGCTTTCTTCTGTTAGAAAAATTAAAAATTTGTCTATTAAATTTTGGAAAAGAAATTACTGAAACTACGCTTTCCTAGCGTAATTGTGTCTATGTTTCTAAAGTTTAGACGCCATTTTGTGACTGAGAACACAACCGCTTAGCTTTTTATTGACAAATTCGAGATCATTTACTATCAATTGCAAATACTGTTTAGCAATAGTGTTCTTCATCTACAAATCATCATACTTCTTGGTGTTGTTAAACGTGATGTGGTCTATGGTTTACAAATCTTCTCTAAAAAAACTTTGTCCAAATCTGTTTAAACTCGTACTAAACTCGTGCTCATATTTTTTCCTTAAGTTTGTATTTAAAAATTTAATCAACTGTAATAACTATCAAATACTTTTGTAACAAAATTGTTTTCAAAAAATACGCTTTCAATCAATAATCAAAAAAAGTCAAAATGACCATTTGTTATGTCTGTCAGTATCAACAAAATATAATAAAAAGAAAACAGAAACAAGAAAAAACTGTTACTAATTGATTCTTTTAACTTTTTTGAAAGCTTCGTATACTTATCGTTTTGCTTTTTTTGTACTTATTACCTTTTGTTTTTTATGCTTAAACACAGCTTGCCATGCATTTGTGCTGGCTTAAGCATACAAACTAATGTTTTCAATATGTTTTCAGATTAGGCAAGAATGTTTTATTTATGCGTTAGATATTTAGCTTTGTCTCGTTACGGCGCCAATCTGTAGTATTTTGCAATAACTGATTTGATAACAATGATGAAACACTGTGATGCATCAACTGCTTTTTGTAAATAATCGATGGTAGTATTTTTTTGAAACTAATTATGGAATATCTCAAACAAACGCGACACGTGGACGATCGTCCTTTGAATCTGTCAAAATTCTAATATTTATGATGTCAACGCATGACGCAACATTTTGTTTACTCGTTTATATTCTGTGTATTGATTTTTTTTGGACATATTGCAACACCATATCTTGAAACTAGTGTTAAGAAATAGAGAAAATGACGAATGATTAAAGCAGAAGTGTCCAACGCATCAGCGATTTAAAAACTACGCGTTTTGAGTAAAAGTTTACTTGAAGAACAATATTAGAAAAATCTGCACTTGTGGAATTAATCAAAAACTAACATTTACAGATTTGTTACTTGTCGCTAGTATTAACGTGTCACATTTTTTGCATTTTGACAAAATTCTAACTACTGCACCGACAACAGCGCGCCACTGGCTATACGATTCAGCTTTTGATGCTTGAAATTCGCCGGATTCAAATTTCTTGGTTGGCGTTCACTGTGAGTAGATTGAGTTTCCTAGGAATCTTATCTGTTCAATTTGATTTAAATGCAATGAAGATCTTCTACTTGGAATAAAGGATATTTTACCCATAACTGTTTTATTCAATATAAAAAATTTTTAGCATCTGTATGTTTGATACAAATTTTTATATCTGCCGTAAATCTACCATCGGTAATTCTAGTAACACACGCTCTTCTTTAAGTTTCATCAAAATGGCATTTAATTTATATGATTAGATTATTTTTATCTTCAGTAATTAAATACCTCCAATCTATTTTAAAATAAGGTAGCATTTCATTAGTGCAAAGAATTTAGTACACAATAATATGATATTAATATTTTTTAAATTTATTTATTTATGATTTCATCACCAAGTCAAACGTAACTAATCACCAAACCTGCACGTGATAACTGTTCTCAACTACTAACACACGTGCACGCCTACATCACAAACTTTTCAGTAGCACAAAGCGGTATCGCCCATCAAAATCAACAGTGCAACCGTGATTTTTAATAATCACTAACATAACACAAAATTTTAAACTAACAACTAATTATAATACAATGCTACTGCAAAAGTAGCGGACATAATTTTACCAAAGAGCGCTTGAACTGTTACTCAACTCGTCTTTGATTAAGACTAACGTGCCAATATCTATTGGTTCAAGCACTTTTGACCACTTTTCGCGATTATATACTGTGCACCAAAAGTCTTGGTGTAATCTTTGTAAAATTGCAAACGCGAAAGGCAAATCATTTTAAAATGTGACAAATCTAGGTCCGATCCGGACGTTAAAGTTTCTAAAATTAGAAAATGACCAGGTGATAACACGCTTAAGTCATTGAGATCTGAACTAAGACTACATAGAGGTCAAAAATTGAGGACTGCTTCTATTTGCTCGACAAATGAGAATTTGATTCCCAATTACCCGCAAAAGATGAATTTTAACAGATTTGATTCCGCTTTACCAGAAACCACCTAAATGTGGAACAAAAAAAGAGTTGCAATTCCACTGAATGGCTTTAGTTTCTACTGCAACTTTGAATTGAGCAGCCAATTGTTTGTTGACACCGACGAAGTTGGTACCACAGTTACTGAAGATATAATTGCAGGGACCGCGGCGTGCGATAAATCTAGGTAACGCAGCGAGAAAAGTTTCAGTAGTTAAATTTGAAGCTATTTTAAGGTGCAGAAATAAGGATTAGAAAAGAACTGCCATAATCTACTCCAATACAACTAAATACCTTTACTTGATGCACACGAAGTGCGGGTAATTCTGCCATGGAGAGCACGAGTGCAGAAAGTCCAGTGAGTGAACTTGGGCTTTTTTTTTAATAGAGGGGGAAAAATCTGTTATCAGACACCGGTCGCCAGACTGACCGGTAGTGTCGGGTTGGCTAAGATGGTGTTTGCCGACCGACTAAAAAACCTCCTCCATTCCGCTTTGCATGTGAGGCCTACCCGAAACTACTGTAGTTTTACTTCGGGTATGGCGGATTTAGGTACCGCTCTTAAGTATGTGGTTTACCCTAGATGTTTTCTGGCTCTATCTTCATTTTTATTTTTTTACTATTTCTTCTTTTTTCTTTTTATCTTTCATTATATATCTAAGCATTTTAGTTATGTACTTCCATAAGTCTTCTGATTCCATCATCTTCTGTCCAATGTTCTCCTTATGTAATTTTGCATTACATTTATTTTCTGTTTGCGTCCGTACTATGTCCCATTTGGGGCATATAAATAAAGTATGTTCTGGTCCATCTTCAGAGTCGCAGTAAAAACAAGTGTCCGTTTCTTGTTTACCAATGCGATGCAAAAATTTTCCAAAAACTCCGTGTCCCGACATTGCTTGTGTGATATGGTGATCCGTTTCACCCCACTTTAAGTAGTACCAGCTTTTAACATCTTTGATGAAGATTTTTGTCCATCCATTATATTTATCTCATCGCTTTTGCCACTCTTCCATCATATCTTCTTTGGCTTTTGCGATATATATTTTATCCTTTTTATGTTTGTACACTTTTGATCTCATCTGTACTATCTGCGGCACTCTGGCAATCACTTCTATTGCCTGTGTCGGTGCTTTGCGATATGCCGACGTTGTTCTTAGCGCTAGTTTTCTATTTATGTTTGTTAGTATATTTACGTATTTTTTAAATTTAATTGTTTTATCCCACGTCGGTGTACCATATAGTACGATAGACAGTGCAGCATTACACAGAATCTTCCTCTTTTTTGATTTTGGCCCACTTGCGTCAGGTGTTATCCTGTAAATCGCTTCTGTCCTGGTTTTTAAGTTTTTAACATGCTCTGTCATTTTTATATTTGTATCCAAGTATATACCCAGACATTTTAGTTGTTTTTTGCTGTTAATTGTGTTATCCCCAATCTTAATTTGTGTTCCTTGTGTATTTCTTTTCTCCACCATATTTATAATTTCGGTTTTGTCATGTTCTAGAAATAACCCCATCTCGTTTAGTTTTTTTTTCATTTCTTGCAATCGCGTATTCTGTTCTATTTTGAACTTCTTCTTTTGTTTTGCTCCATGTAACTAGAGCCAGGTCATCGGCGAAAGCGACTATTCTGGCGTATGGGCCGACATCTTCTTTTAAGATTTTGTTGTAGTACATGTTCCAAAGTATTGGTCCTAAAATTGACTCTTGAGGAACACCGCATGTTATCTCTACTTCATCTCCATACTCTGTTACAATTTTCCTATCATTTAGATAGCTTTTTAATATGGTTTTAAGATATTCGCTTATTTTAAGTTCATTAATGCCGTTGCATAATTTATCTCGGGGTACCATATTAAAAGCGTTTTTAATGTCTAGTGTAGTAAGTATGCATATATCTCTGTTTTTTGCGCACTTTCTCATTATCTCATTTGACCTTTCCATCACTTTGCTTATTGCATCGATTGTACTTTTGCCCTTAGTGAACCCATATTGATTTTCATGTAATACGTTTTCTTTTTCCATTTCTTCGAGCAACCTGTTTTTTATAATTTTTTCCCGTCCAATAGGCATATTGAATTATATATTTTATTTCGTTTTGATCTTCTTTCAATGGTTTTGGCATCAGCACCAGTTTGGCCTTTTTCCATATTCTGGGGTATTCGCCTATGCCTAGATAATAGTTTATTAAATATGCCAACTTGTCTGGATGTGGTAAAGCATATTCTTTAATAATTTCTGGGGGGATTCCGTCAGGTCCAGGTGACTTTTTGTTTTTTATTGTTTTGGCCTGTTTTATTATTTCGTCTTCTGTTATATTATCGAAAGTTTGTTTTGCCGTTATTCCTTTTTTTAATTCTTTTTTGTGTATTCGAAAAAGCTTTGTATTTTGCTCGTTTGTTTCTTTTTAGCCTAATAGTATCCCTTTTCCTAATTTTAGCTTATTTGATACAATTTGGTATGCCCTTCCCCATATATCGTTTTCTAGTTCTGTACATAGCTCATCCCATTTCTTTCTTTTTTCGTTATTTATTAATTTCTTTAGGTCCTTTCTTGCTTCTCTGTATTTATTGTGTGCGCATGTTTTTTCGTTTTCTTGGTTTGATTTACTGTTTACTTTCGTTAATACTCTTCTTGCTTTGCTTGTTCTTTTTCTTGCCTCTGCTATTTCTTTTGTCCACCAGTACACTGGTTTTCTTGTTACTTTATTTTTGTAACTTTTTAAATACATGTTACATTTCTCTGTTAATGTTTCTATAAAATACTCTGCTTTATTAACTTTTATTAATTTTAATAATTAATTTTCTTCGTTTTTAATTATTAGCTCTATGCTTTTTTGATCTAGCTTCCATCGTTTTATATTTAGTTTTTCGTTTATTTTTTTGCATTTTATTATTTCCTTTATTTCGTATGTTATGTTATTGTGATCACTAAAGTTCTTTTCTCTATTAACTTTCTAGTGTTTTATTTGATTTGCTATTTTTTCTGATGCAATTGTGATGTCGATAATTGAGCATCCTTTTTGTGTTTCGTAGGTAGGAATTTTTCTTTTGTTTATCGGAATTAGCTCATGGCTTTGAATCCATTCTTCTAACACTTTTCCTCTTTTATTTTGTTTATTAGATCCAAAAATGTCACTTTTAGCGTTTAAGTCTGCTCCTATAACAATTTATTTCTTATTTCCGTATTTCTTTAAGTGCAAATCTATATTATACAAAAGTTTTTCAAAATCTTTATCCTCGCCATTCGGTGAAAAATATGCCGAAATAAATAAAATATTTTTAAAAAGTACACTCACGACATCTATATCACATTTAGCTATCACGTTTTTATTAGTATTTATAAAACTATCACAGTTATGACTAGCAATTAGTGCTTGACTAGAATTTTGTACCTTACACCATTTTTTGTTAGGTTCTTGTCCTAATACTATATCTATGTCTTCTTCAAACATTTTTTGTTTAATTAAGTCGATTGCATTTCTGCTTCTATTGGTGTTTATTTGTAGGATTTTAATTGTGTTTGGCATTGTTGCTGTAGTTTTTTTTTAGACTAGATTGATGTTCTCTTCTTTCTTTCTTATTTCCTTTGTATTTCTTATTTGTTTCTTTTTCTCAAATAGTCGTGCTTTGTATAGTTTGCACTTAGTGCTGCCTGCAGAATGATCCTTTTCAGTACACAATGTGCACTTTCCTTCTTGTGTGCAATTTTTTGCTATATGATTATCTTCTCCGCATTTGTAGCATCATTTTCCTCTATTTGGTCCTGTACAATCTTTCCCTATATGGTCATAGGACCAACATCTGTAGCATTTTGTGAGGATTATGCGTCTTTCCATTTTGCACATTTCCTTCTCTTGTGCTTCTGACGTTTTTTATGTTCTTTCTAACCTCACTGTTCTTTACTAAGTTTTTTATTCCGTTTAGCGTATCGTTAAAGTTGGCTCCTTCCCTTTCCAGTATTAATGCATATGTTGGTCGTTCTGTTGCGTTATTTTTCCCGCTTGTGTTGCTTTTTCGCTGGCCAGGTTTATAAATTTTTATATTTTTTCTTTTCATCCACAAAGACACATTTTACCATTTTCCTTAATTTGCATAGATCCACTCCGGTAAGTTGGTGTAGTTATATTTTCTTATCTTGCAATGTTTCTTGTTTTAACAGCACTAGCTTATCCCATATATCTTTTTCTTCCGTATATCTTATTAATATAATTTTAGTTTTACTATTTTTAATCTCTATTGTATTTTTTAAGATTGAACACTTTTCGAGTACCTAGAAGTCTTCTTTTGTCTCTCTGAGTTCTGGGTACTTCTGTAGAAACATCTTGTGTAGTCCCCCATCTTTAGCTTCCTCTCTGTCTTTTATCCAAATTGGTTTAACCGCTGAGTTTTCCTCTACCAGTGGATTGCATTCTTCTATATGTGTTTTCTTGAATATATTAGTTTTTCATTCCTTATTTTCTATTTCTTTCCAGTCCTTAAAGTCTTTAACGAAATCTAGTGTATTTACTTTTCTATGCCATCTTCTGTCCCTTCTACCGTTTGTGTTGACATTTCCCTTTTGTTTTCTGGCACCTTATTTATATCCTCCGTTTGCAAGTCTACGTCAATCATAATTTTAGTATTTTTTCATACTCGATTTCTTCAAGCAGATTAATGATGGAGGTCTTTCTCAAATCTTCGGCCTTGTTGGTTAATCTTGCTGATAGACGTTTAATTGTTCTATGTGTATTATTATTAGTTTGTACATGTTTTTCGAGATCTATTATTAATGAAGTAAGTACATTAATAGTTTGTGTCAGGTCCCATGCTACCGGGTTAGTTTTCTTTTTGTAAATTTGTTCATCTATAAAAGTATCAGGATTCTGTCCCATTTTTCTTTTTTTTCAGCTCCTCCCCACGAGTAGCTTCTTTGTATGTTTCGTCCTGTTATATTTAAGTGTGTTGCCACATGTTCACTAATATTTCTATCAGGTAGCGTAATTTTGCCCCCCCCCAGAATCCGTGGAGCAGCCTGGTGCTTGACCAGGGAGGGATTTCGGCCTTAGCTTACTCTCCCGGGGTATATCATATGTTTTAAATTCTGCCATGTTGTTACAAGTTTTTGTTGGTTTTACGAACCTGCACGGCCAACTCTCAATCGTCGGAGAGAGGGGGTTCCTAGATACATAAATTGAAGAGATATATAAGGGCGCCAGAGCTTCCTCAAAGTCACGTCTGCCTGCTCACAACAGAATGGGAATAAACTTGCAACTAGATGTTAGGTTCGTAATTCCTCTACTCAGCTGTTCGAGTAGTCAGAAGCAATTAGTTAATACGATAGTCATAGGAAACAGGTATATTGTCATAAAAGAATATTTAACCACAATAACAATTTTAATGTAGAATCGCTGAGGTTTATCACAGAATATAATGGTTTTTAAATACAAAGAAAATGCCAGTAGCATAGGCAACACACCGTACATAAGTAAACTACCATAAGAATCTATAGCGAAGAATAGTTTGTAGTAAATATCGTTTACATAAATTAGTAGAACAGCATTACTGACAATCAAATACAGAAATAAGACAGTACTACGCTAATGTTAACTTATCCTAACACAGCGTATAAACTTAATATAGCATCAACGTTTATCAATCGGTATTACACAGCATGCACAACTTGGCATAAGTAAAATTTATTACTTAACTCGTAAACAACGATAGTGATAATTATAGAATTAATAACAAAAGTCTCGTGAGTGACCCGTTTGACCACGTAATAAAACAAATAAGATCACTTACCAATAAATACAGGCGTTTCCTTTGGTGTGAAGAACGTACGTTCCCCCGACACACAACCTGCAAACAATTTGAATCGCAAACCGTGTCAAGCTAATGTCTCACGAAATCACATCTATAACAATTATTAATTAAGATACAAACCAACATAAAGAATATAAACCGGTTGTTATATGCTGTGGTACCCCTTTTTCGTTGATTTAATTAGTTATAACCATGTCTTATAGAGAAAAAGTTAGTATCGTCCCATATAAATATGTGTCGAGGTTCATTCCTTCGTAAAGTGGTATCGAATACAGAATAACGCTGGAACACAAATAGGTGGTGAACACGAACACGGCGTGTCAGCCACGTGTAATTTAAGTTTGCCCAGGATGCCTCCTTAAGACCTCAATTGTGCGGCTTGAAGTCGCCTTCTGCTAGCGCTCGAGTCCGGCAACGTGATGCCTTAGTTACTAATAGTTACGATATCCATTTATCGAGAATATTACAGTTATAACATGAAGGGACGCAAAATGGCTGTCAAAAGGAAAACGAATTACAAACGAGTTTATATTAAAAGATGACTTTAGCTCACCCTGTAACGTCTTAGCGAAACTAAGAAATTAAATAATTATAAATGGTTTTCCATTATTTCCCCGATGGTAACGGATAATATTAATCTTCACTAATTACAGGCCATTACATATTCCACATGTCACGACTTTCTACCAAATGACATCTCATGCGCAAAGGATAGTTAGCGGGTGTCAAAACTCGAATCTAATTTTACGTCGAAAACCCATAGGCGTACCTAATGAAGATTTCAACCGTAACAACAAAAGCGTACGTAATGAAAATTACCGTAACAATGTTTATGAAAAGGTCCGTTTTATCCCTGCCGGCAGGGTTTTTTTTTTGTTTTTTTTTTTTTGGAAAAAGAGAACATAGTGGGATCTCGGGGACGCTACCTCCCCTACCGCACATTTGCAGTGCCTTGAGGGTTTCCAAATGCTAGCATCGGGTTCTTTCCTGTTGGTCTGCGGGAGGCAAAGCCTCCTACCTTCTTAAAGAAGGCGTTCCCTCCATAAAGAGCATGCGACTAGCTCTTCTGGTAGAAGATCACACGAAGCCGTGTTGGCCGGATTGTTACAAGAACGAACGTGATGCTATCAACTAGGAGGAACGATTCCTTGGATGTGTGAGACAGAGTTAGCTATAAAGGTCTTCCAACGATGCGATGAAAAGCGTATTTACGCCAATGCTTTATACAACAAAGAATTTTGAGATTTGACAAAATGACGAGTAATAATTTTGCCACTGACTGCAAACATCGTCAGGGGGCACTCTTAAGCACGTAATTTGTTATCGTACTTAATAGTAGAACACTTGCCCAGGTAATCAATATCTTAACGATACCAGATTCTAGGACAGGTGTTAGTGACCAAACAACTTAACGTTGAATGATAATTTTATTAATAATTGTGTACTATTTATATACAATTTTTACAAATGTGAAATACAAAGTTAGCATATTTATGATTACTATTACAAATGTAGGTTACTATAATGTACCACATTCTTCGCAAAGTGTTGATATAGCGGAAGTCTAAATATAACGTAACTACTTACGTTTGCAATTGCATTGTGTTACGGTAATTTTCATTACGTACGCCTTTGTTGTTACGGTTGAAATCTTTATTAGGTACGCCTATGGGTTTTCGACGTGAAATTAGATTCGAGTTTTGACACCCGCTAACTATCCTTTGCGCATGAGATGTCATTTGGTAGAAAGTCGTGACATGTGGAATATGTAATGGCCTGTAATTAGTGAAGATTAATATTATCCGTTACCATCGGGGAAATAATGGAAAACCATTTATAATTATTTAATTTCTTAGTTTCGCTAAGACGTTACAGGGTGAGCTAAAGTCATCTTTTAATATAAACTCGTTTGTAATTCGTTTTCCTTTTGACAGCCATTTTGCGTCCCTTCATGTTATAACTGTAATATTCTCGATAAATGGATATCGTAACTATTAGTAACTAAGGCATCACGTTGCCGGACTCGAGCGCTAGCAGAAGGCGACTTCAAGCCGCACAATTGAGGTCTTAAGGAGGCATCCTGGGCAAACTTAAATTACACGTGGCTGACACGCCGTGTTCGTGTTCACCACCTATTTGTGTTCCAGCGTTATTCTGTATTCGATACCACTTTACGAAGGAATGAACCTCGACACATATTTATATGGGACGATACTAACTTTTTCTCTATCAGACATGGTTATAACTAATTAAATCAACGAAAAAGGGGTACCACAGCATATAACAACCGGTTTATATTCTTTATGTTGGTTTGTATATTAATTAATCATTGTTATAGATGTGATTTCGTGAGACATTAGCTTGACACGGTTTGCGATTCAAATTGTTTGCAGGTTGTGTGTCGGGGAACGTACGTTCTTCACACCAAAGGAAACGCCTGTATTTATTGGTAAGTGATCTTATTTGTTTTATTACGTGGTCAAACGGGTCACTCACGAGACTTTTGTTATTAATTCTATAATTATCACTATCGTTGTTTACGAGTTAAGTAATAAATTTTACTTATGCCAAGTTGTGCATGCTGTGTAATACCGATTGATAAACGTTGATGCTATATTAAGTTTATACGCTGTGTTAGGATAAGTTAACATTAGCGTAGTACTGTCTTATTTCTGTATTTGATTGTCAGTAATGCTGTTCTACTAATTTATGTAAACGATATTTACTACAAACTATTCTTCGCTATAGATTCTTATGGTAGTTTACTTATGTACGGTGTGTTGCCTATGCTACTGGCATTTTCTTTGTATTTAAAAGCCATTATATTCTGTGATAAACCTCAGCGATTCTACATTAAAATTGTTATTGTGGTTAAATATTCTTTTATGACAATATACCTGTTTCCTATGACTATCGTATTAACTAATTGCTTCTGACTACTCGAACAGCTGAGTAGAGGAATTACGAACCTAACATCTAGTTGCAAGTTTATTCCCATTCTGTTGTGAGCAGGCAGACGTGACTTTGGGGAAGCTCTGGCGCCCTTATATATCTCTTCAATTTATGTATCTAGGAACCCCCCTCTCTCCGACGATTGAGAGTTGGCCGTGCAGGTTCGTAAAACCAACAAAAACTTGTAACAATTGTTTTACATGTGGAGTAATCATTAAGTGTATGTTTACAATTTCTTAAATTTGAAAATTATAAATGTTTCAATAACCCAAATTTATGTTTAAATTGTAGTTTAAGCAGGCACCGTGTCCCAATCTAAATCTATAAGCCACAGATTCTGTATTAATCGTTTTGCAAAAAATATAAGGGCACAAAGGAACTCTAAAAGGTCATAAATACATTGGTTTAATTCTAAATGAAAACAAATCCATAAAGGCGTGCTATTGTAGACCTAAAATCTTTGAAATGACATCAGACTCTGTGACAAACAAAAAAGGGCTAGTTTGGTAATGTTTCGCCAGTAAAGAAGTGGGTATCAATGGATTATCAGCGGACCATTTGCGTAACTCCAAACAACCGCAATTAACAAATTTAATCAATTAGGTTTGCAAATCTATTAACGCATTTAATGTGTCAGCTCTACGAGTAAAGTTATCTACGTACAAGTTGTCGATGATATCTTGCAAAGCGAGAGGAAATTGATCTTTGCCTTTCTGAGCTAATTTCCACATCATGAGAATAGCTAGAAAAGAAGAACATGCGACACCATGAGTTCCTGTGTTCAATTGCTATGTTTGCATGGGCTTTGTAGGTGAGAAACACTAAAAAGGCAACTGGAACTTTCTATGCAAAAGCGAAAGTACCATTTGACGAAACATTTGACGTAAATCAGAAGTAGAGACACAACGATGTGGGATGTAATAATCCTGCAAACTATTTGATTCCACAATCGAGGAAATCAACGATATATGTTTTGAGTCAAGATAATTCTTTATAAACTCCAATTTTTTCCGTACAAAAGAATTCAACGATAAGCGATGTTTAAGTGATAAAATTCAAGAATGTGCAATTTTTCGGATGTCTTTAAAGACAGGCATCGATTCTATGTACTTAAACATCAACTAAACTACAAAACAACCTGAATTGTCTATAGTATGTGTGCTAACAAACGAATTTTCTGCCTACTGCTTCTCCATTGGAGGGAAGCATTTAATTATCAAGGCTTTAACAACAAACGCAATTTAAAATACAAACGCAACAACAAACGCAAATTTACAAAATGTAAGTAACAACAAAATGTATTCAAACCCTTAAAAATTTTATAAAAATTAATAAGTTTGAAAAGGTTTTGTAAGAAAGTATAGGTACTAAGTAAAGTTTTATATGGGTTTATGTAGGTAAATTCCAAGAAATGTTTACATTTCAGGTTATTGCTTATACATTTCAATATGTAATTTCAGCGATAAAAGCATTATATGAATCCTATTAGATCCTATAGTTTTTTTAATGGTTTCCTATAAGTCATTTACAACAGGGCTACATGTTAAAATTGACACCGTTAGATGTGTTATGATCGACACCATGTAGACATTTCTGATTCACTACTATTTGCATGATACACGTTTTATAATCTACAAAAGTAGTCGTATGCAGAAGGCTACTAAAACTACATGTATTAAAAAACTAATCAATGTAATATCAACGGCCAGAGTCTATATTAAGATGAAAACGTCATTTGAGTTTGTGCCGTGTCATTGTTGTAACTAAAGTTGCCAACGTTTTGTCTACTTTCGTAAGGGGCTTCATCAAAGCCTGAAAGATATCAAAGAATCAAAACAAGCAACCTTCTCAAAAGTTAGGTAACCAACTTGTGAACCAAACCAGATTCAAAACTCTAAACAAGTGAGAAAGAAAACTATAAACTTAAAACAGCAAACGACAATCTAATAAAGAACCACTACAGAGTTAAGTAGTAAGCTTGTAAATCGAAGTGACTTAAAAAGAAGTAGTATATAAAGGAAAAGTATTGTCACAGCTAATTAGGCGCGACTCTGATTGAGTTACGGTTCAAAAAGGGCGTTGTGTCTACGGTCGGCATAGTGTCGACATGGGAGGTCGGCACTGTAGGCACGATCGGTTTTCAGTCCAAAACTAGCGTTCGGCATTGTATCGTCTCCATATTTGCGATCAACATTGTGTCCGATGCCCAATAACCTACACTGGACGACGTCCAAAAATCTAACAAAGGAAAAGACCAGGACAGTCAAACTTAGAAGAAATCATAGAAACTTAAAAGGAACATAAAAGTAAATACAATTAAGAGAAACAAGAACTAGCCATACAGACAAAGAGGATCAACAAGCAGTATGAAAAAGAGGACACTAATATCCAGACAGAAGAAATAAGCATAGATAAAATAGAAGACGGATTAAGGAAAATTCGGGTTGGAAAAGTGGGCGGTGTAGATAATATAGATCCAGAGATGGTAAAATAGTTACTCCAAGGGCATTACCTTACGATTTAGATACCTAGATTACATAGGGCAATTTTCAATGGTCATACCAGGATAAGACAACATAGTGGCCGATGCACTGTCCAAGGTAAATCAAGGACAAGAATCAACTTTGACGAAATAGGGAAGGACCAAAAACACGATCGGAATATATTGCAACACATTCGTCACCAAACCATTTGTTACAAGCTTTAGGTCTTACGAACCTTGCACGACCAACTCACACAGTCGGAGATAAGAGAGGTTTAAGTGAATAAAAATTAAGGGCGCCAGATCATTTATAATTAACACTTCTACCTCGATCAAGACAGACGGTCCAAGCTTATAACGAATTTTTAGGTTCGTAATCCTTGTTACTCTGATGTTCGGGTAACCACAATACAAGAGGAAGGTAAGTTACCACAAAAAAAGATTAATTAATAAAAACTTTAATTCAGTAACGTAGATAATTAACAAGAGTATATCTAATTCTCAGTGCATAAATGCCAGCAGTATCGGCAACACACAATACATAGGTTAAGTCGAAGCGAACAGCGAAGAAAATTTTGTAGTGAATATTGTTTCTACACAGCATGCGATACACACAAAATAATTAATGAAACTACCTTAATGATATTAAAACAATGATCGTAATTACTGAAATTAACATTAGCCAAAGCACCGTGAGTGACTGTTCTGACAGCGATAAAATAATTAAATAAACTTACCTACAATCCAGTACCTACTTGGTCGGAGAAAACGTTTTCCCCGGTAAGTGAGCTTAGAATAAATTTAAGTAGCAAATCGTGTCAACACAATGACTCACGAAATCAAGATCAACAAAGTTGTTAATTACTGCTAAAAGAAAGTACACATAACATAAACCGATTGTCGTATGCTGTTGTACACCTTCAACGAAAGTTGTTTGCCGCATAAGTAGGATCTCGAAGAAAAGTTCTTGTCTTCGGTTTTTTTAGTTTTAAACGTAGGCTTTATATATAGAGTTATATTCGTTCCATGAAGGTATTTATCCATATTAATCCCTCATTATTTTTTATTAAATAGAAACATGTCGACCAAAACGTGGTGGAACGGGTATCAAATCAAGACGAAATTACAAAGAAACTCTAACCAAACGGATGTAAATATCGTACCCTGTAACGAATAAATTATTAAAAACCGTAATGAAGTTATAATTTGATTTCCATTACAGAGGATAATATTCGAAAATTTTCTTTAAGCGACACATGCCATTTTATGCAGTTGTCAGCTTAACGATTTCGTCGTAAAATGACAGTCACAAGAAAAGATCGGCAGAGGGCGTCAAAACCGGAATCTAATTTTAATTCAATATACAGGGTATTACGTTATAAAAATTTTGCACGTATCACATTCAGACGGCATGCTTTTGAGAGCCTACACCAACTATTGCACCCCGGAAGTAGAGCGTCAACCAAACTCGTGTCTCAAAGATTCGTATGACCCGGCAATAAAAGAGATTGCCGGAAATGGACACAGGAATGCACACATTGTCAAAGTTCTAAAGTGACTAGACACAACAAACCGTATGCATCAAGCTTCCAAGCATCATCAGCAAAATTCAACTACGTACACATCGACGTGGTCAGACCACTACTGGTGTCAAACGAATGCAGAAACATTTTTTCATGCATAGACCGTTTCTCACCTTAGCCAGAAGCTATACCGTTAGACAATATTGAAGCCGAAACCGCAACACGAGGATTCTTTGCCCACTGGATTGCAAGATTTGGAACATCATTACAAGTCATCACAGACCAGGGAAGGCAATTTGAAGCAAGACTTTTTCAGCAGCTCGCAAACGTAATAGGATTTGCGAGGATCAGAACGACAGCATATCATTTGCAGGCGAACGACCTGGCAGAGAAATTTTACCGCCAGCTGAAAACAGATACAAAATACAATTGGTATGACGATACCAATTGGTAGGGATAAGAACGGCATGGAAAGATATGTTCGCCACGGCTGCAGAAATGGTATACGTAGAAATCATACGCATACCAGGCGAATTTCTAAACGACCAGCCAAATAAAGAATCAATAGAACCAGAAAACTATTGAAACGTTTTTGAAGTTATTGTCAAATTTGAGACAATGACCGAAGGATGTTGGACATTCTAGAACAGATAACAAAAATATATAAAAACGATTCAAAGGAAGCTGGAGTCATTGTAAACTTACGTTTAATTGTAAGATTTATGAATTTGAAATAACAGAAATACCAAATGCGGCACATAACTAAATGTTTGGTCAGTAACAAAAACAAGCAATATATTTAACTTGACAAAACTGGTTGACAGATGGCTCCAAAGTCAACCCTGTTACTGTTGATACTTGCTACAATTGATATCGGTCTTCTCTTTGAAAGAAAGTAGTATTCTGAGAAGCGACCTATGTGCACAATATTTTAGTTGTTTTTAAAACGAAAAAAGTTAACATAGTTCGACAAATATTTGAAGAAAAACTTTGAGATCAAAAACCGTACTCAACCCTGAATAATAAAAAAAAATGTTTTACAAAGTTAAAAAAGTAATACATATACGTTCTAAAAATATTTTTTGTGCTTCCGTCCGTTTTGATGTATTTTACCGGCATCATATCGCCCGGAAATTTTACTTTTCCGCCTAAAGTAAAGTGTAGTAGAATTTTATAACTAGAAGTTGGCACTAATTAATTAACTAAACATCATTTGTCAAACTGTCAGATTTATAAATATACACCATTATTTGTGTTATTGCTTAGAATAACACTATTTTTTTTTAAACAAATTTGCTTATATTTTACAATTGTTAAAAACAACACCAGTTTTATTTTTATATAAGTTAAACAGCAATAATATTATGTAATTGTCAAATTAATTTAAAAAATAATTGAATTTCGTCATTACAGGTTTCAATTTTATCAACTTATGTTATTAAATTTTATTAAAAATTAATACTTAACTGAGTGCTTTTAATAAATTCATACCATAAAAGTCAGCACAAATAATTGTGTTTATCACACGTCCTAAAAGTATTTTGCGAGTATTCGAATTTTATACAAATATGCGATGCTCATACACGCAAAATAGAACTTTCTGGACTAGTGATACAAATAACTGTTGTTGAATAGTCTTTTCAATTTTGTGTCTTAGAATGTTTTTTACCAAATAATATTATTGAAAAGTATAAATCGATTATAAAAGTTTTGAAATTATACAATTAGTTCTATGATGTCTCAGTTCACGTTAAACATAACATGCACGTTATAAAAATTCCACGTTATCTAGCCGTTGTTGCATAGATGTATTAAGTTCAAGTGGCACGTCAACTTATTGTTCCACGTATTTTTCTAACTTATCCTATCATCAACCGTACAATGTGTTATCTTACATTAAATTAACTTACTTCAACGTCAGATAATCTACTAGATAATATGTTGCATGATAGTTGGTAAAACATATTTTTTTGTACACCAGATTAGAGTACCTTACATAATGTCTCTTTTTGATTAAAAAAAATCTGTTGAAAATAATTCTAACATCGTTAAGTCTTATTAGAGAATATTAATTTTTTTAAATTATTTGAATATCAAACAAATGAAATATTTATCAAAGTAAAACAAATGTTATTCAAAACACAAAAAATCAACATATTGTTAAAATGAAATATTTTATTTATATAACAAACAAAGAACGTTTATATGTTTTAAACAACTCTTGTAAATACATTTATTAAGAGTTATTAAAACATTAATAGTATTTATATACACACAAATTTTGGTTGAAAATTGGCACTGCCGTTAGTAAACACAGCCTACTATTTTTACACATGAAAGATAATAATAGTTGGAACATATTTGAATGTTTCTTATATAAAAAACTTAAGCTATAATTACAATTTTATTATACAACCAAAATGAACTTATTTTTAGCAAAACCATGAATTTTATACAGAAATATTGTTTCTATATTTAGCATACACAATGGCTACTTTGTACAATTGTTTTTTTCCAAAAACAGTTAAGTGCAACTTTGTGCAATCGAATGTAGTGATTTTGGGCGTTTAATATATAAAGTTGGTAGTAAGTACTAACTGTAAGATTCACTTGAACCAATGTTAAAATCATCGGAATAATACAAATGTCAATTGTTTACAAATTTTAATTAAATAGTAGGCATATGCTGATCACTGTTACCAACTGTAATATATCGAAAATCGTTGCTATATACATATATTACAATTTTTTTCAAGTAATGCAAATTAAATTAAAATAGAGAAAATTGTATATTACTTAGCTTGCATTATAATTGTAACACTCGTTTTCTAACAGTTTTTATATCATATGAATTTTGCAGTGTGCGATTTTCCGCAATGGTTTGATTACAACTTGGCTCCGTGCAGCTTTTAGTTTAATGTTGTGATTACAGAAATACATTATTTTAAATGTTGTTGTACTGTGGTATGAGTA
Organism: Aquatica leii; assembly: GCA_035610365.1. Lineage (NCBI taxonomy): Eukaryota > Metazoa > Arthropoda > Insecta > Coleoptera > Lampyridae > Aquatica > Aquatica leii. Next base: position 26,952,022 of record CM069438.1, read on the forward strand.
TATGTCTACATTTTTGAAGTTTTATAGATTCTTTTATCTTAACCTTCGGATTACCAAGCAATTTTTGAGGCGCCGATTACCAAGTGGGGTCAGATTTGACCCCAAGTTTTTTTTCTTATTTTGTAAAGAAAAACCGATTAATTTGTAATGGTAACCTTTATTAATATTTTAAATTAACATTAAATTTCATATAAACTAATAAAAATATAAAAATAAAATGTAAACCTAAATTAGTGAGGGCAACAACTATTATATATTATTTTAGTTTTTTTCTGGCAATGTTGTTCACATACAAAGAGTTTGCACTTTTCACATTTTTCCGAACATTTTTTGTCATTTGCTCTTAAACATATCTTACAACGACCTTCTTTGTGTTGTTCTGTGTCTGCCAAACAATATTTTTTATACGTCGCAAAACAAATAACAATTGAAAAATTTGCTATTATTACACTGGTCTGCAAAAAAAATTTTTTTATCAAGCCCTGACACTATTCCAAGTGATTTTTATGTAAAATGACGTCCTGAATCCAAATATGTCTTCCGTTTTCTTCCATCACCCACCATTTTCGAGGGAGCCCCAAATCTCTAATTTTACCACTTTTCGATAAATTAATTATTATGTATTTATCGAACGATAATAATAATTATAATAATATAAATATATGGACATGAATTTAATTTAAATGGGAAAAAGAACTATTTTAGCTATAAACAGTAATAAATAAAAAGATATTCATCATTACTTGGTGCTTGCTTTCCTTTTATACCCTGAGGTACAGCTCTCTCGTTTCAAAAACCAGCAGTACTCCGCCAACATGCTTGCATTCTACTTCCCTGAAAATCTCTTCTCCAGCTTAGCGATGTTTTGATGAAACCGTTCCTCGTGTTCATCCGAGACTGCTCCTAAATTTTCAGGGAAAAAGTCCAGATGCGAGTGAAGGAAGTGAACTTTAAGAGACATGTTATATCCTATGTCCTTGTACGCTGATAGCAGTTCCTCGACGTGAGCGACATAATCTTCACTTTTGTGGTTACCCAGGAAGTTCTTACAAACGTTTTGAAATGCAAGCCAAGCTCGTTTTTCTTCTCGATTTAGGTGTTCAATAAACGTCAAATCTTGGAAGAGTTGTCTAATCTGGGGACGAACAAAAACGCCTTCTTTGATTTTAGCTTTGCTAAGACGAGGAAATTTAGTTTTCAAAAATTGAAATGCGCCACCTGTCTTGTCCACTGCTTTCACAAACTGCTTGATCAATCCAAGTTTGATGTGTAAAGGTGGTAAGTAAATATTTTTCTTCGAAACCAAAGGATTGTGGGCGACATTTTTCTGACCAGGAATAAGATTTTCTCGCAGAGGCCAGTCCCGTTTATCTTGGGCTCGGTTTTCGTACGTTTTCTTCATATCAATGGAGTATGCAACTGGAAGTGATAGGAAGTCATTCCTATTTGCCAACAGGGCAACTTTTAAGCTTGTTTTTAATGTGTCTATAAACAGTCTCCATTTGTTTGGGTCACATGGCATCTGTAGTTCTGTCATCAATAAATTTGCATTAGGGCAGAACACTAAACCTTTATCTTCTGAGAAAAGTCATTTCAGGGTTGAATGTCTGTTCCTGTAAGAAGATATTTTTACTCCCTTTTCTAAGAGATTCCACTGTTGAAATCGCGATCCTAGGAGCTGAGATTTAGTCTTGGGTAACTGCAAATCCCTGACAAGATCATTTAATTCCGATTGAGTGAGGAGGTGAGGTCGCCGAGAAACTAAATCTGCGGAATACTCTTCATCATCATTGAACGTATCATTCGAAGCCCCAGGTTGTGGTTCAGTATCTTTTAAATTAATTTCCGGCTCTAGAGTATAAGTGTTTGGAGGCTCTGGGATTGGCAAAGTATCGTTATGAGGAACAGGTTTTAGAGCTGACGGAATATTGGGATACTGAATTGTATGCTTACCTTTGCTCGAAAACCCTACGGTGGAAGTCATACAAAAGTAACAATCTGAGAGATGACAGCGAGGTTCACGCCAAACCATGGGAACAGCAAATGGCATTGATTTACGAGTACCTTTGAGCCATTTGGTCAAACTACTGTAACAAGTCGTACAGCAAACTGATGGAGCCCAAGTTTTGTCCTGGTCGCCAACTTGACAATCAAAGTACAGTTTATAAGCTGTTTTAACAAGCGGATAAAGGGGATTTCGTAGCGCTTTTATAGTTAATTCCCCGCAGACATAGCAGAAGCTATTGGGATGATTTTTACACTCGCGTGGCATAATTAAACAGTAATTCAACGCCCGACATTAACCACAAATCACACTTAGTCACTTAAAAAAATCCGGAGTAAAAGTAGTTTTACTGTTTTACACAAATGAACAAAAATGAACACAAAATCCAGCACGTTTAAAACGTCGACAAGTTAACTCTGCAACAGCTATAGATGTACTGATCGAAGCAGTTAAGCAAACAATGTAATATACTACAATGAGAAGAGTAATGCAAGTTCAAGCCTGTCGAAAATTCCTGTTCAAACCTGCATGTGGTATTGAGATCGCCATCGTCGTGCAGTGAATCTTCCTAACTGTTTATTGATATTTTTTTACTGTTTTGTATTTTATTGTTGTTTCTATATACATTTTATAGCAAAACTTTTGCCATATACTTTGGTATAAATTTTATTACCTGCTTTAAGATGTTTAACGGCTATAAGTTAAAATTCTAAAAAAAAATGCAAAAAATAAAATAGTAACGGGGTCCCTTCAAAATAGGTGGATGATGGGTAAAAACGGAGCTCATTTTTGGATTCAGGAGGTCATTTTACATAAGAATCGTCAAGAATGGTATCAGGGCCGATTTTCATGCAGAGCAGTGTTACTTAAAGTTAAACTCTAAACAGTCGTTCAAAAATTAGTTGTATCGAGACATCCATCTCTTTGATAGTTGACTAACAATAGGTGCTTAACAACTATGTTGTTCAGGAGAAACATGAAGCTGTGTTTTTGGTATAGTTAAGGTTTTTGTCTTAAAAAACATCATTAGTGGTTTTAGAAAGTTTGAATACCAACTCGTTTACGGAGAACGATTTTTTAGAATCATATGTGACTGACAAAGCAGAACCAACCAAAGAAACTGCGATTTTATAAATAACTTCAAAACCTCAACCACGATCATCATTACAACCAGCAGCCAAACTTCAACCAAAGACATCATTACAACCAAACTCATCAACAGCAGAACTTCAACCCTCACTATCAGTCTCACCAACAACACCATTTTTACTACCACAATACGAATACGAAAAACCGTAAAAAAATAAAAAGTGAGCGTAAAAAAAAATCTGGAATCTCCAGAGAGGAAAAAACCGAAAACAACTGGCATACAGCAGTTTTCATCTGAAGATAGTGATGTCATTAACTTCTCGTTTCAACAGTCCTACGACACTGATTTTGTGGACTTCTCCCCGGGGGGCAATAAAGGACAGAGTTGAATTTCTTCAGTGTGGCGAGAATTTCATCAAAGATATTGAAGAAAATTGTTAAAACCTGTAGTAAACAGCATTGCTCGTTTCGTTGGTATAAAATCATTTATAACATACTTGTCTAATTGGTTTAATTAGTTCTTATTATGGATTTTTACTGTGTGATAAATAAAAACAAAATTATACTTTAATCTGCGCTAAACCCTAAATATACCGATATAAAACTTATAAAATGCAGTGTAACTGTACTAATGATAATGTGTCATTGTACCTTTATAGCGAGGGCTTGAAAAACAAAATGATAATAATTTAAGGGAAAAAATGTAGCGTTGTACCCACATTTCTCTTACTTAGAAATCTGCTCCAAAAGCAAAATTCAATTCTGTTTCCATCAACGCGACAAAATTGAACAAAACATAATCACTTAAAAATACTATCTTACTTAAGTCTATGTAAAATAGTACTATCTATACCACCAAATCAGCTCAATGAACTGAAATTCTTCAAAAACAAAATGACTGGTGTTTACTCACTGGCTAATTTTTATTCAAACATCAAGTTTAGAAAATATGTTCCTACAACCCAGAACAAAATACGACGTACTATGTTCTTAAAAAGCGCAATAAAAAACAAAGTTAAATTAAGTACAAATTGGTACAACTAAAAAGCAAACACGTGACGTAATTGAAACACACGGAGGCGAGTCACTATTTAAACACTTTACACGTACAAAATTGAATTGGCAAAGATAAGACACATAAATATTTAATAACAAAGTTAAAGTAAACAAAACGATTTGTATAATAATGTCTGAAAGGAAATGGTTATTACAAATAAAAGTATGTGTCTAATTGACATATAAAACTAGTGAAAACATAACCTGCAGCACACATAAGCAATGGTCATAATCCAGTGTTGACGGACATAAGAATGCATCGCTTTGTTAAAACCAAAATTGTCCTACAACGAAAACATTACAATGTAAAAAAAGTCCGAAACCAGAAATCGCTTGAAAAACTTAATGAGATTTGAAAACCAAGAACAAATTGACGACATAGAAACACCTAAAATATAAGGTCAACTACGACCCAAGAAATTGACATCGGATTCGCAAGTAAGAACAAAAACCAAGAATAAGTGACAAATTTCTAACAATCGAAGGTAGAGACGTCGATTAACAAAAATAAATACACTGAACGCAACAGGAACGTTGTCACGAAATACACAGACGCCAAAAATTCTTGGCTGCAAGATAAATATAATAATATAAAAGCGTTTTAACAGAAACACGATCTCTTTAATGTATACCAGAACATCAAAAAACTCACAGTTGGTCAAGAGAAGACACTCTGAGGTATGTGTGAGGATCAAACAAAAACTAATACGATGACAAAAATATGTCAGGAAATCACAAAAAAGATTAACTGAGATCTTCATAAAACTTCAGAAAAAAAGAAAAGCTGTAGGCCTCGACAACATACACGCAGAAACAATTAAACTTTTAACCTCAGAAGACGTCCTGGTTTAAACCTTATTACGAAAATACTCCAGACCATCTACCGTGTCAGAAAAATACCGTTAGAGTGGCTGAAATTCATCTTTGTCACATTTGGACGTATAATTAGTTTAATGTCACACGTTCTAAGGATATTTTTACGCCACGTTTGTACCCGAATATTGTGAAACTTACTCCGGATTAAACTGCTTAGCTGAAATAGAAAGCTAGCGGACGGTACGGTTTTCGGGCGCCAGATTTGGTCGAGTAGTTTACTCTCCTGTTCAACGGTATTGTCCGGGTAACAGCAGTAAAGACGCGGTTGTTCAGGGTTTGGAACGGACCTAAAAGCGGAGCGAGGCGACGGACAAAAGACAACTATAAGTAAATAAAAATAATTTTATTTTATTCTTAAAATAAACGATCGTTCGGCGACATAATCGAAGAGAGCGGAAGCGACCGACACAACCAAGCAAGCGTGAAGTGATCTATAAACTAATGACTAATTAGAGTGCGTTCGACAATCGGTGACGTCGGTGACCAAGCAATCATACAATACGGTATCAACCTCCGTTGTACCGGTTGAAAGGATTACTCGGGTTCGAAGCTTAAGTGAAGGAGATGGGCTTTAGGCACGTTACTGGATGACGTATCCGCACGGTAAAAGATAAAGGAAAGCGTATGCGCAGGCTAAAGCAAAATACTACGAATACGACGTGTTGTCGACGTATTCGCAGATCAAAGCCAAACGCTACAAATACGACGCCCGGTAAAGGATGGAGTAGGAAAGGGTAGACGGGGCGGAGAGTGGTATCTCCCCGGAGGTTCGGTTAATATAAGCTAAGTGACCTATCTTGTAGTTCAGCTGGTGCACTGGGACCCTGGACTCCTCTTCGGCTTGAGCTTCAACTGGAAGTGGCGTTCCTGCGTTGGAGTCCCGGTTTTATTGCGGACGGTTAGAAGACGGAGAACGACGACGAAGCGGGGATAACATGCGTTCTGACGAGTAAAGCTACTTTAAGTGGCGATAGCGCGCACTCTAATGCGCGTTTGGTACCCGCTGGAAATTCTCTTCGATTATTTATTTACAATCGGACAACGAATTATTACAATTTGAATTAAAATAAATTAGTCTTAACAATAACATAAATAAATGGCGGTTTCTTTAATATAAAGTAATTTAAAAATACCAATAAAATAAAACAAATACAGTTCAATACAACAACATAAATCCAACTTAACTTAAATCAGTAATAGTTCGTTACTATATATAAAAAATGCAAACGCTAGGTTGACTATTCACAGTTCGGATTTAGAATTGGAATGGAAACACGCGAAACTCTCTTTACACTAAATGATTACAGAAAAGCTTTCAACTGCGTGTCACATCAAAACCTAATTAAAATCTTCAAATCAACTGAGGTCAATGCACAAGATATAAACATCATCAATTATACAGGTACATGCATCAGAAAAACTAGCAATTAGACGAGACGTGCGACAAGCAATTTAGAATAAATATTTTTAAAAAATACAAAATAAAACAAACCCCCCCCCAACAAAATTTAATTTGAAGACGACAAGAAAAAGCTTAAAAGAAGAAGTTTAAGCATAAGTCAAGGATTAAACCTTGAAATCCAAACCCAACGCAAATACAATAACACCTAACCCAAGAATGACAAAAGCTTTCCCAGTTCGGCAATTATAATCTAAAAGTCGCATGAAGCGGAATCATACCTCCAAAAACCAAAGACAATTTAATGAACAAAAAATAAACTATAAAAACAAAAGCACTCGTTGTAAAGTCGAGAAAAGTCGAAACGCTAACAAAACAAGAAAAACAACGCTGTCCCATAGACTTTACCGAACAAAAATCAAAAACAAACCAAGAAAGAAAGAAGAGATATAAGAAAGAAAGCAGTTTAGACAAAAACAACGCCCTAAAATCCCATTAAACTTCAGTCCACATATATAAATTCCAACCTGAATGTAAGTCTCCAAAACGTAAGAAGTAAAAAAAAATCAAATGTCACTACTAGCAGATCTTGAATGGTGATATGCGGATTGTAAAAAAAAAGCAAAAAAAAAACTAGGACAACTGTCTCCAAAAGTCGTCAACAGACGGTATGATTCTTCCACCAAAAAAACAAAACAAGCAGACAAAGATCCAAGCAAAGAAAACAGATCGAAGAAATCTTAAACAAAAAAAATTGCCATCCTGGACTGTTCAGAATGGCTCGAAAAGTATTAGTATCAAAAAAAGACTAAAGAAAAACCTAAAACATTAACCTTAAGATATGGACGTTCATCATCGCTGCTTTTCAGTCAAGTTTAAAATAGAATCCGAGATAGCGTAGAACTTACGATTCGGTTCGTAGACTTGTGACTTAGTTTTACGAGACAGTACTACACCTAGGACTATTGCGACGACTAACCCCTGCTTGTCTACAGCCAAAACAATAAAGAATAAAAAGTTTGCTACAATTCGGAGAGATGTCTAGTCTAACGACAATTCCAAATAACGCGAAGAGAAGAGCCAAGAAAACCTCGTCGAGAAGAATTAGAACCAGAAAGAATAGAAGTAGAAACCTTTTATTCGAAAGGTACCGAACGATTCTTAGAGGGAGAAGCGAGAGAAGAAACGGATGCGTTACGAACGTAAGCCAATGCAGGTTCTAACAATCGAGTGGTCTACCGCAAATGATGTGGCTTGTAGTTGTCCACTAAAACTTTAATCCCAGCTGCTTGCCGTAGTTAATCAACATTCAACAATCAACATACATTCCAATCGATTCTTGAGGCCTCATTGTTCAATTTTGAATCTCATACCATAGCCGATCGTCGTAAAAATTCTGATTTTAATAAAGTAACTAACGTCTTGCCAAAAACGCAAAGAATCTCGATTTACCCTAAATAGACACAAAGCCTTTCCAGTTAGAATTCCAGCAGCAGAATTAAACAAATTTTTTGGAGAGACCCCATGCGACAAACACAACTTGTCAACCCGCATCAAGAATTCGGTGAGCGAAAACAAACTTTTACCCGAAAAAGTTAAGTTCCAGTTAGCTAGCGAAAGAAGTAGTAGTAGTAGAAGCAGCTTTTGGAAGAGCAGAAATAGTCTCAACTAAATCGACTCCACTAATAACAATAAAAAAAGTAAAAGAATCAATGGAAATAAAAGCAATTAGAACCGCACAAACAAAATTGAGCCCCACGTTGGGCGTAAAATTTTGTTACTTTTCTCGTACTTTAAGGCAAGAGATTAATTCAGTTGTATCGGCAAGCGGGTCGCAAGTCTCGGTATGCTAATCTTACACTAAATTAAAAAGGCGCCAAAAAAAGTAAATATCACCTAATACAGACCTTGTTTACATCTGTCGATCACTGAAAGAAACAAATTGGTAAAACACAAAATCTAACAACAATATATTTATTTCTAACAAGAGAAGATAGGCGTTAAAGTAAAACAGAAAAAAACGACCAATAACAAATTAAATAACAAGATTAGATTTATCAAATAATATCACAATTATAATATCAATTGAAGCTTTATCGAACAGGCAACACAACTTTACCACTAATTATATGCAATTACTAACAAAACTTCTGAATGACTGATTTTAATCAAGATCAATTAGAATTCAAACAATTACTTCTACCATGCAATTGCGGAACAAGTCGATGAGTTGCAAAAAAAAACACAAAAACCTACCCAACCGAAAATTTCTTTGTGACCAGTAGTAACGTTCCTTACTTTCTTTTTATTTGATTTACGAACAAAGTATGCGTGATATATAAGCTTATGTATGACATTTTTATGCAAACGGGGTTTACATTATTTGAAGAACTTAGACGGATGTCATGTCAATGTACTTATACGACAATACATAAAGTTAAAAACGAGTTAAAATTTGCGACTAAAAGTAAAATTGAATCAAAATGATAAGATTGATACAATAAAAAAAGGAATTACAGTATACAGTCCTATTAAGTAGTCCGCATAAAGCTGATTAATTAATTAATTAACGAATGCACCACAATTACAAAATACGCTGTGCTAAGAATGGTGCATAAAACTGACTGACTAATTATATAGGTAATTAAAATTATACCATCCTGAAACGTCAAAGGCGTGAGTCCAATCTTGACACAAATGTAAAAGAGAAAGTGACGACCCCATTTTGATTACCTTCATACATGCAATGTCAAGCAATCAACGAAAGTGTTGATTCGCACAATACCTAAATAAGTCTTTCTCAGCATCTGCTAAAAGCCTATTCGAAACAACTAATGAGAAAAATTTAGCAGAAAGAACAATTACTTACTTTAGCGGACTAGCCCTGTAATACGGCATTCAACGATTTCCAAACGGTAAAGGAAGAGTAAAAATAGACGTTTGACAACAATATATGGTTTATCCCCACTCATAAATAAGAATCAGTAGCGGCGTATAAACAATGCAGCCGTTAATTTTGATTTATAATGAATATTTTTGAAAAATACAAAATAACGAGATGTAACACCTTATCCACTCTTTGTTCAATATTTACTCATGTAAGCATAAAAATCAATGGTAACGTCACAAAAAATCTTAGCTATGCCGAAGATACTGCGGTGCTAGACGGTCATCTGCCGGAACTCTAAATTCTTATGGACCTCATTATGGACCGTAGCAAACACATTCAAAACTAAACTAGTAATATTCTCTAAAATACATACATATACATGTTAATCTAAGACTACGTGGAAAAGTTATGGAACAAGTATCGTCCCTGAAGTATCTACGCTGTCTTGTTAACCAAGAAAATTTATATATAAATAATAATTTATTTAAATTCAAGAATAGAACAAACACGAAAAGCCCTTGACAAGATGAGAACGTTACTGACAAACCAAAACCGCAACCTTAGAAAAATTACTGCGGTGCTAAGTTTTTCTTGTATTTTCATATAAATTAAAGAGCTGGACCTTTTATGCAAACACAGAAAAACGAATAGATGCATTTACGCATATAGACGAAAGCTCCGTGTCTTCTGAGTGAAGCACAAAATCTATAAATTTTAGAACGAATGGGAAAGAATAAAAAACTTTTCCCATCAATCAGGAAAGAAAACTTTAATATTTCAATCAACGAAAGGAAAATGTTGTGAGATTTTCCGCCTGATCATAAAAAAAGTCAGCTGACTGTAGGCATAACTCATAGTTGAAGGATTTGTCGGATACTAACAGAAATCTTCAGAGCGGTGGTATCTTGCGATATAATAGGCAATCAGATTGTCAACTTATGAAAGAACCGTTTTGAACGTCGCCTCTAAGCTGTTTGTACAATCCTACAGTTTCACACATGCTCAAGATTTGTCTCTTGCTTCTGGACATACTTTGCAAACATTGTTCTTTAATACCTTTATCTTGTTTTAAATTGTAGGTATTTGGTATGTTATCTTAAATTTGTTTTCTAGAGTGTAAAGGTTTAGAGTTTTATATACTCTGTGACATTAAAATTGCAACACCAAGAAAGGGTGACCAAACTTGGCAGGAAAGTTAAGCTGCTCAGGGATAGTAAATGATTAAAATTTCAAAAAAGAAAACAAAGATAAATGCAATTTTGGCCTTTCTCTCTTGGTTTTACACTTCCTTATTATTTGTGACATTAATTCCAGTAAATGGTTAATTTTCTATTTAATTATTGTATCCCAGACAATTTGCAATGTACGTATGTCAGCTTCCTGTGTCTGTGAAAGATGCACCAAGTTCTTCAATCTTCTACCCACAATGGCCCACACGTGTTCAATCAGCAAAAGGTCGGAAGATCTGGGTGTCCATAGTAAGTGGATTTTTCAACAACTTCAAATAGAAGAATGAAGAGTTCTACCACCTAGTTAACATATCGCTGGGTCTTCATATTGCTTTGTATAAATACCAAACGAGACTTACTCCGATAGTCTATGACACCCCATACCATAATCCCCAACGTGTGTTTCACAAGCCGTTCAACAGAAAATTGAACATTGCGCCGATAGCCACGTCTTCGTCTGACTCTCATACGGTCATCGTGCATCCCGAAACAGAATCCGGATTCATCACTAAAGAATATTCTATGCCATTCCAGATTCTAGTGGAGTCGTAACTTACAACACTCCAAACGTTGATGTCGGTTTTGAGCTCTTATTGTCCTAATTAAAAAACGGCGTTTCTTCACCTTATTTGTTTCTCTATGTCCTCCAGTTCCTGGTCTACGACGATTCTGTCCTTTCTTGGTTTTTGATTAATAACAGCGCATGATAGTGGATTGGTTCCGGTTACGACGATTTGCAATTTATCTATACGAAAAATCATCTTTAGGTAAGTCAACAATTTGACCTCTGCGGAATTCGTTTAATGGGCTGTAATTTTTACGCTATCGCGCTCTAGGCACAATCATACTCTCAAAACAAGTTAAACAAAAGAACGACAAGGGATAACAATATCAAAATTAACCAGAAATCGTCTCAAATACACACGATAATAAAGTAGTAGAAACAAAAAAAAATTACATATGCAATTATCATTTGATCCATCTGAAAGGATTTTAATCATTTACTACCACTAAGTAGCTAAATCTTTCTGCCAAGTTTGGTCACAAATTCACACCACTTTCATGGTGTTGCAATTTCAGTGTCACAGAATATATATTGACAGCTCTCTAGGAGGCAATAGTTTGTTTATTTTGCTTTGCTCTCGAATTGTCTGATGTTTTTGGCTTTGGAAGGAGTAATTTTAGCAACACCGTAGAGTTAAAACAAAAGTTGCATTTAAAAATTCAAAACGTGAATTCTGTTGGTTAGGCAGCTTCTTTTTTATACCACAACACAGTATTCGGCAACTGAGTAAACTAATGATTGTGCTCGACACAATATAATTACGTGATTTGTTACATGCGACAAGAATGTTTACAAAAAAGTTGCTTACGAACCATAATATTAGGATGATTTGCTTGGTAGCTTATTGTAGTGAGCATAAGTAGTACTTGATCTAATAATTGTAAACAATAAAAGTCAATACTAACATAAGAATGTCTTCCGGGTTTGGACCGTGTCATATTTGCAACCGAAGCTGCCAACGTTTCGCCCACTTTCGTAAGGGGCTTCATCAGGGCGTGAGATCAATCGCAAAACTCAAACAAGCAATCGAAATCTAACTAAGAACTTCTCAAAAGTTAGATTATCCACTTGTAAAACAAGCCATAACCTAAACTATGAAAAGGTAAGAAAGAAAACGATAACCTGAAAAAGCAAACGAAAATCTAACAAAGAACCACTACTGAGTTAGGTAATCAACTTGTGAACCAAGCCAGATTCTTAACTCCGTAGAAGTGACTTAAGAAGAAATAGTCTCCGTATTTAAAGGAAAAGGGTCGTCACGGATGATTAAGCTCGACCCTGATTGGGTTACGGTTGCTAGGGGGCGTGTTTTTGATAAATGACTAATAACCGGGAACCAAAGAGGGGATATTTCTGTTGAGTCTTCTATAAGACATCTTCCCCACCACATCTCAGATCCCATTCGTATCAACACTGGCAAAATCCTTGAATCATCTAAAATTCCTAAATCCAACATTTCTAAGTCTGAAGAGTCAGCTCTAAAAAGTCTTCGTAAGAACCCTGATATTATTGTTCTTCCAGCCGACAAAGGCAACGCCACTGTAGTTTTGAACCAAATTGATTATGTTACGAAAATCAATTCTATTTTGTCTGAGGAAACTTACGCTCTTCTAACCCATAACCCCACTTCGAGGATTGAACGCGAGGTTAGCCAAATCATCAAGTCTTTCAATCTACCTCCTGAAACTAAACGTCGACTTACCCCATCAGATTCTAAACCACCTCGTCTATACGGACTTCCCAAAATTCACAAACAAGGTATTCCTTTTCGATCTATCGTTAGTACTATCCAATCTCCTACTTACAAGCTAGCCAAGTTCTTGTCCAACATTCTTTGCGAGTTTACAGGTAAAACCTCTTCTCACATCATCAACTCTCAGCATTTTATTCAACGCCTAAAAACTATAAAACTTGATCCCCAAGATCTTCTCGTGAGCTTTGATGTTACTTTACTTTTTACTAAAGTTCCTATTAAGGATTCGCTTATTATCATCAAACAGATTCTGTCTCAACATGGCAAGGACTTGAGTTTGGTTCCTTTTATTGAAAAGTGTCTATCTTCTACTTACTTCCAATTTGATAATAAGTTTTACGAACAAGTTTCTGGTGCTGCTATGGGTTCTCCTCTATCACCTGTTGTAGCTAACATTTTTATGGAATCTTTTGAAACGGTTGCTTTGGAATCATCAATATTAAAACCTAAAGTGTGGTTTAGATATGTTGACGACACGTTTATTGTTTGGTCTCATGGTCATCTTGAATTGTCTAAGTTTCTTGATCATCTTAACAATCAACACTTAGATATCAAATTTACTATGGAAATCGAAAGTAATGGTTCTCTTCCATTTCTTGACGTTTTCGTAAGCCCGACGGATTTCTAGGCCATTCTGTTTATCGCAAACCCACCCATACGGACAGATACCTTCATGCTTCGTCTCATCATCATCCTGCACAGAAACGTTCTGTTATTGAATCTTTGGTCCATCGTGCCTTTTCTATTTGTCAACCTGAGAATCTAGACTCAGAACTCCGTCATCTTACTAGAACCTTAGTGAACAATGGTTATGTTAAGCGAGATATTCATAGAGCTATTAATCGTCGTTTACATCCACGTACTCGATTACCTAAGGACATTTCTACTCCCGAATCTAACCCGAAATTGGCCTTTTTACCCTACATTCACAAGGTTACAGATCAAATAGGGAAACTCCTTCGTAAGAATGGTATTAAACCCATATTCAACTCAACAGGCAAAATCTCTCAGATTCTTCCTTCTCCCAAAGACAAATTTCCTACACTTTCATCTCAAGGTGTATACCAAATTCCCTGTTCTTGTGGTTTAGTCTACATTGGTGAAACCGGTCGTTCCGTCATTACTCGCATTTCAGAACATGATCGTTGTATAAGGAAAAGGTATACTTCCAAGTCTGCAGTCGCTGAACATCATTTTACTACAGGTCACAAGATAGATTTTGATAATGTTTCGTTGATTGTCAAATCTCCATTCTTTTTCAACAGGAAATTCCGAGAAAGCATAGAAATCATCAAACACCCTAATAACTTTAATCGCGATAATGGTTTCGAAATATCCCCTCTTTGGTTCCCGGTTATTAGTCATTTATCAAAAACACGCCCCCTAGCAACCGTAACCCAATCAGGGTCGAGCTTAATCATCCGTGACGACCCTTTTCCTTAAAATACGGAGACTATTTCTTCTTAAGTCACTTCTACGGAGTTTAGAATCTGGCTTGGTTCACAAGTTGATTACATAACTCAGTAGTGGTTCTTTGTTAGAGTTTCGTTTGCTTTTTCAGGTTATCGTTTTCTTTCTTACCTTTTCATAGTTTAGGTTATGGCTTGTTTTACAAGTGGATAACCTAACTTTTGAGAAGTTCTTAGTTAGATTTCGATTGCTTGTTTGAGTTTTGCGATTGATCTCACGCCCTGATAAAGCCCCTTACGAAAGTGGGCGAAACGTTGGCAGCTTCGGTTGCAAATATGACACGGTCCAAACCCGGAAGACATTCTTATGTTAGTATAGATTCCGGCCGTGGAAGCCTTCGATATTACATTAATAAAAGTCAAATAAAAAGTGTAAAAAATATAAATAATTAGGTAGGGCGCCAGATAGGGATAAAAGCGTTAAATTAATTTTTGTTCGTTTTTGTTGAGCACATAAATTTTAACACAATTCCGAATTAACTTAAAGTTAAAGGTTCTTAAGGCATAACTATGAGACGAGAACCGACAGTCAACTAAGTTAATAAGATCTGAAAACCAAAAGCAAACTGACGACATGGAAGCACTTAAAATATACGGTAACTACTACCTAAGAAATGGACATCAGATTCGCAAGTAAGAACAAAAAGTCAAAAAACGTCAAAGCATCTTGACTAAAAAACAAATGTAATAAAATAGAAGCATTTCAAGAGAAACACGATTTCTTCAATATGTAGGGCGTCAAACAGCTGATGAAACATCACACTAACCTCCGATCATTAACCAAAGGATACATTATCAGTTGACTGTAGTTTAAGTAACTTACTTTGAAAGTGCTTTGATCTAAATTTGTATCTAAAACAAACAAAAGCAAAATTTACGCGTTAAAAAAAATAAATGAAAGTTTTGTTAAGTTAACTTATATCTTAAATTTTAATTGATGACTGAACGGATAACGAGCCTCGGTTTTGTAAGTATGCGAGGAAGTCGCTTTCAGTCAACGAAGATGAAATAGCGCCGAAATATACAATGTCGCTCGGTACAATTCGCCGTAAAGAACGTAAGCTGATTTTATATATATTTGTAAATCGATAGATTAGCAAAGATTAAACCGGAACTTTTTAACTTAAATTATTATTAGATCATTTTGTGCCAAAGCGATAGTACACTACTGATTTAGATTAAATTTACAAGGTCTTAAGGCATACTTATGAGACGTAACCGACAGTCAATTAATTATTAACTAAAATGTTCTCTTTTATAAACGATGCACAAACCGCTCAGAGAATTTTCGTGGAACAAAACCTTGAAGATTGTTCACAATTAAAATGACAAAATATTCTTATCATTGAAAGTAAATACTAATTGCCAAAACAAGTCTGAAAGTTTCTTACGGTTTCTTCTTGGTTACATTCAAAAAGAAGAAACGTTGACTTTGAAATGTAATATAAAAATGACTTGTTTGGTAGCTCAGTGAAGTAGGCATAGATAGTACTTAAAATAAAAATTGTAAATAATGAAAGTCAAATAACAAAAATATTTAAAAAAAATAATCAAAAACACGATAGGGCGCCAAACCAAGATCTTCTTCTTCTTCTTATTCTTCCTCTTCTTCTTCTTCTTTGTTTAAGTTAGGAGCAATACCTGTTTTTCTTCACGCACTGTGCTATAGAGTTTCTTCGACGGATGTTGAAACCCAACTATCTGGCCATCTTTTTTGTGGTTTCTCCGTATTTCGTCTTCCTGCTGGTCTCCGATATTTAGCAATTTTAATTAGTCTGTCCTCTCCTGCTCTGGAGACATGGTCGTTCCATTCCCTTCTTCTCTTCCGTACGAATTTAACAATGTCTGGTACTCCGCACTCGGAGTTTTTTACTCTGTCCAGTCGTGTCCTCCTCGTTTTCATTCTTAAAGTATTCATTTTTCAGGTTCTCATCAGTTGTTTAGTTTTACTGCTGTCAGCGCGTGTTTTTTTGCCTGTGTGGTCATAGGGCGCACTGAGTAGCTCTGTGACCATGCTGCCGGTCTCAAGCCTGGATAAATGAGGTGGGTTGAGGGGCCAAATTAGCAATCTGCCCGTCGTAAAAGAAGAACAACGTTCACAGAACCACGCATAGTCTCGGAAACCAAGATCAAAACGTAAAAGTAATCTCTGTCTAAATAAATACACTCTAAAAAAATTAACCTTTAGGCTGACAGATTTAACGCAAACGTGACAAACTAATTAGATCAGTGCCTCTTTTTTAAAGTACTGTAGGGTATTTCTGTCTATTTAACAATTTTGAATATCAAAAGTGCAGACACTCTAGAGACGTTTGCACAAATACGAGCATTGAAAAAATCCTATTTGACAACATTCTCATTACTCACAAGCTTCCATGATCCTATGCTTCCTTACGCGACCCAAATTATTGATAATACATGTCAACGCCAACTAATAGATCACATTCACATAACATATGTGCATTTTTGTTATATAACTTTATCTAATGTAAACAAAATTATAACACAGCCAACTATATAAGCGTTTAGTTTAATTAGAATTGTTGTAGATGTGTTCTTCTTCTTTGTTTTACAAAATACACTATTTTTTACAAATACTTAAAAATCACGTTAATGTAAATAAAACAAAACGCAATTAAATCAAGATAATAATTCTAAAATTTCTATTGCAGATGGAGGAAAAATGGCTAATTTATCTTTTATTGTTCATATCAGCAAAACAAACACACCAGCAGGCGATGTGTTCGTACGGCGGCCGAGGATCTCTTTCGTCGATTTGCACGAACGCAAACGCCGCATATTTTCGAAAAACGTCGTATAGATTCGACAATCTTGACGAAACGGTCAGGTGCGTCAACTGTAATTTGCAAGTGATTGAAGGCGGCACCTTCGATCTTCCAGGAAATCAAATCAAGTACCTGGATTTAGAAAATTCCCAAATCACAGTTTTAAAACCGAAATCGTTCATTGGATTAGTATTCTTAAAAAAACTTAACCTACAAAATAATCATATTGGTGGAGTGCCACCCGAAACGTTTCAAGGAATAACTAAAGTAGATACGTTGAGATTGGACGGTAACAGTATTAAGACTTTGTCGAGTTACGGTTTTAAGGAATTAACCGATTTAAAAACTCTAAATTTAAGCTCGAATAAAATCCAAACCATTGAATTTTCCGCGTTTTCTGGATTGGTTAATCTAGAGGTGCTAGAACTGTCAAACAACGAAATAACGCGTTTAAACCACAAGCTTGATGATTTGTCTAAAGTTTATTCCATCAATCTTAAAAATAATAAAATTTATAGAATTTACAATGATGATTTAAATCTTAATAGTCTCATAGACTTAAATTTAGCTAATAATAAAATAGCAACAATCGACAAAGATGGTTTTTTTCAATTACCTAGGCTGCAAAATTTAAATTTGTCTTCTAACTTAATTGAAACACTTCAACTGGGCGCATTTCGTGGTTTGGATTCGTTAGAAGAGTTGGATCTAAGTAGGTGTATTCTTCGTTACGTACCAAAAGGATTGCTTAAATCGTTGCATCGATTACGCATTTTAGAGTTGGCGTATAACCGTTTGACTGCGTTCGAAACTGGTTCGTTTTCCGGTTTACCCGAGCTGAGAGAGCTCAACGTGTCGCACAACAAAATCGAAATGTACAAGAAAACTGGCGTACTGACGTTGCGAAATTTGCACGTTTTAGATTTGTCGTTCAATAACCTCAAAGACATAGATTACAATACGTTAGTGCAACATCTACCTGCCTTATCGTACCTAGAGTTGGAAAATAATCCTTGGCCGTGCTACTTAAAAAAAGAGATGGAAGATTTGTTTGCGCACGACAATTTTGCTTTCAATTTGGGATTGGTTCCTAAAGACGCGTGTGAGGATTCAAGACCGAATACTACAACTGCTCCTGTTGAAAAAACGGTGGTGTCGACTACTAGTAGAACAGTGATGTATGTTAGTTCACGTGGTGGACACGTATACGTACTTTACGTTTTTATGGTTTTTTTGATAATAACAATGGCGTTTTTGTTTTATTTACAATATCGTGCTCGACAAGAAATTGGAACATTTTTGGGAAGATCTGATATATCCGAAACGCAGCTTTTATCAAATCATCCCGATACGTATTAGTAGTATTGATATCTTCAATTGTTATTAATGACTAAGATCAATGTTTTTGTTTTATTTTTATAGTGTATAGGTTAGTATGCAAAATACGTTTTTAGTACGCTGTCAAATGGTCCTACAACTGTAATTTTCTTTTTTCTAAACTAAAAGATTCATTGTCTGTTATTGTATGATAAACAATAGATAACGCACTGAATCCTAAAGTTTAGTTTCAGAAAAAAGAAACTGACATTTGTAGGACACTTTGACGTCAAACTAAAGTTGTTTATCCCTACTAGAAATATGCTAGATCGCTAACCTTTGTATAAAAGAAAGTGAAGCCAAAGTCGACCATTTATAAGGTAGGTAGAATGTTAATATTGGTCAGTTTGAATGTGACTCTGTTAGCGACATACAGTGATGACTATCATCTTGTGGATATCTTACAAACTAGTAATTAAAAAAAAAGTATTTATTTTGTAAAGATAGTTTTCTTTAATAGTAGTTCATAAGGTATCCACAAGATGGCAACTATTACTGTATGTCGTTAACCGATCACATAACAATTTGCCTACCCTGCACATGGCCGATTCTGGCTTCACTTTTCATTCGTTCAATAGCTATCTAGTATATTATCGACTGTACTGATAAACCTCAAACTGAGAGTATTTAGAAGAAGCGATATTACAGTAATGACGTATGACTTTTTGAGTTTTAGCAAAAACAATTTTAGACAGCCTTGCTAAAAGATTTTTTTTGTATACATTTTTCAATATATAAATTTTTTTACTTGTTTATGTTATTATTTTTTTAAAACTGTTTAATAAGTAACAGAAACAAGCAATTCGACGATAATGATTAGAGTAAACGACAATTATATAGTTAGTGAAAAACTGTACAAGAAAACTTAATTTTGATAGAATTTAATCAATAAAAATAGTGAAATTATTATGATTGTGTATAGTATTGATCTTAAAAGTAAAAAACCATCTGTTACGTGCAAAAATTTCATAACGTAATACACTGTATACTCATTACCTATAAGTTAGATTCCTGTTTTTGACGCCCTCTGCCGAGTTTAGTTTTATTTTATATCCTGTCAAGACGTCAAACCGTCAACGACTAAAACTCGTGCTTGCGATGGTATAACCTCTGAATCTGATAATATAGTCGTTAATGGAAATGAAATTATAATTTTAAAACGCATTTATAGTAGTTTATTTATCACAGGGTAAGCTTTTTCTATCCGTTTTTAGAATTCTTTGGAAATTTCCTTCTTAATTTGACATTACGTTCCGCCACGTTTTGACTGCATGTTTAGATCTATAATCAATCGATGAGGGGTTAATATCGACAAATACCTTTATGGAACGAGTATAGTTCTGGAAGGTCTACTTTAAAACTAAAAACGAAGTCTCGTCAAGAACTTTTCTACGAGATTCTACTCCTTATGCGTCAAGCAACTGCGAAATCAACTTTTACTTAATGCGTGCAACAGCATTCGATAATAGGGTTTTTATGTCTAACTTCTTTTAGTATTAATTAACAATTTTGAAGATTTTTGCTTTCGTGAGTCATTGTGTTGACACAATTTGCTGTTCATAATTATTCCATTTCAACTCAACGAGAATAACGATCGGACCGGCTAAAGAATTAATTTAAGTCCTCAATACAAAAAAAAAACTCCAAATTAAGCTTTCACTCAACACTACGCAAAATTCGACTACATATTCACGTGGAGTGGCGTGAACCAATTTAATAATAAAAGCTTTGTTGAACCAAAAAGACCGCTAAGAACGGTTCATATTTTACAAAACGTTCACAGGAAAATAAATTCGTTTTGACAGGCGGCTACTAAGGAAAAGGCGGGGCATGTCGAGCAACAAATTTTGTACTTGAAAAATTTTTATATTCAAAAATTGAAATACCAACTTTTAACATAACACATCTAAATATATCTGAACCAAAAACTAATCATTATAGAAAAAAAAATAGAGATAATCTTAGTTTCAACGAAAAAACATTTTTAGAGTGATCATTTAAAATCTAAATATAAAACACAACACAACACAACACACAACACGCAACACGCAACACGCGAAACGAAACGAAACGAAACGAAACGAAACGAAACGAAACGAAACGAAACGAAACGAAACGAAACGAAACGAAACGAAACGAAACGAAACGAAACGAAACGAAACGAAACGAAACGAAACGAAACGAAACGAAACAGAAACGAAACAGAAACGAAACGAAACGAAACGAAACGAAACGAAACGAAACGAAACGAAACGAAACGAAACAGAAACGAAACGAAACGAAACGAAACGAAACGAAACAGAAACGAAACAGAGCAGAAACAGAAACGAAACGAAACGAAACGAAACGAAACAGGAAACGAAACGAAACAGAAACGAAACAGAAACGAAACGAAACGAAACGAAACGAAACGAAACGAAACAGAAACGAAACAAGAAACAGAAACGAAACAGGAAACGAAACGAAACGAAACGAAACGAAACGAAACAGAAACGAAACAGAAACGAAACAGAAACGAAACGAAACGAAACGAAACGAAACAGAAACAGAAACGAAAGAAACAGAAACGAAACGAAACGAAACGAAACGAAACGAAACGAAACGAAACGAAACGAAACGAAACGAAACGAAACGAAACAGAAACGAAACGAAACAGGAAACTAAACGAAACGAAACGAAACGAAACGAAACGAAACGAAACGAAACGAAACGAAACGAAACGAAACGAAACGAAACGAAACGAAACGAAACGAAACGAAACAAAACACAACACAACATAAAATAACATAACATAATACATATAGATATTCGTCAGCGTATTACTCTATTGGATTACTCTATTAGCTCATTTTTAGAGCTTATTCAAGACAGAAGCAATGATTAAAGAATTATTTGTTATGGCCTTACCTTATACATGATCAAAGTTTTTCTTCTTAAAGTACCGTTCTTCTGAGTTGTGTTTTTTGTATTTCAAATTTAATTTTTAGTAAATTGTACAAAACGTTAAATTTCTTTGTAGTCCTGCTATTATACAATATACCACATCACATAAAATTCACCAAACTCTAACCTACGTTTGTTTACTACATAAACCTATTATTCTTTAGTAACATTATCAGAGCAAACGATGCTGCATAAGAGGCTACCTTTACACCTTTTTCATCCAACAAATCTATTTGTTTGAGTAGGTACACCATTATAATTAAAGTATTATGATTTGTATCTAGATTAACTAAAAGTTGCGTAGCGTCCTGGTGTGTCGTGTAAACACGTGTCAACACAACACGTGTTAATAATGTGTCCGTACTTTAACATAAAATAACACAATATATACCATGTTAAGATATCGTACAATAACATAACATGGTATGGCATAGCATAACCAGCCAACATAGCATATCACAGCGTAGCATAGCATAGCATAGCATAGCGTACCGTAGCGTAGCGTAGCGTAGTGTATAGTAACGTAACGTAACGTAACGTAACGTAACGTAACGTAACGTAACGTAACGTAACGTAACGTAACGTAACGTAATGTAACCTAACCTAACGTAACCTAACGTACATTACATAACATTACATAACGTTAAATAACGTTACGTAACGTTACATAACGTTATATAACGTTACATAATGTTACATAACGTTACATAATGTTACATAACGTTACATAACGTTACATAACGTTACATAACGTTACATAACGTTACATAACGTTACATAACGTTACATAACCTTACATAACATTACTTAACGTTACATAACATTACATAACGTTATATAACATTATGTAGCATTTTTAGTTTTCGATTTTTTTTTAGTTTTGAGTTTTATAATAAAGTACTTAATATTATTAAAAAGTATTGCGCTTACAAATTTTTTTTTGATTTTGTTTTTAATAGAAGAGTGATTGAGAATTAGAAACTTACTAAAGTTTTATTTTTGCTAACAATTTTTTTTTCTTACCTTTTTTGAAATTCTTGAAACTCGAAAGCTAAATTCTGCTATATGTTTTAACAAACTTCTTAATCTAAATTTATTTTTGTTTTTTTAAGTTTAAATTCTAATTTATTTATTTAATTTTTTGTTTATTTTAATTATTTTTAGTTGTGTTGTAATGTCAATTTCATTCACAATTTCAATTTAGCTTTATAAAGTAAATTACGATTTTTGTCAGTTTATAAGACATGATTGTAAATGCTAAAAAAGTTTTTTACACACACAAAATCAATTTTTTTAAATTTAAATGTGTGCC
Source organism: Aquatica leii (assembly GCA_035610365.1). Lineage (NCBI taxonomy): Eukaryota > Metazoa > Arthropoda > Insecta > Coleoptera > Lampyridae > Aquatica > Aquatica leii. The sequence continues at coordinate 26,974,771 of CM069438.1, forward strand.
ACACTGGTGACGTCATATCCCGCGCGTCTCAGACCGTTTTCGGTTTTATTCTCGGCGACTTTGTTTGCAAAAATACTTCGGATGATGATCTTTAGTTGCTTCTCGGATGTTCTTTAGATAACGCTTTGTTTTGTTGCCTTTTCGGTTTCGATTCCAATGTTGACTTCTATTAAGAATCGAAGCGAACTTTAGGATTATAGGCGGGAGCTTTTACTTACTGACAAGATTCGGTTTCTGTCGCTTGCTTGTTGTTTCTTTTTTTTTGCTTTCAGACTGTTTGTGCTTATTGCTATAGATAACTATCTTAAATCATGTGGGTTCTTCAATATCTAGCGAGATGACGTTGTTTACATTTGTATTACCGTCTTGGTTTTTTTTAAGCAAAACTGTACGACGAAAATTAATCAAATAAACTATAAGTACCAGTAGTAGCAATAGTGTTGTATCAAACTCACTATCACTAATAAATATTGTAATAAAAAAAAGGTTAACCGACGTACGTAATTAAAAAAAAAATTAAAGCACAGCAGCCAATGTTAAGTCAAGTCAAGTCTTGCAACAACACAAAAGAAGCATAGTAAAACGTTAAGTAAGTATAACTCACTAATAAGAATAAAGAAATTCAAGGATCAATAAAAATTAGAAGGAATTGTAACTGCACACGCAAAGTCGAGCCCCACGTTGGGCGCCAAATTTTGTTACAATAATTTTTTCGTAACTTAATTGTTAACCACTAACTCAGTTTAATTGGGCAAGTGGATCGTAAGTTTCGATGTGCTAAATATAAAGCAATTTAAAAAGGCACCGAAACTTTAGAAGATTAAGATGGAAGATACCGTTTAAATCTCTTCAAAGCTGGAAGAGAACAAATGACAAAATACAGGTTGTACCAATAGGTATATTTATTTGATCACAAAAAGACAAATTAGAAAAGAAAAGAAGATACATTTATATAGATGCGATTAAATGTTAGAACGTAGGTCAATATCAAACACGTACATACGGTGTTATCACAAATAAATCCCATTTGGATTATATGATTAATAAGAAAACCAAATGCGGCTAGTTTCTCCGAAATTTATTTTGGTAAGTGGGCTTCCCAATAGAGTTAGGATTGTATTAATTTAACGAAGGTTTCGATATGTTAGGATATCATAGGAATTTTCTTAATAAACGAAACGGGTTTTAATATCTCTACATTAATAGAATAACGTGTGGGTATCTACAAACCGCTAATGACAGTACGGTAAAATTAAAGTAAATCACAAAAATATGAAGCAATGTTTACCCCAGGAAAAGATCTTTGTTCTCCTCGAGCAATTCTTTGAAAAACACATCTTTGACATACTCTGAATTTCCTCGGTAGCCGTATTTGGAAAAAATCAATCTCAAAAAAACTGTCCAGACACTATAAAAACTGACAACTGATCAGTTTGGCTTAAAAGCTATCATAAAAATGTTTAATTTAAAAGTTAATATTTTAAAACAATTACCAAGCCATTTAGTTGCAAAAATTTGTTAGTTTTACAAAAGGCAATCAAACGTACAGACTTTTTTTTTTAATTATTTAATATTTAAACAATTTATGTAACGAGCAAGAGCACCAGTTTGCAAAAGTTGTATCCTATGTTTAAGCTGTGTTTGATTATTTAATTGCTTCTATTTTTACAAAAAACGTAAATAATTTGTTTCAATTTTGATTTCAGGTGAACTGGTATCGGCAGCTATGTATTTTGATAGTAATGTCATCAGCAACAGCACAATCAGTACAAATGTCCTGTACGTACAAAGGCCGAGGCTCGTTGACGTCAATTTGCGTAAATGCCGTGCCGTCGTACTTCCGCACAACCGCATACAGATTCGATAACTTAGACGAAACGTTACGTTGTGTTAACTGTAGTTTGCAAACAATCGAAAGCTACACGTTCGACATATCCGGCAATCAAATCAAAAATTTAGACTTAACAGATTCGCAGATAACAATATTAAAACCAAAGTCGTTTATTGGTTTAGTATTTTTAGAGACGCTCAATTTACAAAACAACCGCATAGTTTCAGTACCGGCCGAAACTTTTCTGGGCGTAACCAAAGTAGAAAATTTAAATTTTGAGAGTAACAGTATTTCTTCTTTAGTGGCTAACGGTTTCAAAGAACTAGCCAACTTAAAAACACTGAACTTAAAGAATAACCAAATTAAAACGATTGCGAGCGGTTCTTTTAACGGATTGGGCGCAGTAGAACAACTGGAGCTTTCTAACAACGCCATAGAAAGTATCACGGACGCATTCGAAGGACTATCTAACGTCAGACTCATCAATTTAGAAAAAAACAAAATTAGTCAAATAGATCCCCTAGACATGAAACAGCTGAACGTTTTACTTAATTTAAACTTAGCTAAAAATAACTTGAAGGTGTTGCCTAACAACAGTTTTCTGGAGTTGCCCCGTTTGGAACAATTAAACTTGTCTTCGAACCCTATCGAGATAATCGAAATAAGCGCATTTCGCGGATTAGACTCATTAGAAGAATTGGATTTAAATAGTTGTTTAATTAACGAGATACAAAAAGGGTTGTTGTTAGCTCTGCACCATCTACGTTTGTTAGATTTGGGGTTCAATCGCCTGTCCGTTTTTAAAACCGGTGTATTTTCCGGCTTGCCGGAATTGAGAAAACTCAATTTGTCACACAATAAAATTATCAAATACGAGAAAACTGGTCTGTTTCCTCTGCACAGTTTACACAACCTCGATTTGTCTTTTAATAACCTCACTGACTTGGATTATAAGTTGTTGGTTGAGCATTTGCCGTCGTTGTCGCATATACGATTAGAGGGCAATCCTTGGAAGTGTTATCTAAAGAAGGAAATGGAAGAGTTGTTTAAGAATGACAATTTAATTTTTAGCTTGGGACCCGAAGCCGACGATCCAAGTGTTAAGTGCGTTACGATGAAACCGGTTTTGGTCGATGAAGAAACGGAAGCCCCAAGTGTTGTGGTTACTAAGCCGACGCCCGTTTATCTTTCGTCCTCGAACGGGCACGAATATGTGTTGTACGTGTTCATAGTTTTTTCGTTGATTTTTATGGCGTTTTTATTTTACATGCAATATCGCAATAGAAAGGAACTTGGAAGTATTATAAGTAGATCGAATATGTCCGAAACAAGACTTATTAATAGCGAGTTAGAAGAAAGAGATACTTATTGATTTTATTTGTATTATATTAACTGTTTTTGTATCTTGTTTGTCTATTTTTGTACATTTGATTTATATAGATAATAATTTTAGACTAACTGGTTTTTTGTTTTAATTTTACCGTTTTATTGTATATCCTTCCCCTATTTTTTAGGAGTTTCGGAGGAGTTCTAGAAGGCAAGCTCGAGAACCCGGTTCTGTTTGTTTAATTGTCGTGCTGCTGGTTTTATAGGGATCCTTATCAACTCTGAACGAAAACTAGGAGGGAGTTTTAGAGTATGGGAAAGCGGGGATTATCACCTCATACTTACAACGCCACTCGCACCTATTTTATGAATTATAAGTGAAAATAATTACACTATTTACGCATTTATAATTTAAATTAAAATAAATTGACGGATTCTTACATACCACCTCTTCGTACGTTAAGTATTCTTTGTGGGTTATAAAGGAATTATTCCCAACTCTTTGGTGTTCAAGTATGGCAGTGGTCACTCCTACGATGATATAAACCAGTCGATGCTTTTTTTTCCTTTTTGCCGCTGTTTTCTTCCAAGCTTCGGAAGAAAGGGCGATCGTTTCCCTATAAAACTGGAGTTTCTTGTAGGGATAATACAAGCGGAGAGGGTGTAGGTTTGAGTAATGGAGAGCATGTGTTTTTCACTTTCTTTTTTAAATGTTCCCGAGTGGCAAGGGTTTTTGGAAGGGACATGGGTGAGGTCTCAGACGGGGTCTTGGTGGTGTATGACATTGGGGATGTTGGAGGATGGTGGATTAGCGGTGTGCATGGCCTCGGGGTTGACGGTGGATTCAGGTCGGCGTATGTTTCTACTATTGACTCGGACTTTGGTGGCTCCAAGGGGCGGTTGGTGAAGTAGATTAAGCGGAGGTCCTTTGCAGCGAGGTTCCGGTAATATTCGGGCTGCCATGGACGTATCCTGAAGTTGGGTTTCTTTCGTTTAAGAGTGAAAGGCCATGGACGATGATTGCGGCGGTACTTCACTGGAGTCATCACTACAGAACTGACACGGAAGTGTTGATTTATGGACTATATACCTGTTCTCCCTCTCTGGTATTTTTGTCGGAGGTAGGAATTTCTGAAGAAGGGATTTTGAGTTCTTGCACGTGAACTCTCTCTACCTTACCTCGGTTCTCTGGTAGGGTCCTGCGTACTTAGTAGTAAATATCTTATCTGCATCTGACAGAAAATGCGTCTTTCGGTATACGGCCGGTACGGTCTTCTCAGATTATAATGATGTCCCTGGAACACAAATGCCATAGCAAGGTGGGATTGAGCTAGAGTTCTCAGGTCTTTTAACTTCTGTATATTCTGGGCGTGCTCTCCTTGGGTAAGGACTTGATTTGAGTTGATCTCGGTGGGGTGCAATGCTTTTGGCGGTTGTAACTCTCGTCCGTAGTTTAACATCGCTGAGCTGAAACCTATAGATCACGGAATTCATGGCAAACGTTATTTCAGGCAACCACGTATCCCATGTGGTTTGGTTTTCTTTCGTATATTGGGCTATCATGGTTCCTATTACCTTGTTCGCTCTCTCTACCGGGTTGTCCTGGAGAGTATATAAAGGCGTCAGTCGATGTTCAATTCCCCATTTCTGTAACAGTCCTTGGAAAATCTTGTTTACAAACGGGGTTCCATTGTCAGACACAACGGTCTGGGGTCGACCATAACGAAACAACACCTTCTCCTTAAATGCTGCGGTGACCGTATTGGCTGTGGCTTGTCGGAGTGGTTGGAGCTCTACCCATTTTGTAAATCGGTCTTGGAACACCAGCAGATAACAGTTACCTTTGGATGATCGGGGAAAAGGATCAATCAGGTCGGTACTTACCGTTTTCCATGGACCGGTGGTTTTAGAGAAATGTATTTTTCCAAGAGGGAGAGCTTCTGGGACTTGTATTATAGACATGTGGTACATTTTCTGATGTAGCGGGCGGTGTCTCGGAATATACCTGGCCAGTAATATTGTTGATATATTTTGTTGATAGCACATGAGCAGTCACGGGAGAAAACGTCAAGTCTTCCGCATCTAGAGCAAAATCTCTTAAAAAGGTTTCTGCAGTTACTTCGACGATGTCCAAGTTGACCGCATCTCCAGCACACTTCTTGGCGGGGAACCTGTGATTGTGTTATGGGCGACTGGATTAACGGCGGGGGAATTCTGGCAGAAGGAGTCGGAGTTCGCGGAGAGCAAGCAGATGTTTTTTGTATGGCTGCAACGGGTCGGGTTTCGGTGAACTTAACGTGACGGGTGGTAGGAAACGGTTGTTTCTCTTTTGGTAATGCCTCGTAGTGGTTAGCCAGCTCTAGAAGTCCTTCCAAGTTAACGAAGTCTTTTCTTCGAATGTAAAACCTTTATTCGCTTCTTAGATTGTCGTAGATGCGTTCTAGTTGACTCTCGGCCGACATCTGTTCGTGGCGGCGCATCAGCGTCAATAGACCGGTAACAAGCTCGGAAGCGTTCTCTCTGGCTGTTTGAATCTTGTTTCGGATTGCCTCTTCAAGCTGGTGTTGGTACCGATGGGGAAGGAATAAGCGTCTAAAACTACTTATGAAGTCGGCCTAGGATTTCCATTGACTTCGGTGGTTACGATACCATAACAGTACTCCATCTCTTAATAACCCCGGTAAAGCTAGGAGAAGTTCTTGGTCACCAATGTGGTAGCTGTTTTGTAATTCTTCTATTCGTTCTAAAAAAGATACAGGATCGCTTCGGCCATCAAAACGTATGCCCCATTTCTGCACTCGGTCGCCAATCTGGGTTCCTATTAGAAGGGGTACGGGCGGAGAGTTGTCGCTCAATGAACCGGCTACGGCTTGGGTCGAATCAGTTGCCTGAACACGGGTAGTACCTTCGGTGGAAAACGCGCCTTTACCTGTACGTAAGAAGTGCACTAAGCGGGATCGTAGATTCTCGACGGTGCCTTCAGATTTTAGTTGGAACATTATAAGTTGGTTGGTAAGCTCCGCTTTGTTTTGGCTGTAGAAACAACTCACTCTTGCGTCGGTTTTAACAGTTTCGGTCTTCTTTGCTTCTTCTGCCATTATACGGGACGGTTGGTAAGCTCGGGCGCCAGTCAACTCAATTGACACGGTATCGCTATCTATCCTTTTAAACAAAATATAACTCTAGAAAAATAAAAATAAAACTTTTGGAACGGAACAACTTCGATCTGTAAAATAAAAGAAATAAATTACTGCTGTCTCCGGAAATTCTCGGCAAGCTGAAAATAAATGTATTAAAGTCCCTGCTCTACAAGCGCCATTTAATTCTTCCCCTATCGCCACTAGGGTTGGATTTAGTCGACGGTAGTCCTTACGACAGGATGGTTTAGGAGTTTAGGCGGAGTTCTAGAAGGCAAGCTCGAGAACCCGGTTCTGTCTGTTTAATTGTCGTGTTGCTGGTTTTATAGGGACCCTTATCAAATCTGAACGAAAACTAGGAAGGAGTTTTAGGGCATGGGAAAGCGGCGATTATCACCTCATACTTACAACGCCACTCGCGCCTATTTTATGAATTATAGGTGAAAATAATTACACTATTTACGCATTTATAATTTAAATTAAAATAAATTGACGGATTCTTACACTGCAAATTATAAAAAAAAAGTTTAAAAGACAAAAATAAGACAGTAAATCCTTAAGGATGTTACGATGCTTATCTCGTAACTTAAAAAGGCAGCGACTTGCTCAGTTGGATTTGAAGATTGAGTAGTAAGCTTCGTGGTGCCAAATTATAAAACAAGTTAAAAGGGTGCCAAAACGAGTAAAGAATAGGAAGGGAGACATCGTTTAAATCTACCCAAAACTATAATAGAATAAATGACACCACAGAAGTTGTAACAACGATTATATTCATAGAGAGAAGAAGATTTAAAGTACATAAGTGCAATCAAACGCTAGAACGTAGGTTAATTTCACAGACAAAGTGGTTGCAATAAATCCTAATCGGTTAAACAGCACGTCGTACAACAAATTAAATTTGTCGAACGACATTTTACTATACATTCCAAAAAGAAATAAATTTACTTTCGTAAACTCTAACACAAATATGCAAACCTCGATGATTCAGAGAACCAAAGCGCACCGTCTAATAATATGTGGCACACAACAAAACAATCGTATAATTAATGGTAATAACAACCTACTATGTACGTTCAGTCGTTTATGCAATCGACTGTCTACGAAAATATAAACAATTAAAATAGGAAGTATAATACTTAAAGTTTAGTTTTCCTTCGAAGAATGCGACTAGCTAGAGGCACTTTTTCAGAAATTTTTAACATTCGCTAAAATAAACAAAACCGTACATACAGTGTTATCACAAGTAAGTTTCTTTTTATTTTATACGATCAATGAAAACAAATCAAATTCACCGAATTTCTCTTAAATAAATTATATTATTTTGTTATTTGAGTCCTCCAATGCGATTAGAATTTTTTCAATACTCGATATCTTCAACGTAAGTGACGTGACGTCATCATAAAAATTTTCCTAATACTATTTTTACTATTTTCACATCGATGAATCACGTGTGGGTGTCCAAGAACCCGCTAAATAACTGTTACGAAAGAATTAAATTAGACCACAAAAATAGGGAACAAATGCTTACCCCAATAAAGACTTTCACTTAAGTCGTAACACTATTTTGTCCAATACTCGCATAAATGCGTGTGAATAACTAGCAATGGAAGCCTCGTTGAGCGCAAATAACACATAAACGATTCTAGAAAAGCATAGAATTTCTAGAGCTTTGCTTTGTGTTTTCATAAAGTAATACCAAAACAGAAAAATTTTTATTAAACAACAAAGTTGGTAATAGAGTGAGCAATAACCGTCAAGTTGTTACGCCCTGAGCCAATTTTTCTAAATCCGGCACTGTCTGATTCATTTAAGTTAGACGTGTGGGAATCTGCTCTTGTTACTAATCTCACGCTTTGGTATGTTACATTTTAAAGTCGATAATTTGTAATTTATGAGTAATTAAGAGCGTATTATTTACGCTTAATACGTGATTAAATGCTGCTTTTCTACAAGTCTTTATAAATATTTTTGTTTAAAATATCATTTACTCGAGCGTTCTCACAAGTTTGCTGACGAATTTATTTTGTTATATTCTGAGGTCATTATAACCTTAGGTACTTCGTTTCCTTCTTTAATTAGTTCCTGACAAACTCTTGTTGAGATCACTTCAAAAGTTTGCTGTACCTTGGAAGTACTAACGTTTGCTTAAACACGGTGATTTTACCGGATATTACGCAGGCGCGGCTTCAAAGGGGGTGGGGCCGGGGGGGCTATGCCCCCCCCCCGACATTGAAAAGAATCCTGAAGTTTTTCTCACTTTGTATGTAATACATTCGCTTTTTTTTATAGTTGTATAATTTATGATGCTTGATCGCTTGCAAGTAAAAGCTTGGTGCATAACGAAGTGTTATTTAATTTTATATTAACGCCATATTAAATACAATATTTAAAAATGTGATGAGCACCCCCCCCCCCACCGCTTTAAACTGTTGGAGCCCCGCCCGAAATAAACTGCTGGAGCCGCGCCTGATATTACGTTGAAACCTTCCTAAATTTTAGTATATCTACGGAACCTGTTTCTTTCCTAAAATTACTAAAAATCGTATATTTACGGCTATAAGTTCCTTTAAATTTTAAAAGTGTACTTAGTTTTCTTAACGCTGGATTATTATACCCAGGTAAAGTACTTAGTTTTTGTTTTATTTAGTTAATCTGACTTCGATTCTCTCCCTTCCTCTTTATAGCGGTTTTTTCTTCCGACGAAATTGTTCTAATTCGTATGAACGTCTTCTCCAACGGATTGTTTACTGCACGTGTGAAAGTTCCTTCAACTATCAAAATACTCCGTTCATCTGTAAACTCTACTAACGCTACGCTGAGAAGTCAACTTCGATTGCACCAACTGACTAAGTGAAAAACCAACCGTTAACCTTCGTTTTATTGTGATTTAATTCATATTTGTGCAAATCTCACAGATTTGATTTTCTACATGGAAGTTTTAATCAAAATCCTACTTGTTTAATCAACTTTAGAAATTCAAAAACTTTTGCTTATACTTTAAGATTTTACAATTTTTTTTTGCTATTTAAAATTCACTTTTGTTATTTAAACTTTGGCTTAATTTACTTAATTTAATTTCTCTTTGTTTCTATAAGAAGTTGTTATCTGATTTACCTTGAATTTTTTTGTTGACTTATAACGTAATTGTAACTGACCTATTAACCTACATAAATTTGGTCACGCATCCCTTGATCTACGAGATAGTAAACTTGAACTGAACTCTAATTCTCGACTGTTACTTGCCGACGGCCAATTGTTTGTTTTAAATATTTTATTTAAGGAAACTTCGACTGGAAATACCGTGCACGGAGTTTCATCAGCGAAGTAATAAGGTAAGATTTTTTTTTTGTATTTCAAATTTGTAATTACTGTCTTGTCAAATAACGATCGCTGCCCCAAATTAAAATTTTTTTTTGTTGTTTGTTTTGCGAACCTAACGTAATTAAATTAGTTTTACTACTTTTGTTTTAACACAAGGTAATTTAGATCCTGTATTTTTGTAATATTTGAAATCCATTATCGATTGTTTTACTCAACTTCACGCATATTTTGTTTGCATAATTCAAAATTGAATATTTTATTGATTATTTTGTAAATTGCTATTTATTCTAAATTCATTATATTTACATCAAATTTACTGATTGCTATTTATTGCTTAAACTTCCCCGTTTTTCTTTCAGCAACCCTTCGCTACTACTAGAGCCCTGTTAAACTTTTACAATTTACTTAACAGGACCGTAACTAAACAAATTGTGTGGCGCCCATTTCTAACAATTTCTAATCACTATTTGACTAATTATATCTACCACGACATCTTTGATTTAAATATTCCCCTCACAATTTCTAACCCACCCCATTTTGCCTACAAGAACCGAGCTACTGCGGCCATCGCTCCATTTAAATTTAGTTACCCATAATTCTTACCGTAACAAAGTGGCAAAGTAAAAAGAAATAAAAATATCGTAAATATAATTTAAACAATGAAAAGAAACTCCAGTGAGTGCACTATTAAGAGTTTTGGCGCCCAATTGTATATTCCCAAGTACACTACAGCAACATCTAAAGATTAATCAATCTAACATAGTTAAAAATTTGTGCAAATTTTCTAGAACGTTGCAAGATTTATTTAAAAAAAATTGCGTTTACTAAATTTCAGTCCAAGCAACGCACTACTAATATTTCTCAAGATCGCAGACCGATTGGAAAACTGCAAAAAACACCATCGCAGAGGATCTTATTCTACTAACTGTTAAAAGTATATGTTTTATGTTATGCTTGAGCAGTCTGCGAGAAAACTTGTTTTAAAGATACCTTTGTAATTCGTAGCCAATCTTAAAGTTTCCGGGCTGAGTACCGCGTCGCTGATAAATTTGGCTTCTTGGCGTTTCCGGCAATATCTCGTGTTCTTCTTCAGAAGATTCTTAAAAAAAGTTCTATTGAATTTGTTGGTATCTGCATTTATTTTGCTTTCTTGTAGATTCTTGGCCAAATGTGTCTCTGGTCTTGGTTCAGTCGAAGTCTGCATGCTCTGTGATCTGGAGTGTCCTGCTACTGCCGATTTTATGCCATTCCTTTTCGTGTCTGCAATATGTTTGTTTAGCCTCAAATTGATCTTCCTTACCGTCTGTCCTATGTATATTTTCCCACAGGAGCAAAAAATACTATAAATTCCGGAATCTAGAAGTTTCTTCTTGGGTGTTTTCGGTTTCATCTTCTCTTTAACACTAAAGACCACCTTTGCTTCTTTTCTCTTGAGCAGTTTTTTTTATTTTGTCCGTGCATCTTTTAATGTATGGTACAAATGCTGTTGTTCTAATATTTTCTTGTTTTGGTTTCTCCGTCAGCTGTCTTTGTATCCATTTTTAGTAAAACACTTTGTAGATTTTATTTTCTTCTCCAAAAATTCACATTCACTTATCAGTTTTGCACCATTCACCAAGATTAATAGGGTAAATAAGATCGCCGTTTTCTAGCCGACAAGGTGAATGCCAGAGTTGTCATCGATACAGAGGATTACATTACCAAGATAAACGCCGTAAACCTCACCTACGAGAAGATTACAAAGAACCCAAGCAGAAGAGTGGAGAAGTATTTCATAGACTCCATCAAAGTTTTTTTCGATACTAACAGCAGAGCACGCGTAGCTACTACAGTCGAACAGCAGAGTTCTTCACCTCTACGGCGTTCCTAAGATCCACAAACTAGGAATACCTCTTAAAACAAGTATCAGTCAAAAATCAGAAAATCTCATTAAGAACTCAACCTATTTTATCAAAAAGATACGGATTTTTTAATTTTGTGTGTAGAGTCGTTTGCTTTCTACCGCTAAAAATGTAATTAATGCAAGTTCTGCTATCACCAGAATAGCGTCTGTGGAGATGGTATAAAATGCACATCCTACTCGCAGTGCCATTTATCTTTGAGACGATAATAATTCTTTCCTACAGTTGTACAATGTTGAGCTTATTGATGCAGATATTTTTTTTGTTGCACTGGGACCTCCTATATATTTAAGTAATGCCATCAATGTCTTTGTTACTTTCATGGTTTTGTTACGGTAAGAATTATGGGTAACTAAATTTAAATGGAGCGATGGCCGCAGTAGCTCGGTTCTTGTAGGCAAAATGGGGTGGGTTAGAAATTGTGAGGGGAATATTTAAATCAAAGATGTCGTGGTAGATAAAATTAGTCAAATAGTGATTAAAAATTGTTAGAAATGGGCGCCACACAATTTGTTTAGTTACGGTCCTGTTAAGTAAATTGTAAAAGTTTAACAGGGCTCTAATAGTAGCGAAGGGTTGCTGAAAGAAAAGAAGAAAACGGGGACGGTTAAGCAATAAATAGCAATCAGTAAATTTGATGTAAATATAATGAATTTAGAATAAATAGCAATTTACAAAATAATCAATAAAATATTCAATTTTGAATTATGCAAACAAAATATGCGTGAAGTTGAGTAAAACAATCGATAATGGATTTCAAATATTACAAAAATACAGGATCTAAATTACCTTGTGTTAAAACAAAAGTAGTAAAACTAATTTAATTAAGTTAGGTTCGCAAAACAAACAAACAAACAAAAAATTTAATTTGGGGCAGCGATCGTTATTCGACAAGACAGTAATTTCAAATTTGAAATACAAAAAAAAATCTTACCTTATTACTTCGCTGATGGAACTCCGTGCACGGTATTTCCAGTCGAAGTTTCCTTAAATAAAATATTTAAAACAAACAATTGGCCGTCGGCAAATAACAGCCGAGAATTAGAGTTAGGTTCAAGTTTACTATCTCGTAGTTCAGGAGATGCGCTATCAAATTTATGTAGGTTAATAGGTCAGTTACAATTACGTTATAAGTCAACAAATTTCAAGGAAAATCAGATAACAACTTCTTATAGAAACAAAGAGAAATTAAATTAAGTAAATTAAGCCAAAGTTTAAATCACAAAAGTGAATTTTAAATAGCAAAAAAAAATTGTAAAATTTTAAAGTATAAGGAAAAGTTCTTGAATTTCTAAAGTTGATTAAGCAAGTAGGATTTTGATTAAAAGTTCTGGGGCCGATATTGCAGAATGTCCCGTTTGATGGTTTATTACAGACAGACATAATAGTACACTCGCAAGTGGTTGCCTTTGCAGACAATCTTCACCTTTTGGCCAACGCCAGGACCGCGAACGGTGGTATTTTCGGGCAGGCGACGCACAAATAACATTTCGTTTATGGTGCAAAACTGCGTCGTCACCCCGAGGAAGAACATCAAATACCTCGAGATTCACATAGATAAATACCTCAACTACGAACATTTTGTCGAGATGGCGGTTGCCAAGGCTGGTATAACGGCCTCGGCTACTTTCGCGTGATGCCTAACGCGAACGGGTTTTAAATAACGAAAAGACGCTTAATATCATCAGTGGTCACCTCGTCCATGATGTACGTAACACCTATATGGGTTGATGTACTAAAATTAGAGAATAGCAAGGTATAGTCTTTCAAGTAAAAAGAAAAATATGTATTAAAATATCATCCAGATATAGAACAATAGCCACTGAAGCTGCACATATGTTCGCTGGGACTATACCTTGGGATCTACTTGCCGAAAAAAGAAAATCGATTAGAACAGGTGCCTTCGGCAAAAAAGTCAGGAAAGTGACAATTCATAACTGCCAAATACCAGATGCTATCTGGTAACGGCTGTTTGCCACTTACCTGAACGGTATTAAAAAGAGTTCCACTTCACTGTGACGAGATGCACGACGTATACGGCGTTTGCCTGTCCTCGATAGACCAGTATCAGAAAAGTACTGAACAACTTAATCCCCGAGTCACTGATTCCACATATGTTACTATCGCATGAACACTGGGAGAATATCCGTGGCTTGCTGGTCCGCTTGGTGGTGGCACTTGTATGGGGCTCGGCCAAATCGAACAAAAGGGGTGATACTATAATAGAGTGGTCAGCTACGAAAAACTGTATGATGTTAAACACCGGTATGACTCCAAAGTTCCAAAGCGGAGGAAAGCAAATCATGGACTGAGCTTACCTTTTGTACAAAACAAGTGGCACAGTAAATTGTCAAATAGGAAGTACTGGACGAAGAGAGCCTCAGCGACCATAGATGTTTGCTACGAGATTATAGAAAATCAACACAGACCTCCGGATAATTGTAGCATCCACAACTGCTACTTAGAATTGAGAACGACAAATTAGCTAACGGTAAATTTCCTGTCCAATGGAAAAAAGCACTCCAGGTCTCAATCCCCAAAAGCCAAAGTGACGACAAAGTTTGCCAAAACTACCGACCGATCTGTGCCGTGAATTTTGTTAGTAGAAAAACTCAGAAAAAAAGACACCAATGCACACCTAATTAAAATCATTACCAGCTACTTACCTAACAGGACGATGACGTACACGAATGACCCCAACTTTAATAAGATACAATACCAAATGACCTGCGGAGTTCCACAAGGCTTCATACTAGGACCTTTATTGTAGAATATTTTTTATGACAACCTGTTGTCGGTTTGCCTGCTCCCCTCTCCAAGTACCATTATTGTTTTTGCGGACGACTTGGTGCTTTTTAGACAAAGAAGAAATATTGTTGAAGTGTTGCGGATAGTCAACAAGGGCTTAGCAGCAGTGGACTCGTTAATGGTAAACATCATAAAACAGATGGAAGAAAACATGCAAGAAATAAGACAAGAAATCAGAGAAATAAAAGAAGAAATAACAGAAAGGAGAACGAAGTGGAAGAAAAAAAAAGAGGAACTGGTGAAGAAAATATAAAACTGGAGAAAAAAGTGGAAAATGAGGAGAGATGGAAAAGGAAGAATAATATTGTAATAAAGAGGTGGAGAAGTGAAGAACCGCAAAAAGATTTAGCATTGATGCTGGAAAAAAAATTAAATGTGAAAGTAGAAGTGAAACAGGTAACAGTGATAAATAGAGAGAAGGAAAATGAGATGGTGGTGGCGGAAATGCGAGGATGGGAAGAGAAGCGGAAGGTGATGGCAAAGAAGAAGAAGAAATAAAAGAACACAAGAATTTATATAAATCACGATTTGACATAGGAAGAAAAAAAAGTACAAAGAGAGATTATAAACATAGCGTTCGAAAAAAATGTGAAAAGGAACAGAGTATGGGTAGGATACAGCAAAATAGAGATAGACAGAGAATGATACATATGAAACGACAGAGACAGGAGCCGGAGCAAAGAAATGGGAGAGAAAATGGGTTAACAAAGAGCAAAAAACTAAAGGGCGAAAGAAGGCGAAAAAGGAAAGTAGGTTGACGAAATGGCAATGACAAGGAATAATGAGTAATAAAAAGGGAAAAGACCAAAAAAGAGAAATAGAGAAAAGTAAGGAGATGAGTGAGTTGAGAGTATATTTTCGGAACGTAACGGGAATAAAGAACAAGAAACAGGATTTTTGGGAATCCATCAGGGGAACAGGATGTAGTGGGATTACAGGAGACATGGATGGAAAAAAGAATGGAAGTGGTAAAGAAAATTGAAATAGTGACGGTTTGGGATTGATAAATTAGGTGGAGATGTTAACGCAAGGATAAGAGAAAAAGGGGAATATAAAAAAAAGGGACGGGAAAAAGACAAACAAAGAACAAAGTGATATACAAAGAGAAACAAGAACTGCTGGAAATGTTCAACGAAAGAGAGTAGGAAATAATGAATGGGAATAGAGAAGAAAAAGATACGAGGGAGTATACGTACATGAGAGGAAGAGGAGAATGGAATGGAAGGAAGAGATAGAGAAGAGAGAGAAAAAGATAAGAAGAACATAATGAAAAAAATGTGGAAGAACAAAATCAGAAAGAAATAGATTGGCAAAGAAAAGAAGCTGTAGTAAGACGGGAAGAAGAAGATAAAGATAGAACAAACGAAGACGAAGTAATAGAGGCAACAAAGAAGGTAATGAAAGGGAAGGCAGCAAAAGAAGATAGGATAAAAGGCGAAGAGTGGGTATAAGGGGAGAAAAATTGTAGCAAAAAAATGACGAAAAGAGTAAATAAAATCTGGAAAGGGGAAGGATTCCCCGAGGGATAGAGAGAGAGAGAATAATATGCCCGATATACAAAAAAGGAGACAGAAATTAAGTGAATATGCACGGCATACAAAATATATGCTACAGTACTACAAGGAAGACTACAGAAAGAAATAAAGTGATAGACAACATGTATATACTGAAACATTTAACAAATAGAAAGCTAGAAAAAAAAGAGAATTTTTGACAGAGTAAACAGGAAAAAACTGTGGGAATACATGAAAAAAAATAAATGAAAGATTAATAGAAAAAATGGAGGAAATTTACGAAGAAACAAAGAGCAGGGTAAAAGTGAATAAAAAAGGAGAAAGGGAAATTCATTACAAGAAGAAGGTTGAGATAGGGATGCCTATTGAGCCCAAGCTTGTTTGCAGTATGTACGGGGAATTTTGATGAGAAAATCAGAGGACAACAGATAGGAGGGATAGTAGTAGGAAAAGTGAACGTGTGGTCGTTGGCGTATGCGGATGACATAGTGTGGTTAGCTAAGGAGAAAAAAGAAATAAAGGAGATGATGAAAACCCTGGAAAAATACAATAAGAAAAAGAGGGGAGTGGAAATGAAGGGAGGAGGAAGTGCAGCAAGTGAAAGAATTTGCATACCTGGGTTACACGATGAAGCAGAATAATAAAGAGACAGAATACATAAAGGAAAGAGTAAAGAAAAGAAACAAGTTAATAGGACAAGTGTGGGGTGTGGGGGAAAGGTTGTTTGGGGTGGACATAAAAAAAAGAAAGCTGCTGTTTGAGAAGCTAATAGAAAGTGTGGTGATATATAGGGCAAAAATATGGAGGTGGAAAGAGTAAAAAGAGGTAGAAGGGATACAGGAAAAATACTGGAACTGAGTATTAGAACTAGATAGAGAAACGCAGCGAGATATATTATAAGAGAGGAAGTGCAGGCAGAAAAAATAAGAGTAGAGACAGAAAAAAAACTGAGAGAAAGATCAGAATGCAAGATACTACAGGAATGTTTAAAAAAAGAAATAAAAGAAAGAAGAGTAAAGTATAGGCAGGATAACAGAGAAGAATATTATAAAAAAAACGGGTACGCGAAAGAAGAAGTAAAGAGATTAAGAGAAGAGAGAGTAGGGGTAGTAGACATAGAAAAACAAGAAAGATGGGCAAGGATAAAAGAGGGTAAAGATAATGCGAATTATAAGAATATCAGGAGTGAAAGGGTGCTAGAATACCTAAAAGTTAAAGGGAATAAAAGATAGAAAAAAATGATAGCAAGGTTCAGATGTGGGAACGAAGAGTTAGAAAATAAATACTGGAACAAAGAGGGAGAAAAGATGTGCAGACTATGTGGAGAAGTGCCGGAGGACCTTAAGCATATGAGAAATTATTGCAGGGACTTAAGAGAATGGGTTAAGAAAGTGGAGGAATTTTTAGAAGAAAACGGAAAAGGAGCAGAGTGGATGGAAAAAGTATGAAAGAGAAAACGATTAAGAGGAGAGAAGTAAAAATAAAATGTAAATAGAATGTATATAGAATGTAATGTAATGTAAATGTAAAAAAAGAGAGGGGTAAAAGTGTAAATAAGAAAAACATGAATCACTTTGTAAACTAATTAGGAAACAAATAAAGTTAAACAAAAAAAATACTGGTAGAAGAAAAAGTTGACGCCAGGAACAGCATCGATGAAGCCTCCAGAAATGAGCTAACTCTGCAAAAGTGATGAAGCAAGTGGGAAATGTATCGAAAAGCTGCTTGGACGCGGAAGTTAATTCTTTAATATCAGAGATTGAACCACCCGGAAACATAGGAACATTAACTATATCACCCAAGTCTTTGCCGGACATGGCTGCTTTGGAGCATATTTAGCAGTCATTTGCAAGAAAGATGAACAGTCGTGCTTCTTGTGTGAGGAAGAAGTAGACATTCCGGATCACACCATAGTCGACTGTACTGAAAGAGACGTATTATTTACACAACACAAGATAGATCGATCAAACCTCGTGCAGGTTTGAGCTAGTCTCCATTGTTCGTTTTGGTTATAGTTATGAGTCCGAACTTAATTTGTAAGACTATGTGCTTTAAATTGAGTGCTGCTTGTCGCTAGTTACACCAAACTAGTCAGATCTAGTGAAATGTCAGGAGAGTTAAGAGATTGAATTTGAGGTCTTAACAGTACGAAGAAAACCTTTTGGTGTTACCACCTGTCATGACTGACCGTGAATAGAACCACTTGAGTCTGCGGCAGCAGGACAACGTTCTGTTAAAAAAAAAACAACTACAAACTACGCAATAGCTGTAATCAGCGATCTTTGATATATTGACTATACTTTTATCATTTGACCACATGGAAGAGAGAAACTTCAAGACTTCTTTGAGCACATCAACAAACAGCACTGATCTATACAGTTTACTATGGGAATAAAAGAAGAAGAAAGATGACCGTTTTTAGATGTAATGGTAAACCGCACTGAGTCAGGAAGATTACAACATGCAGTAAATTATAGTATTACGCACTCTGTAGCTCAAGACCTACAAATGTCCAAACATATTGTACTAGTCTTTAGAAAAAAGTTGAAACGGTTTCATAAACTTTGAAGACATCAACCAGCGGTTGGTTGCTATGAGGTATTTACGTGCATTAAACAAAAAAGTATAGAAAAATATTATAGAATCTCAAAAAAGAAATGGAGGTCGATGACATTAAAAAAACTAGTAGTAGTTGCGATTTAAACTAACTGGGTTAGAAAACACACAAACGAAATATGCTAAAAGTCTTTTTTTGAGTTGGTTGGTTTGAGGTTATTATTTAAGCAGAATATTAATTTCATTGATTGTTACTTTTATATCCGAACAAAAAGACAAAACAGTCTTAAGAAAAGACCGCTGTACTATTCTTTAAATGTTCTGGAATGTTCGACGCGGCACAGAAAACGTCGGAATATTTTAGGTTACAATAATTTGCATATTTCACAATTGATTATATAAGTCAACATTTAAAATGTTATATAAATTAATTTAGCAAGTTATTGTTTTAGTAATTAATTAGTTATAGTTTTCCTAATTTGTTTTGTTTTGGTTATAGTAAATTTAGTATTGTAAACAAACATTAATTTAAATAGGTTATATTTAAGCGTAGTATAACAGCTTTACGAGAAGATATTTGAAACTTTACCAAACTTGCTATTTTACAAAGTGATTACCATATTCTATGATAACAGTTATTGTTGTCACTGTCTATAGTCAACAGTTGTATTATTACCAGACGACTGAATGCTAAAACTGACTACTTTATTACTTAAATAAATTTTGATTGAAGATAATTAGCAACAGCTTGTAAAATATCAGTTACTTAACACATAGTTATTTTATGCAAACGGACTAACGTAACGACTAATTAAAATCAGTCACGGCAACACGATAGTCTACTTGATGTAACACGAAGATTACTTTTAAAGAAAAATATATCTAATCTAATCGTATTTAATGAAATAAATTGCAGTTGGCGTTTATTAAAATTGTGTAGTAATTTAAAACTCGAATTTTCCACGCCAATAATAAAAATGTTTAATTGGAAAGATACAAAAGAGGATTCTGCAATTACATTTTTCAATCCAGCGTTTCTTTGATAAAAGATTCTATTAAAAGATTTTCTATTAAGAATATTCGAATCGGTTAAGCGTGAAGAACTTTTGGAAAATTGTGTACAAAAAATTTAAATTATTCGTTTTTGAAATTTTCATTAAAGCGTTATCTTTTCGGTCTGTTCAATTCAAGGGTAGTTTACGATGACGTTTAATATAAAAGCGTGACGTCACGGTGGTAAAAGGACGCCTGCGTTCTGCATGAAAATGTTCACGGCCGAAGCGATCGACTCGACGCCAAGCTGGGACGCCCCGGCGCATGAAACATCAGTTCCCGGCGCGACGTTTATGTTGAATTTTATGTGATCGCGCGCGATCAATCCGCGATTACAAAAAAATTGTATTGAGTGTATGTGTTTATATACATGGTGTTATTCAAAAAAGAATACAGCTTACGACGAAGTTGCAATCTAGGTTCGTATAGTGGTAGAAATTTTTGAAGGTCAACGCTTGTTTATGATTATACAAATTGCCCAAAAACCAGGGTAGGTACCTACATTGATTAGTTCTCCGACCATTATTGTTTTTTAAAATTTTTGCAAAAACGAAAAACAATGACGAGAAGTTTTAGCAGCACGTACAAGTAGGCGATGTGTACAAAAACAAACATTTACTCGAGCGTTGCAAAAATCAACATACTCATCAAAATGCAAATAAAGTCCTTGTCTTGGTGATTAGTTAAGCTGACTCAAAATTTTGTTTAAACGTACGTCGTACAAAGCTTGTTCGGTCGTTAGTGTTTGTAGAAACGCCCCTTTTGTCTCCAGCGGAAGGTTTTTTACTGTAGACGAAATTAAAAAGTTTAAACACCGATTTACTCTCTTTTAATTTGTCGCTTA
The DNA here is from genome assembly GCA_035610365.1 of Aquatica leii. Classification (NCBI taxonomy): domain Eukaryota; kingdom Metazoa; phylum Arthropoda; class Insecta; order Coleoptera; family Lampyridae; genus Aquatica; species Aquatica leii. The sequence goes on from CM069438.1 coordinate 26,995,062, forward strand.
AAAAAACAATTGCAATCTAGCGTCGATTTTATTCGTGGTGCATTAACCAAATAATGACGCAACGCAGTCTTCATCTGCTTTCAGCGTCTGCATCAATATATCCATGATTACCTTTTTTTCGTTTGTTTATTACACAGTCACTAATAAACTTATTTTTTTCGATAACAATTAATTTATGGAGTACCTCCGCTATTTATAAAAATCTCTATTTTTGTTTTAGTCCATTGGCTCTATTACGCAATCCAAATTTAAAAAAAATTAAATGCCAAAAAATTTATCTCAATTTAAATTGAATTTGGTGCCCGGTTCGAAACGTTCAAATTATTTTAACATTTTATCGTGAAGGATTTTAATTTTATTGATGGCGCATTAACCAATTAATGATGACGTAACGATTTGCAATTGATCTCTATCTGCATTAAAGTAGCTATAACTTCGCGTTCTTATGTCACTGGCACATTAGTAATATGTTTTTTGATAACGTAATTGAATTTAGAAAAAATCAACAAAATCGCTTGGGAGTAATTCGTGTTTGTTTGATTACGGAAAATTGGTTGTACAAACCAATTTATAAATAGAAGTAATCTTTGTTTTTATTTTAGTCCATTGGCTTTATGAGACGATTTAAGTTTTTTAATTTCATCGATGTTAATTTACTCATGTTGATTTTTAGTATTCATTTAAATCACGTATAAAATCTGATTAATGAATTATTCACAATTGCAAATTGCAAAAATGTAAGATATACATACTAATTTAGAATCTTTGATGAGATGGTTTGGTTTTCTTCAGTCTTCGGACCTGGTGTCTTCTTTTGTAGTTAGAATCTTTAGATCAGTGGTTCCCAAACTCTTTTGACCCACGTCCCTCTTTTCATACTTAAAGCTTGCCCACGGACTCTTGAGTGTAAAAACTATATAAATGAAATTTAACTTTTGTATTTATTGAAATTATAACTTTTGTTTTAAAATACAAAAAAAATTGTTAAAGACTTGGATGAACCTGATGGGATGTTATGAGTAGCAACCGCAAATCCTTACGAGTACTAATTATTATAGTTTAACTTTATTTGAATTGCTTACAAATTGATTTGTGTTTCTCTTATTTACAATTACTACCTTACATTCTATTTACATGTTTACTTTTTTTTACATTTTATTATCCCTCCTCTCCTCTTAACTTTTTTCTTCTTCTCCATACTTTTTCCATCCACTCCGCTCCTTTTCCGTTTTCTCCTAAGAGAAAGGAAACTGCAACTGTTTCTAAAACCGTCTCTTCTACTGGTGCTAATACTACTGCCCAATCTAAACAAAAATTTGCTTCGAAACCATCGACCGCATCTGTTTCTAATTCTAATAACTCACCGATTACTTGTTGGAACTGCAATAAAATTGGTCATGTCTCTCCAAATTGTTCGGAACCCCAAACCGTTCATTGTTATGGTTGCGGGAAACCAAATGTCGTTAAACCAAAATGTCCAAACTGCAATAACGCTTCTTTAAACTAAAGTCAGAGTTCTCGGACCGAGTCGAGTCTTCTTTGCTATCCTTATCTTAATATCACAATTTTTGGCTAGCCTTTTAAAAGTTTATTAGATTCTGGATGCTCTAAAGCTATCTTAGGTCAATCAGGCTGGAACCTCTTCAATACTTTAGGTCTTTTGTTACAGAAATATCGCTCGTCTCCTAAATCATTTTCTGGTGAAACTAACTTGGTACTGTTAATCTTCCTATCACTTTACAGGATAAGACCGTCACTTTAGAAGTCTTTGTCATTCCTGAAGTTACTCAACCACTTATCTTAGGCATTGATTTTTGGAAAGCAATAGATTTTGTCCTTAATTTTCAGACTGGTACATGGACTTTTGGAAGTTCTGATGAAATTTGCTCCTTATCCACTACGGATCATCTAGTTGATAGATCTAATCTCTCTGAGACTAAAGAACAATCTCTACGATCATTATTCAATTCTCCTGTATTAAATTCTACAGAACTTGGCTGTACTAGCTTAATAGAACACCATATACGTACAACCAGTGAGCCTATCAAACAGCGTTACTACCCACTCTCTCCTGCATTACTTAAGATCGCTAATGATGAACTTGATTCTATGATCAAACTAGGAATTGTTGAACCTTCTGCAAGCCCCTGGTGTAGTCCAATTGTTCTCGTTAGAAAAAAAAATCAATCTTATCGTTTTTGTATAGACTACCGAGGAGTTAACGCAGTTACTGAAGCGGATGCTTACCCTCTTTCTTACATAAATACTATTTTAGATGATGCTCAATTTCTTTCTTTTCTGGATATTCGTTCTGCTTATTGCCAAATTCCTCTAACTCAAAATTCTAAACCCATAACTGCATTTACCATACCTGGGCCTATATCAATTTAATCGCATGCCTTTTGGCTTACAAAATTCTCCCGCTACTTTTTAACCTTTAATAGATCGAATTCTTGACGCTGATTTAGAACCGTATTGCTTTGCATATCTTGACGATATTATTATTGCTACCGCATTTTTTTGAAAAACACTTAGAAGTTTTAACTCAAATTTTTGATAGATTGTCGACTGCTGGTCTTACTATGAACAAAAACAAATGTCATTTTTGTCTCCCCGAATTAAAATATCTTGGCTACGTTGTAAATCGGAACGGTTTACTTGTAGATCCTGATAAAGTGAGCGCTATCATTTCTATTCCTCAACCTTCTTCGGTCTCTGAAATTCGCAGATTACTTGGCATGGCAAGTTGGTACCGTCGCTTCATACCTAATTTCTCTACTGCTTTAGCTCCATTAACTCAATTAACTCGTAAAAATACTCCATTTGTCTGGTCTTCTGAATGTGAAGAAGCCTTTTCTTTTCTAAAACAACATCTTATTTCTGCTCTAATACCTTCTTGCCCAGATTTCACTTTGCCTTTCACTATTCTGATGCTTTTAATTATGGCTTAGGTGCTGTTTTAAGTCAGAAAACCCCTGATGGTGAAAATGTCATTTCCTACATTAGTCGCTCATTAACTAAACCTGAAACCAAATATTCTACCACAGTGAAAGAATGTCTTGCTGTTCTGTAGGCTGTTGAAAAATTTCGTACCTATACGGAAGGTGCTCACTTCACAGTCATATCTGACCATCACTCACTTATCTGGCTAAATAAACTACAGAATCCTTCTGGACGTCTGGCTCGTTGGGCGTTACGCCTCCAACAGTATAACTTCTCTATTCTACATCGTAAAGGAAAGAATCACGTTGTTCCTGATGCTCTATCACGAGCTTTACCTGAATTATCTTCCGAGTCTCTTTCACAACTTTGCGAAATTAACATAACTAATACTATACTTTCAATTACTTACCTATTACTGATCCCTGGTACTTAAAAATGATTGGAAATGTTTCTAATAATCCTAAAAAGTTTCCTCTCTAGAAAATAATTTGCTTTACAAACATGTTACTTCTTTTGATTTCGCTGATATCTCATTGGGAAATCGGAGAGTAGCTGTTCCTAAAAACCAACGTATTGCAATCATTCGCCAATATCACGATCCTCCTACTTGTGGTCACTCTGGTGTCACTAAGACTTTAAATCGCATTAATAAATTCTTCTACTGACCAAATCTTCGTGCCGATATTGCTAGTTATATTCGTAACTGCCATATCTGTGCTGCTCACAAAGTTGAACAAAAAGCACAACCCGGTTTATTCTCTCCTAGAGCAACTCCCACTCGCCCATGGCAAGTGTTAAGTTGTGATATTGTCTGTTCTTTACCTCGCTCCTTTAGAGTTAAATCCTATATTTTTGTTGTCGCTGACTATTTTACTAAATTTCTATGTTTCTATCCACTTTGTACTGCTACTGCCTCAAAAATTTGTAAGATTATGGAAGAACAGATATTCTTATTATTTGGTACTCCTCAATATCTCATCGTTGACAATGGTGTACAATTTCGTAGCAAAGAATTTTCTAAATTATGCACAAACTATCAAACAGAAATACTATATACAGCTAAATATCATCCTAGAGCCAATCCTACCGAACGGGTTAATAGGGTTTTGAAAACCATGATTGCTTCATATATTAAAGAAAACCAATGTACATGGGATGTTAACCTATCTAAAATTGGCTGTGCCATAAAGACTTCCAAACATGAGATTCTGTGGTCGAGAACACATACTCTTTGGAAATATGTTTAAAACTCGTTTAGATGATAAAATTTCTTCCATAGATACTAATCCTGCTGTTACTACTCGTACTAAAGAATTTTATGAAAATTTGCGTACTGATATTCTTGCTAAAATGAAACGTTCTACGAAACGTACTCAAGATCGCTATAGTTTACGCAAACGCACGGTCACTTATAAGAAGGTAATTCTGTGTGGAAACGAAATTTTGTCTTATCTGACGCTTCTAAATTTCTGAATGATAAACTCGCTTCTAAATTTTTAGGTCCTTTTAAAATAAAAAAGGTTATGTCTCCTTGGACTTATAAATTAGCTGATTCTTTAGGTAAATCTATAGGCATATTTCACGCTAAAGATTTGAAACCTGCTTACTCTGATAACTTGAATGTTACTGGACAATCTGCTGCATTTGATTCAGATGATCACTCTACGATATCTTCTGATACCATTTCTCTCAAACGATATAATCTTCAAAAACGACATAAACGTCAAAAATTGTAACTTTCCTATTCTTTTCCCTTTCTTTTCTTATTTCCTTCCAACGTCTTATGGGTGGTTGGCTGAGGACGTTGTGACGGTTTCTTTGTAGGGTAGTGCTCAAACTTTTCTTTTCCTTGGAACACTTTTCTCGCTCTTCCATCTAGCTCCATTTACTACTTTTGCGTTACCGCCTTTTCTCTTCTTCATAATTGGTTTGTTGTTGTTTGTACTAATATTATGCTTCTTGTTTGGTCTCTTGGATTATTTCCTCAAACATTTTCTTTGGTTTCGCTACTCAGCGTTCTCTTTCTAGACGCTTCCTAGCTTTACTTTTGTAAAGGGGGTGTTATGTAAATTGTTCACGTTTCTATCAATCTTTAGTTTTACCGTCAGATGGCATACAATTACATTTATATTATTTACCTGATTGGTCCCATATTCATCCATACATATTTATAGGTTAAGGTTCTCCATCTCTTCTCCACATAGTCTGCACATCTTTTCTTCTTCTTTTTTTCAGTACTTGTTACCTAACTCTTCGTTCCTACATCTGAACCGTACTATCATTTTTTTCTTCTTGTTGCTTTTATTCCCTTTAACCTTTAAATATTATGACACCCCTTCCCCTTTGATATCTTTATAATTTCTATTATATTTTCCTTCTTTTATCCTTGTTCATCTTTCTTGTTTTTCGATGTCCTTATTCCTTCTTATTATTTCTTTCCTTACCCCTACTTCCTCTTCTCTTAATCTCTCCATTTCTTCTCTTGCGTACCTGTTTCTTTTGTAATACTCTTCTCTGCCCTCCTGTTCGTACTTCACTTTTCCTCCCTTTATCTCTTTCCAACATTCTTGCAGTATTTTGCATTCTGTTCTTTATCTCAGTTCTTTCTCGTATTTTATGGCTTTTATTCCTGTCTCTACTCTTATTACCTGTACCTCCTCTCTCACAATATACCCCAGTGTATCTCTATCCAGTCCCAATATCCATTTCCAGTATTTTTCATGTATCCCCTTTACCACCTTCACTTCTTTCACCCCGATATTTCCCCTCCATACATCACCACACTATTTATTAACTTTTCTAACAGCTTTCTTTTTTCTATATCCATCTTGAATACTCTTTCCCCTACACCCCACACGTGTCCTATTAACCTGTTTCCTTTCCTCAGTCTTTCCTTTATGTGTTCTTCTTTTTTATTATCTTGCTTCATTGTGTAACCCAGGTATGTAAATTCCTTCATTTGTTGCACTTCCTCATTTCTCCATTTCCACTCTTCTCTCCCCCCCTCTTTTTCTAAATACCATTATTTTTGTTTTCTCCGTGTTTACTTTCATTTCTTTTTTTTTTCATGTGTTTTTCCAGCGTTTTCATCATCTCTTTCATTTCTTTTTCTTCCTTAGCCACCAACACTATGTCATCCGCATACGCCAACGACCATACCTTCGTTTTCCCTACTACTATCCCTACTGTTTGTTGTCCTCTCATTGTCTCCTTCAGATCCGCCGTATAGACTGCAAACAGGCTTGGGCTCAGTGGGTACGGGTACTAATTTCTAGTCGGTTTCTTTTTTTTTGTGATGAGGCTTATAACGGCACTGAATCCACGTTCTACCAAATAGGAAGACGGAAAAACAATCAACAGCTTCTCTTCAATAACCCATAATGCTGGATATAAAAATGGGATTTATTTTTGTAACCAGAAGACTCCTCATTTGTGTATAATTCAATAAGTTACTCCTGTATTAGTATGAATTCATTTGTATTTGTGCTCTGAGTTTGACTACTTACAGTAGGATTCAACACCCAGTCGGGACTATCCAAATGAAGAATGTCTTCAAATCTTTGATTAAGGTCCAAATGTAGCGTAGTTAAGTGTGGACAATGAGCAAACAAATCTTTATTTCTATTTTGCAGCTTTGAAAGAAAAAGAACCGAGAACACTTTCTTCTCAAGTTTTGTTTGTACAGCAAAAATTTTGCAACAAACGCTGATATTACACTTTTAGCATTGATTAAATGTAATGTGTCAGCTTGTAGTTTCAAATTAGTTTCGTTAAATAATAAATAAATCGGTCATATGTCGCAAATCATTGTCCAGCACCCTAATAGAACAAAGCCACTCACAACAAATCAAAAACGCATTTTTAGTGTAAAAAACCTAGAACACAAAATTATTTTCATAATTTGCTTCAAAAACAATTCTGATACGAAAAAATTCACAGATATCGCAAATCTTGCAAAAGGTCGAAAAATTGTGATTCACGTCCACTGACTCATTTTCTGCTGGCTTAGATACGTTTGAAAGCATTCGGATAAATGTAAAATATTCTCTAGACAATCAATTTTAGAGCCAAAGTGGAACTTTCAGAAATTTAGCCATTAAATACGCTTGGATTAAATAATTCATTCAATGATTAAATAAACAATTTATATCGCGTGATTTCTGACAATTGCTTCACTACACTCTAACTAGTTGATGCGCATTTTAAAAAAACAACAAAACTAAATGATTACTAGATTTTACCCGAGTTTTACGGCGGTTCACAGTTCTACAGCTTTTAAGATTATGACACGATTCGAGCTACGTTGCCACATCCTTTTAGATGTAAGAATTGCAAAGTGGAGATTTCAGCTTTGGAAATGTGCATCCACAGTTTAAAAATTAAATTTTTTTTAACAGTTTGTCGCGTTCGCGATTTCTTGTCATATCTAAAGAAAACTTACAGCAGATTGGACTCGCAATAAAAACATTTTGCGACGCGAAATAATCGACATGCTTTTTTATTAAATTTTCTTTTTTTGCAGATTCTACAATTTTTTTCTCCTATTAATATTAATTAAATGCGCTACTGACTATAAAAAAAGCGTTAAAGAGATGAACTTTACATGAATCCTTTCTCTAGTCTTAACAGATTTATAACGCTAATAAATAATATTTACAATTGTTTGACTGTTGGTACAATTTTGACATTCAAAATTTACTCAAATTTTATTTTACCTACTTTTGTTATATGTTGATAACTTTACAGTGAAATCGTTTATGATTTAAACTAGTAATTACTGATAGTTTTTATTATAGAACTTTATAAATCAGATTTATTATCTTATTTCGTTTACGCATTTTAAAATTTGAACATAAATTATCGGTTTAGTAGAACATGTATGTTTCGGTCGAGTTGTTTTTGGTGACTACCGCGGCTTTTTTTGCGGCTAAGGGTAGCTTTGTCAATGTCGTAATATTACACCAGCATCGAAACCGCCAATAAACTATTACCTTAAAACGGTGCAAGATAGAAGAAAGTTGCACATAAACATTTTTATAGAGGACAAAATTTACTATAAAAAAGTCGGCGGAAGGCTATAATTACGTTCAATAGTTTAGAAGATACAAGTGTGCAAAGTTGCACGAAAATTACATAAAAATTGTGTAACTCTTAATGTATTATTATTATCACAATCCCGCGGACTTTTTTGTAGTAAATTTTGTGCTCAATAAATTGTTTATGTGCAATTTTTATCTATATTGCACCGTTTTTGCAGCGTACAAGGGGAAAGCTCGCGCGGATCTAATTCTGCAATTACTATAATCATTTTTCATTACTGCTGAATGAAATTAAGACTTATTATATTTTTGAAACATAAAACAAATCATAAGGAATATCTGGCTTAATAATAATAATAAACCCTGCATCCGAAAAATACAAAAAAATGAAGTGAAATTGGGCACTACCGCAAGTTCCAGATTTGTTTCATCTGAGCGTTTCATCGCTTCATTACACGAGCTTTCGAATCAAGCTCCCTATAAGTGTTTTCAACACTAAAATTTGGTTTAATTTTATTAGAACTTGTAATAAATAACACTCCAATAATATTTATATTTTGACTTTTATGAAATGTTAACTGTGCAAAAACGACTTTTTGAGTTAACTTTTAAACGTTTTAAAAACGTTTTGTGGTAATAAACGTGTGCAATTACAAGTTGAATATAGATTACAATAACCAAATGTTTTTGATGATTTTATAAGTTTTTACTACACGAACACATGTAAGAACGTTAAACAAACGTAGTATTTAAACTATAGTTGTCTTCATCATTATTTACTCATAGAGAATCATATTTTTCAAACTTTGTTAAGTAGTGACATCAGCAAACAACAATTTCCTTTTATCATAACTTTTTAAAATTAAATCCAATTTGACAAAAGAATTTTCTTGAGTTATCTACTACACTTCTGTAGTTAATTTTCTAAACTAAAATGGTCGTTGTTGATAGCTTTGGTCTAAAATATGAAAATATAAAAATGGTCGTTTTTAAGATAGGTAAATTAAATTTGTCGAACTACTCCATTTGATCTTGGAAGACTTGAATATATATTTCCTGCTTAGTTTCTTTTCCTAATAACAATACTAATTATGTACGAATAATTCTTACATAGTTATACGTTTACCTCATTTGTTTAAAAAAAAACTTCTAGTTACATATATACACACACATACCAGATTTTCTTTATCGAAAAACTACAAGATAAATAGTATTTTAGACTCGAGCAAAAAACTTTCTTAAACACTGTTTAAACATGCTAATCTACAAACCTGTCGTAAACAGCTGAGAAAAATTATTTGTGCATTGTCATTACGTTTAAAATTTTTGAACATCTATCAACTGTAAAATTTATTATCACTTATAATATATGTACATATATTTTACAAACATGTTTTGTATTTTAACTCGAACGAAATAAAACAGTACAGTACACGTATGACCGATATGTTGTTAAAGGTTTGTGTTAGAAAGATAACAACTACTTCTTAAAATGTCTTTAAACTTAATTCTTAAAAAACAACATTCAATTTATTAAATGTATCCTTTTTAATTATAATGCTTTTATTTTTTCAGTTTTTAGGTTTTCAACTTTACAAGTATACATAATAAGTATAATTTTGTTTTATAAGTTAAAAAAATGTAAAACCATATTTGTTTTGCATAAAAAAAGTATTTGCTTATTATAATCTAACATTAAAAAACGTACTAATGTAATACTTTAACTAAGCAATTTACAAGCAATCTGCCGTAGTGTAGTGCATCAAATGGTCTTTCATTACGCCGACGAATAGTAAAGTCCATGGTTCAAATATCTCGTAGCTGCCACGTCTAAAAATTTGTAACAAGCACCGCTGCTAAAGCTAAAATTAAAAGGTAAATAGCCATATTATAATGTTTAATGCTAGTCAAGAACCACTATTTATTTAATAATTTTAAAATTTTATTTTGCTTTCGGAAATTGTTTCTAAACTGTATTTAGGAAATGATTTTTATTCAACACCAACCTGACATTTTCCCAACGAATCGTTAAGAGATTTATTAAACGAATCAAGTTTGTTTTGTTGTACGCGAACATTTCACGTTCTTGTAGTGATTATAAAACATTTTTGTGCCAAGATTTAAAATGTTTACTGTTTTTGAAAAAACAAAATTGTAGCATCTAAAAAACAGATTTATTCTAATAAGGGAATTCCAACGCTGAATCAAAAGAACGTGTTAAGTAGTAAACGATTATAGTCATCATCATTTTCTAAACAAAGTTGAGCAAATAATCTCACATTTAAGACATTCCTTTTGATTTTATTAACTGCTCTAATGACATAATGTAGTGATTTGTGTAAACATTCACTAAGGTTTATTGCGAACAAATGGTGTCGATGAATGACACAATGTACCGATACTAAATTTGTTATAGGTTTTAAGTATGCCAGAAAGCTTCGGTGTTGTCCTACCATTGCCGGAGCACCGTCAACAGCAAAAGTTTTTCTTCTTTTACAAATCTCACATAACCCAAGTAGCAAAAATCAGTTACAAAACGGTTGTAAAACTCTCTTGCAACTATGGTTTCAGTAAGGTATTTAGTTACAGAATCGTTGCTGAGTCTTTCCTGATACGTTGTCAATACCGGATTTGGTCAGTTGCAAGGCAACTGCAGTAATATTATAACCGTTTTACAACGTGTCTGAAACCGTTGCAATTACTACTTTGTAACTGTTTTGCAGCGTTGCTATAACGGTTTTTTACAAATCATGTTTACCTATTCTGAATCGTTTCTGTAATGGTTTATCATCACGGTTTTGTAATTGATTTGTAACATTGTAGTTACCGTTTACAGCAACTGCTATGTAACTGTTTTGAAAACATGCTTATTACCATTATTTGAAACTACTTTATAACCGCTTTGTTTAGCAACTTATCCAAGATTTTAGTTACTAACTGCATCATAAAGATTAAAACAAAAGTAGAGATAAAAATATATTAATAAAAAGATACAGATATATAAAAAGTTATAATAAATTTTAAAATAAATAAACATTTTTAAAATTTTTACAGTTTCTTATAGAAATAAATTCAAACAAAAAAGATATAATAAAAGAATTTTTACATCTGTTGCAGGTAGGTAGTACCAGTAAACAGGTTTTTACGGCAAATTTTCAAGAAAAGCGGAATATGTCTATTATTTATAAATTTTGTAAATAGTCAATGCATAAATTTTGTTAAGGGAAAAATGTCTTTGTGTTAAAAGACCATGGCGGATTAAGATATTCCTCACATGTTATAGTTTAATGCGTCTACGTAATTCTTAGTTAAATATTTGTATTAGGCTACAAATGCACATGTGCAATTATAATCGGTTCAATGATCATAATCTCGACTGGTTTTTTAAAGATTATAGGTGTTCACACACGTTCTGATCACTGTGTGTAATATTTGTAATGTCCTTGCAATCAAATTCTATTTTATCCTAGAAGAAAATAAAATCAATTTAAAATTTGCTTACTTATAATTGGCAACTAATTCTTCAACGTTGATTAAATTAGAAACAGTAGTTTAAATGCACGATTAAAATTATAGTAATATAATATACCAATAATTGTACTTACGTAGTTTTGAATTAGAAACACTTTCGGTACTGTTTATTGAATAATGATAATGGACTATGTGTCTTATAAAAATCTCGTAAAATGCACTTCTTCTGTTGCTGTTTGAACGTATAGATTAACACTGTAGTGTAGTTTTAGAAATTCACACTTGTAACCATAGTTTCAAGACTGTTACACTCGAAACCGAAATGAAGGTTTTAATGCCACTAAATTGACACTGTAGTTACATAAGGGTTTAAGAAAAACTTAGCTATAACCATAGTTGTAAAATGGTTATTTCTGTAATAGATTTGAAACCTCAGTAAATTACGAAAGTTGCTGTTACGTTGCTGCAACGGTTTATTTACCATGGTGCTAATGTTACTAATTTGCAACTGGTTACAACGTAACCACGGTTACAAAATGTTGCTTGGGAAGCTAAAAGTAAAACTTCGTTTACAAGTAATTTTATCAAGTTGTATAGAGAATTCAGTAGTTTTTATGTAGTCACATAAAGAGTTTTACAGTATTTAGTAGAATTCTTTTTATAATATCGAAAGCTGGTTTGTACAGGGTGCGTATTACCCTACTTACAGCTGCTAGAATTGTTAATGGATTACTGTACTTATAACTGTAATATATAATTTTTTTTAATTAATTTAAACAAGAGTATAACTTTGTTTAAATAAATTTAAATTAAAAGAAGATATTTATTTTATACAAATATACTTACGTAACGAAAGTACGCTATCTGAGTAATAATACCAAAAATTATACTTTTTTTTGTCCAAGACGAGGAAAATTTGTTGTATGCACTTCGTATCACGCATAACAAAATTAAATTGTTGATTAGATGCATAACTCTTTTATAGTTCATCTTATACACTACCTGGTGTGGTATTGGTTCTATTGCGTTCCGGTATAAACCATAGATAGATCTGACTCACCGCGATGCCTGTTGTTACTTGTATTTTATGTACCTGCTTATATTAATATTTTACTTAAGACGTAAAAAGTGCTAATAATTTATTCATTGTTATTTATTTTAATTTCCATATTAATAAAAATGTGACAACATTTTTTAAATTTTATAATAAACTTTGCGCGAACCCCCTGACGTTGTTCAGGCACCCCTAAATCAATTTTAATTTTCTACGGTTGATTCCGGGAACCCCTTTATGTATGTTGCGAACATACCAAGGTGCACTATGTTTTACTGTGCTTTGTTGTAAACTCTTCGAATACATTTGATCGCTGGCACAGTCTCAAAACTGAATACCGTATATTCATATCGGTTTTAAAACGTGGTTGCCGGTTACTAATTCGTTGCAGATTGGAATTTTGGAGTCCTCTTCTAAAGAGTCAATAGTGTTGTCTATATTTAGATTTTTTTTTCTTAACATGTTCTTTGCACTTAAAGTCTGGCGCCCAGATTCATGCCGATATATTTTAAATTGATTGAACACGATAACTGCTACTCTTAAAAGTCCCGGGACGGAGACTATCTAAACATGTAATTTTTATTCTTTAGTAATTTCCATTTTTTTTTCCTCTTTTAAAACTCATAGCCCAGTCCCAAGATTTTTGGTAAATATTGTTGTTGTTGTTTATCTATATGTATAATTTACCTGAGTAGATTTAAGTTAAATTTAATGTTTTATTGTTTAGTCCAGCTGTTATGTTAAAATCGTGTGAGTATAATGATTGTCTTCTGCATAAAATTTATTCTCGATACGCCCAGTTTTCGTTGTTGAGTAGGGACACAATGTCAAGTTTTAAAATACGATTTCATTTCTTCCGGTGAAGTTTGAAGAACGCAGACATCATCTAGCTTTGTGTACGTCTAACAATGCTTTTATTGTTAAGTGTTTCACGCACACCTATGTGAATATGAATTAGAATATTGTTATGATCTGAGTGAAAGTTTATATTTGGGCGGGTTTTAATACTCCTACACGTTTCTTTGTCTGTGGAGATATCAGCAGATGCTGTATTTGGGGAAAAATTTTCATGACGTCGTCACGTCACCGTAGTTAATACTATCTACACTACCTTTGTTATCGCATTGGAGGAAATAATTACGGAACTTATGAACTTAATTTTAGAGAAACGCTGCGCATTGGTTTGCCGTCAGTGATCGTACGTCCTTCTTAGATCTGTTTTTATTCTTAGTTCAATCACAGTTAACACAACTAATTATAAAATCGTTTTGTTGTGTGTTACTTATTATTATACAGAGCGCTTTGGTTCTTTAAATCTTCAAGTTTTGTGTTTTTGTATTTTAATTTATTTCGTTTCTGAATATTAAAGTTAAGCCGACTAGGTCACTTGTACGACGTGCTGCCCGCTCGAAGGCGTAGTTTATATTTTGACTGTGATACCAACATATGTGTTAGCGTTTGATAGAATTAATATAAATATATTTATATACCTTCCTCTACGTGAACTGTTGTCTGTGTTAAAATAAATATACTCTGTGTTACCACTTTCGTTTAGTCATTTGTTCTCTGTCAGCTGCGGGTTGATTTAAACGGTGTCTCTCACTCTAGTCATTCATCGTTTTGGCGCTTTTTTAAATTTATTTTATAATCTAACACCACAAAGTTTACGCTCTTTTAAGTTACGAGAAAAACAACGTTACACAGCCTACTACTGCATGTGCTAAGAAAAACGTATTCCAGATATTGGTCGGATTTAGCAATTAAGTATTAGGTATTAATTCCATATTTAACTTGACAGACAAAATCTCTCAGATTCTTCCTTCTCTTAAAGAGAAATTTCTTACACTTTCATTTCAAGGTGTACATCAAATTCTTTCTTCTCACAAAGACGTAATTCCGTCATCATACACATTTCAGAAAATGATGTATAAAAAGGCATATTTCCAAATCTGTGGTTGTTGACAATTATTTTACTACAGGTCACAACGTTTCGGTGATTGAGAAATCTATATTCTTTTTCAATAGAAAAATTCTAGAAATTATAGACATCATTAAACACTCCAATAACTTTGATCTGATCACGGTTTTAAACTATTCCCTTTTTGGCTCCCGGTTATTACTTCTTTACTAAAGACACGCCTCTTTTTGACCGTAAAAAACACTACCAACTAAATGTAACAAGTTTTTTACTTTGAAAACGTGGTTTCTTTAAATTCAAATGTTTCTTTAATATTAAAAAAATAATTTGCACAGAAAAAAATCGTTTTGACATACCGCCGGCTTCTGGTCAGAAGGTATACGCTTATCGGTAATCGGCTATTTCTTACCGAATAATTCGCGCAATAAGGTGGATCTAGCATTTAAATTACAGGACAAAACTTATATTCCACAATATTACACATATAAATTCATTGCGATTAAATCATTATAAATTGATTTAAACTTTTTTTACTAGTAGCAATCGTCACATAAGCAACGTTATCCAAATACCATTGACTTTGTACCTATTTTGTTTTGTAACGTAAATTTGCTTAAATTTTTTATTGTTTCTCCAAATTTTTTGGTAGAACAGTTTGTTTGTGTTAGCTTAAATGTTTACGTTATCAAATTGTCTTAAAAATCATCGTAATGTAGTAAGCTAAACGCTTGCATTCGACGCCGACGGATTGTGGTTCAAATCCCGGTACCACCTAGAATTTATAACTTCTTGGTAAGATCTTGTTTTGCATAATGGAGACGTTAACAGAAAACAATAATAAATGTACTAATTTTTTTAAATTTAATACTAACATTATTCACAAACCTTGGATTACTGATCAAACTAACGTTTGGTATGAAAAAATAAGAGGTTCTAAAAGAATAACGTTTGTTTTTTGAAATTTATGTCGATACCACGCAAACCCCATTGTGGCTCAGGGTAAGGGTAGTATAGGGTACCAAAAAATCGACAAGATGAGCTACCTACTGAAAGCTTAATTTGCTTTGCAGTTGAGAGAAAAATGGACTTCTTCAGCGTTATCGTTGTCTGCACCGGCACAAGCATTATGAGCTCAGCGTTCACATAGCTGCCACTTTACCCAACCTTCCGATGACTCCAGATATGTATTATTGTCCTCTATGCAATTTAAGCGTATTGTGTTTTCATCAATTTTCGCTTTTTTTGTCTTAGGTTTGTTGCAATCTTTTTAAGTGGTGGGTCGTTTGAGTAATTTTTTTGGTTATTTTTTGAAGTTCTAACTTTTTTTGTAAGGTGATTTGTCAATACTACAATTTTCTTTAGCGATAATTTTTTCTTTTCTGTTTCCGGGTTTCAGCTGAAGGAATAGACAGAATATGTGTTGGTGAAACGCTTCGAAACAGGATGTCGAATTTCGACATACTTTTCAAAGCGGAGATTCAATTGGACATAGTTCATCATCTAGAGAAGACGGTTCAGGTTGTGGTTCAGTCAGAAACTTGTTTAGCAAGAGTTTTTTCAACAGATAGTGGCAGATCTACTTGAGCCAATCGGCGTGTCTGTGGTTGCTGCAAGTAGAAAATCGACTTTTGTAAAAATTTTTTGGTTATATGGCTAAATTCTACATTTTTTGAAAGCATTGATAATTTGGAAATCTGTTATAACTCGCGCTGGGTGTGATCTTAACCAGTTAGAAGCAGCTTGATTATAATAAGTGCTCAAATTCTGGGCAATCACCCCCTTTAATATTGCCGCATCTTTTTTAAACACCCTGTATATTTGTGTGTTACATGACTACCCAATAGAAACATAATTAGATTTGTTACTGGCGCACTTAAAAATCGAATAAATTAGTGAAACTACGACAGGAATGTCTCAGTGGTCATCCATACACGAGTATTACATTCTGCTGTAGTTCTTGGTGGAGCTAGATTCAGTAACTCCAATTTCATTATCTGTCATTGAGGGAATGTAGGTTCTGGTTTTGTTAAAACATATACCGAGCGTAACATTCTGCCTACGTTTTGCTGAGGATAGAGATACTACTTGTTTTCTCCTCTTTGCAGCTATAGTTTTAAATTTAAATGCGGTCGGGCGCCAATTTATATTTGTCGTAGACTTTTCCAAGCGGAGTATAAAATTTACCGACAGCGACTCTGTTAACGCCGATTGCCTAAGCTGTAGATCGATAACGAATCGTTTGCGGAACTATGTTTATAGAAACTTTTTTGTATAAAATGACCTGGGCAATCATCCCCTTTAATACTGCCGCATCTTTTTTAAACACCCTGTATATTTGTGTGTTACCTAACTACCCAATAGCAACAAAACTAGATTTGTTATTGACGCACTTGAAAATCGAATAAATTAGTGAAACTACAACAGGAATGTCTCAGTGGTCATCTATCTACAATTATTACATTCTGCTGTAGTTTCTGGTGGCGCTAGATTCAGAAACTCCGATTTCATTATCTGTCATTGAGGGCATGTAGGTTCCGGTTTTGTTAAAACATATATCGAGCGTAAAATTCTGTCCACGTTTTGCTGAGGAGAGATACTACCTGTTTTCTCCTCTTTGCAGCTATAATTTTAAATCTAGATGCGGTCGGGCGTCAATTTATATTTGTCGTAGACTTTTCTAAGCGGGGTATAAAAGTTACCGACAGCAACTCTGTTAAAACCCATTGCCTAAGCTGTAGATCGGTAACGAAGCGTTTGCGGAACTATGTTTATAGGAACTTTTTTGTATAAAATGACCTGGGCAATCACCCCCTTTAATATTGTCGCATGTTTTTTAAACACCTTGTATATTTGTGTGTTACCTGACTACCCAATAGCAACAAAACTAGGTTTGTTACTGAAGCACTTGAAAATCGAATAAATTAGTGAAACTGCGACAGGAATGTCTCAGTGGTCATCCATCCACGAATATTACATTCTGCTGTAGTTCCTGGTGGAGCTAGATTCAGAAACTCCGATTTCATTATCTGTCATTGAGGGCATGTAGGTTCCGGTTTTGTTAAAACATATATCGAGCGTAACATTCTGTCCACGTTTTGCTGAGGAGAGATACTACCTGTTTTCTCCTCTTTGCAGCTATAATTTTTAATTTAAATGCGGTCGGGCGCCAATTTATATTTGTCGTAGACTTTTCCAAGCGGAATATAAAATTTACCGACAGCGACTCTGTTAACGCCGATTGCCTAAGCTGTAGATCGGTAACGAAGCGTTTGCGGAACTATGTTTATAGGAACTTTTTTGAATAAAATGACCTGGGCAATCACCCCCTTTCATATTGCCGCACATTTTTTAACACCCTGTATATTTGTGTGTTACCTGACTTCCCAATAGCAACAAAACTAGATTTGTTACTGACGCACTTGAAAATCGAATAAATTAGTGAAACTACGACAGGAATGTACCTCAGTGGTCATCCATCCACGAGTATTACATTCTGCTGTAGTTCCTGGTGGAGCTAGATTTAGTAACTCCAATTTCATTATCTGTTATTGAGGGCATGTAGGTTCCGGTTTTGTTAAAACATATATCGAGCGTAACATTCTGTCCACGTTTTGCAAGGAGAGATACTGCCTGTTTTCTCCTCTTTGCAGCTATAATTTTAAATTTAAATGCGGTCGGGCGCTAATTTATATTTGTCGTAGACTATTCCAAGCGGGGTATAAAGTTTACCGACAGCAACTCTGTTAAAGCCCATTGCCTAAGCTGTAGATCGGTAACGAAGCGTTTGCGGAACTATGTTTATAGGAACTTTTTTGTATAAATAACCTAGGAAATCACCCCCTTTAATATTGCCGCATCTTTTTTAAACACTCTGTATATTTGTGTTACCTGACTACCCAATAGCAACAAAATTAGATTTGTTATTGACGCACTTGAAAATCGAATAAATTAGTGAAACTACGACAGGAATGTTTCAGTGGTCATCCATCCACGAGTTTTACATTCTGCTGTAGTTCTTGGTGAAGTTAAATTTAGTAACTCCGATTTCATTATCTATCATTGAGGGCATGTAGGTTCCGGTTTCGTTAAAGATTATACCGAGCGTAACATTTTACCCACGTTTTGCTGAGGAGAGAGATACTACCTGTTTTCTCCTCTTTGCAGCTATAATTTTAAATTCAAATGCGGTCGGGCGCCAATTTATATTTGTCGTAGACTTTTCCAAGCGGGGTATAAAATTTACTGACAGCAACTCTGTTAAAGCTCATTGCCTAAGCTGTAGATCGGTAACGAAGCGTTTGCGGAACTATGTTTATAGGAACTTTTTTGTACAAAATAACCTGGACAATCACCCCTTTTAATATTGCCGCATCTTTTTTAAACACCTTGTATATTTGTGTTACCTGACTACCCAATAGCAACAAAATTAGATTTGTTATTGACGCACTTGAAAATAGAATAAATTAGTGAAACTACGACAGGAACGTCTCAGTGGTCATCCATCCACGAGTATTACTTTCTGCTGTAGTTCCTGGTGGAGCTAGATTCAGGAACTCCGATTTCATTATCTGTCATTGAGGGCATGTAAGTTCCGGTTTCGTTAAAGATTATACCGAGCGTAACATTCTGCCCACGTTTTGTTGAGGAGAGAGATACTACCTGTTTTCTCCTCTTTGCAGCTATAATTTTAAATTTAAATGCGGTCGGGCGCCAATTTATATTTGTCGTAGACTATTCCAAGCGGGGTATAAAATTTACCGATAGCGATTCTGTTAACGCCGATTGCCTAAGCTATAGATCGGTAACGAAGCGTTTGCGGAATTATGTTTATAGGAACTTTTTTGTATAAAATGACCTAGGCAATCAAAACCTTTAATAATGCCGCATCTTTTTTTAAACACTCTGTATATTTGTGAGTTACATGACTACCCAATAGCAACAAAACTAGATTTTTTACTGACGCACTTGAAAATTAAATAAATTAGTGAAACTACGACAGGAATGTTTCAGTGGTCATCCATCAGCGAATATTACATTCTGCTGTAGTTCCTGGTGGAGCTAGATTTAGTAACTCCGATTTCATTATCTGTCATTGAGGGCATGTAGGTTCCGGTTTTGTTAAAACATATATCGAGCGTAACATTCTGTCCACGTTTTGCTGAGGAGAGATACTGCCTGTTTTCTCCTCTTTGCAGCTATAATTTTAAATTTAAATGCGGTCGGGCGCCAATTTATATTTGTCGTAGACTTTTCCAAGCGGGGTATAAAATTTATTGACAGCAACTCTGTTAAAGCTCATTGCCTAAGCTGTACTTCGGTAACGAAGCGTTTGCGGAACTATGTTTATAGAAACTTTTTGTATAAAATGATCTGGGCAATCACCCCCTTTAATATTGCCGCATCTTTTTTAAACACCCTGTATATTTGTGTTACCTGACTACCCAATAGTAACATAACTAGGTTTGTTACTAAAGCACTTGAAAATCAAATAAATTAGTGAAACTACGACAGGAATGTCTCAATGGTCATCCATCCACGAGTATTACATTCTGCTGTAGTTCCTGGTGGAGCTAGATTTAGTAACTCCAATTTCATTATCTGTCATTGAGGGCATGTAGGTTCCGGTTTCGTTAAAGATTATACTCAGCGTAACATTCTACCCACGTTTTGCTGAGGAGAGAGATACTACCTGTTTTCTCCTCTTTGCAGCTACAATTTTAAATTCAAATGCGGTCGGGCGCCAATTTATATTTGTCGTAGACTTTTTCAAGCGGGGTATAAAATTTACTGACAGCGACTCTGTTAACGCCGATTGCCTAAGCTGTAGATCAGTAACGAAGCGTTTGCGGAACTACGTTTATAGGAACTTTTTTGAATAAAATTACCTGAGCAATCACCCCTTTTAATATTGCCGCATCTTTTTTAAACACCCTGTATATTTGTGTGTTACCTGACTACCCAATAGCAACAAAACTAGATTTGTTATTGACGCACTTGAAAATCAAATAAATTAGTGAAACTACGACAGGAATGTCTCAGTGGTCATCCATCTGCGAGTATTACATTCTGCTGTAGTTCCTGGTGGAGCTAGATTTAGCAACTCCATCTTCATCATCTGTCAGTGAGGGCATGTAGGTTTCGGTTTGGTTAAAACATATATCGAGCGTAACATTCTGCCCACGTTTTGCTGAGGAGAAAGATACTACCTGTTTTCTCCTCTTTGCAGCTATAATTTTAAATTCAAATGCACAAAATTAGATAAAATGGCACGAAAAAATGTTTTCGTTCGTAGGAAATAAACGCATGCGTTTCCACCGCCGGTCGCTTTCCCACTAAGCGACAGGATAAAATGACCGCTTAATGATTTATACTTTACACCACTAGCATCTTCAGTCACGCGTATGTGTGCGTGTTCCGTCAGCGACTCCGTTAAGCCCTTCGCTCGAGAGTATGGGTAGATCGAACAAAACAATTAAAAATATAAAGGCGCCATATCCGTTTAAATGCTACTGGAGTAATCTTGTTCGGATAACACAAGATAGCTATATAACCCGGAACTAAAGATTTACACAAAACCTTATACGTCACGATGAAATTAAACAAGGTACTTACGCCAAAGTCTTCGTCGGCTAGATCTAGTCGATAACGATTTGGTAACTACGTTAGGCTGAAATACAAAATAATAAAGAACGTTACAAAAACATAAATATTGCAAATAAAGCTACAGCTTCTATAAAATAATTTCTTTCCTTATCGACGAGGATTTTCTTATCGGTTTCAAACAAATAACTTTGACCCAAAACATGCAATTTTATCTTGGTTAAATAAGTATATTATGTCGTCCAATCAAACGACTAAATCAATATCTCTTTACTTAATTAAATATCGTAGGTTAGCAGTAGTCGTCATGAAGCGTGCTATCAGTAAATAAATGAGATTACTTTAAATTCATAACATAAAATTGCAAAAAACTTAGTTGAGGACAAATACAAGATGATACGTAATCATTAAAATCAAAACAATTAAAAGATCGCCGCAACAGTAACTAACCATTTTAAGTCGTTGTCAACTGAAATATTTAGGTAAATATACAGGATGTCTGGGGAAAAAATTTACAAGCTAAGCCACAAAAATCAGATAGACAAATTGTACGTCAAAAACGTATACGAAAATTGTTCTAAGAAAAAAATGAATATAGCAAACTTTAGCATATTTAAAAGCCATATCGTAATAATTATTAATGAAAGTGGTCGTGTTGGTTATTTGTTTTTAATACGTCAAAACGTGAACAACATAAAACAAAATAAAAACTACTTTTTGTGTTCGGATCGAAGGACCGAAACAATTATCTTAACGTTATATTTTATTCTGAATTATAGTGCACAAGCCTGTCATTGACAAAAAACACGTTACATAGATGACAAGGCTAAAATAAACCAATCACGCCCACACACTACAAATTTTCTTTCAAACACAGTTTTTGGAAACAGAAAAATATTTCAAATTTGTGTTTCTGTGTAAACGCGTTTTTCTTTATGTCAAAAATGACAGCTGGAAAACTGAAGTAAAATTAATATCGAACATTTTATATTAAATCAGCACGTGTCAATTTTCGTTTCGCTCGTCTAAGGTCTTTTAATCCTGTCTTCGCTGAAGTTATGTTCGAGGTATTGGTAGTAACGCGCAAGCTTAGTTCATATGTTGTTCTATCATGAAACTTAAGTGGCAAGAAAACGTTTTCAATCAAAAAGTTATAAGAAATTACAAAGTAATCATCACTCTCTTAAGTACATAGTTGAGGTTTGCTGTAATCGCGTTAATCACCCTTCCTGCAAGGAGCCTCGAAATTATTTACTTTATAACTTTCTGTAAGGGCGTCGCGTAAAGTCTAAGTTCTAAAAATTAAATTTTGTAATTAGCGGTACAAGAATTTAAATTTTAAAGTGCATATATTTTAATTAAATTTAAAATTTTTGTAGTTTGGAGTTTTAAAATTAAGAAGAACCAAGGCTAATGAAACAAAACTTATACAAAGTATTTTACATACTGGAAAATAATTAATTAATCAAGTTGATTAAATTTTAAGACAGACACAACTTGGAAAAGGTACCAGATTGCTAAATTATGTGTTAAAAATAAAATATTAAAATTAATTGGTAATAAAATTTGTTTTGAGGATTAGATCATTTAGTTTTTGCTTTATTGTTTTCATAGTCAAAACAATGTTTAATTATTGTAAAAATTTAAGCTTTGGTAACGAATTAAACAAAAAATTATCACATTTTAATAAAAAACAACAAAAATTTTAACAGCAGAAAAAAACTGTAACGTTACATCGCATTAGAGCAAAAAGAACTGACAAGAAAATAGAAAAGATACTTACATTTGAAGAAACAAACCCACGTGCAAAGCAAAGTAAATTTAACAATAAGAACAGGATTTGGTTAGATTCTTTACATTTACATGTTTAACGTAAATAAAAGGTTATAGATCGTATGTATATGTTACGTAAGCGTAATATGTTATGTTGTAGTGATGTAACTCTTAGATGTAAGTGTTTTGTTATAGCAATATAACGATGCAATGTACGTTTACATATATAACGTTTGACATTGTAGAATTCAGATTTCTACGGGCTGCATTTGTAATACAATTATTCTGGATAATTCTCGTGTTGTTCATATCACCAAGCTGAGGTTTTGTCACACGTCACAGTAGACATCTTCAGAACCCGGAACAAACCGCGAAGTCTTGTTTTTATAAAACTTGTTTTCCAATCTGCTGAAAAAAAGTAGAATCCCAGTTAGTATTAAAAAGATTTTTAATTATTTCAATGGATTCCCTAATTTTTTTGCTGATAGTAATAATAAACATTCGCCATTCGTACTAGAAACGGGTCATTAAGTTATGTTTGAAAACACTAAAATTCTGACGAATGTTTTTAATTACTATCATCGAGAAAAATGGGAAATCTATTGAATTAATTCTTCTTCTTCTCGTTATCTTCTTATGTCCTTTAGAAGCGTCGGAGGTGGTATTCCTTAATTTTCATTTATTTATTTCTTCCGTATCTTCCGGTCTGTGGCTATCTTCTTCACTTGCTGTAGTGTCTTACTTATCTCTCTTCCTATCTCTTCTATTTGTTCTATCTATAATTTCCTCGGTGTGCCCTTTCTTCTTTTCCCCTGTCTTTTTACGCTTTTATGAATCTTCTTACCAGGCTAGTCTGCTTCATTCTAATTATGTGTTCATACCAATTGAGTTTTCTTTTCTTGATTTTTGGTTTCTATCGGTTCTTGCTTTAATTCTTTTCTAATACAATCGTTTCTTAGCTTCATTTTTGTCTTTCCCGCAATTATTCTTTATTGTTTTATTTCAGCTGCATGATAGCTTTCATGTTTTCTATTTGTTACCGATGTTTAAATATTGTGCTATTTAGGCTGTAGTCAGACGCGGATCCATGGGTTGGCCTACCTAGACCGCTTCCCCCACCCCTTTGGATAGAATATAAAGAAAAATTAGTAGGTTAATCGTTTAGAAAAATTTCTGCACTGTTCACTATTATGATGTTATTCTGCTGTTCTGCTACCCCCCCCCTCTACAATGTTTCTACATCCACCTCTGGATGTAGTATATTTTTGTCGCCTTTCTGGCTCTGTTTGTTATTTCGAGGTATATTTTTCCATCTCTTAGATACTCGCATGTTGCCAAAATCATTATATGTTTAGATTTTCCTCTTGTTTACCTATCTTCATGTTGGTGTTAATGTCCTTATTCATCTTTTCTGTCCCTTCTACCCAAATCTTTAGTAAGGACTATAATTTATTCTTTGTATCTGCCATTAATATTATGTCATCGGTGTATAATAGCCCTTCCATTTTCACTTAAAGCATATTTGTATATACTATCGTTAACCAGTTTTTGTTCTTTTTTAGTATTTTTAATTATTTTGTCCATTATTAATATGAATAATGTCGGGCTAAGACTACCTCATTGCTTAATTTCCCTATTCATATCAAAATCATTTCCCCCATTTGTGCTGTTTCTTTTACTTTGTTGTATGTACTTTTAGTTACTTCCATAATTTTCTGATTTATTTTGAGTTCTTCCGTAGTTTGTTTCTCTCTTCTAAATGTTGATTACTCTTCTTCCAATTATTCTTCCACCTCTTTTCTTAATCTGTCTTTTACCATTCATAGCTTTAATGTCACTGATGACAAGCATATCTCTCCATAATTATCGCACTCAAATTCATCCCCTTTTTGGTGAATTGGTGCTATAAAATTCACGTGACCTCCATGCTTCCTTCGTTACTTTTAGCAACTATTTTCTTTCGTACTATCACTAGATCTATATTATCTGCACCGCCCGGTTTTTCTATTCGGATTTTTCTTAGTTCCTCTTCCATTCTTCTATGCTTATTTCTGCTCTCTGGATATTATTGTGCTTCATTTCATATTGTTTGTCCACTCCCTCGTCTGTATTGCTCGTTGCTGTTTCTCTTTCTCTTTATCGTATTTATCTTTATAATGTTTCCTCCAAGTTTTTATTACTTCTTCTAACTTTTTTCCTTATACTGTTATTCCTGTCTCTTATGCCCTTTATCTCTTTTTTTCCCGTCTCTTAAGGATCTTATTTTACTCCAGAATCTTCTATCTTCTGTTATTTACTTTGTAACTTTTATCTCCGAAGCTTTTCACCTTCTTTTTATATCTGTGGTATTCTATTCTGTCTTGTTCTAACTTTGTGTTGCTATATTGCTTCTATGCTTTTTTCTTTCTTTGAAGTTTTTTCTGTATTTCTGCATTCCACCAACCTGCTCTTTTGCTATGTTTATTGACTTTTGATCTTCCGCATATGTCTGAGTAGCACTTATATCTTAAAATTTATTCAATCAATTTAATATCTGCTTCTTCTTGTTACCTCTTCTTCAGATCTGCATACTTTAGTCTTTTCATTACTATTCTAATATAATTCTTTTCCTCTATCTGCTCTATCTTTCAGTTCTGCTGTTACTAGCCTATGATGTGTCTCTATTTCCGATCTATTCAACCTTCTAATTTTCTTTATTTTTCTTGTGTATTCTATGTAGTCTATTATGCTTTTTTCTTCTCTTCCTTCCGCTATAAATGTGTAGTTTTCTGATAATGGTTGTAGTGAGAAGGATTTTCCTATCGTTAAATTGTTTATTTGGCAAAAACTGATTATTTTTTCTCCATTTTTTTGTTCTTTCTCCCAATACACCCATCCAATCCATTCCTATGTCTTTGTAATTCCCTATCTTCGCATTCTAGCCTGCCACCAGTATGACCTTTACGCTTCTTTCCTAAGTGTTATCTAGGGTGCTTTGCAGCTCTATATAGAAATCTTCCATTTCTTTCTCATTTGTTTCTTTCACTGGCGCGTACGGTTGTACTATGTATCAAGTTTCTTCCATTTCTATCTTTATGTACATTATTCTTGACGATGTCGGCTTAAATTCAGTTATTCTTGCCTCCACCTGTTCTGTTGCCATTATTCCTATTTCACCTTTTATTCTTTGTTCCAACTCCACTCTAGAGTGATATATACTGTATTTTTCTAATTTAAGCTTTCCATTTTTTCATTCTTTGTCTTACTTATTCCTATCAGCTGCATTTTGAATTTTTCTATCTTTTGTGCTAATTCATGTTTTTTATTTCTTAGTGATGTGATATTCTACATTTATATTTTCACATTCATGTTTCCTTTATTTTTCTTATTTTCTTTATCTTCTTGTTCTTTTTCTCTTTGCTTCCCTTTTTATAACGGTCGGTTATTTTTTTAACTGCTCTAATCCTTTTCTTTGTTAGTTTTTTGGACATCGTTCAGTGTATGTTATTTTCATTTGTTTTCTTATTTTCTTTTGGGAGGTCTTCTTTTCACATTTTTGTCCCTATCTTCATTTCTCTTTTGTCTCTTTCCAATTTATTTCTTCTACTGATTCCATCTTCTTTAATTGCTTCAGTGTGTAGATTTCGTTTACAACCTGTAATCTCTTATATCGCATTTTTGCATTGTGTCCCATGCTTCTTGCTTCTTACATATGTTTTAATATTCTTTTTCTTTCTCTTAGTTTTCGTTTATCCAAACCTTTTTCCTTTTTAAGTTTTTTGCGGCTTTTATTATTTGCTGCTTTTTTGTTCCATGTTAATAATTCTATCATTATTGTTCCTGTTCTTATAATTTCTTTTTTCATTTCTATTTTAACTTCCATGTCTCTGAGGATTACTCTTACTTTTTTCTTTTAATTCTAGTTCTGATTTATTATATTATCTTCTACTCCGAGTATTATGATTTTCTTATTGCACAAACTTCTTTTTGAATCTTTTGGGGAAATGTTATTCAGAAGGTTCATTGTCACTCTAGATGTGTGACTATTCTTCACCTGGTTGGAATTGAGATAAATAAAGCCTCTCTAATTCTTATGTATTTTAGCAATTTATAATATGCATAATTCTAACCAACAAATTATAGCTAAGTACGTAACATATACATAACAAATGCCATATAACCGTTATAGTACATGGTTATATAGCAAACAGTGACGTAAAAGGTGACTGACAAAATGTTTTTGTCTAAACAAGCACTAATTGCCAGTAAGGCTCGTTAGAAATGACTATCATTTCTTACTCGTTTTACAATTTTGCTATTTGGAAATAGGTTCATTGTTTGTTAGAGTTTAGTCTACGTTTATTAACTTATACTGTGAAACGAGGTGAATCACAGCACTTAAATATCGCATAGGTTTTATCTACTATTCCACTTTACCTACCAGTAATTACAAATTTTACTTCAATCTAATTTTTATATACTTTTAATTTAATTTAATTTAATTTAATGATTTTACTGATTTAATGGTAGTAACAGTCTTTTTTTAAGCAAACTTTTGGAACACTTAGGCCTTGGTTTGACCTTTCCTTCTTTTTCTTTGATAATTTCTTCTAAATCTTCTTTAATGCTTTGTTGTGTATTTTCTTCAATTCTTTTTTCTAAATTTTCTTCCATTCTTTCTTCCAAATTTTGTTGTATTAGTGTCTATATACCATAATGCTCGCCACTGTTATTGTATGGAATTGTAGTACCTTCTAGTTTCTTTTCACTACTCGTTTCAGTTTCAATTTATTTAATATTCTTCCCGGCTTCAACGGATATTTTCTCATGTTGGGTTCGCTTTTTGGATTAATCATTATAACGCATTGATTTTAACAAATCAACCACCGATTCGTTTAGGGAGGTTCCCATGTTTATTACAAAGTTTTTCTAGATTTGCAGGGGGAAACCGTGACAAAAAACGCTCTCTATTAATAGGTATGATTCCACATTTATAAAAACCAAATATAATGTTTTGTTACGAGGATTTTTTTGTAACTGAATTGCTAGCGACTAACTCAGTTGGGTCGTAGGATTTGATGTGCGAATTATAAAGAAATTTAAAAAAGCCGACAAAACGGTTAGAAACTAGAATAGTAAACACCGTTTAAATCTATCCAACACTGAAATAGAATAACTAGCACTAGCAGTTACTGGTGTTTCTACGTAACGTACTCGGTTGCTAAAATAAGACAGTCTTGGTAGATTTTTAAAAGTTCTCCTTCTTATATAATGCTTGTGTTCGGTTTGTAGGTTTTCATAGATGCGTTCTACTTGGGTTTCCGTACTCATTCATCCGTATCTTTTCATCAACGTTAAAATAGACGTAGCAAAGTAGCTAGCTTTCTCATAACGCTTCTGGAGGCGGTTACGAATTTTTTCCTCCAACTTGAAAATGTACCTTGCTGGAAGAAATTGTATTTTAATACTTACAAGAAAGTCATTTTAAGTATTCCAGAAGGATTTGTTGTTTCGATACCATAAAATCGTGTCATTTTTAAAGAGTTCAAGTAAAGCTTTCAATAACTGATTTTCGGTTAGTTTGTAGCACTCTTGGAGTTCAATTAAACGCCCAAGAAATGACAACGGGTCGCTTTTTCTATCAAACTGTAATCTCCATTTCCTTACAAAGTTACATATTTGTGCTGTGGTTGGTATTATAATCTGAGCTTCGTTTATAGGTGCTGGGCGGATGTCTTCAATAGGAATGACAACTTGCGTCCATTTTTGCTGACTTATCCCACTACAAAGGTAATCTACAAGCCGTGTTCAAATTTGTTTGACAATTTCTTCTGTATCTCTTTTAAGGGTGTATATCCATCCAGCCTTAATGTCAGACTTCGAAGGTTTATCTTTCGCGGTAGTCGTCAGTAGCAGGGATTTTGCTCCAGCGCCATTTTTGGCTAAAAACGAATCGGTAAACTTTTTCCTGAAACAATATTTAAAACTGAAAAAAAATTGGGTAAGTTACAACAGTTTATAACGACCGTAATTTATCTGGTATGTAATAAATGAAGACAATCAATCAGGTCCCTGCCTGCTTCTACGGTTTAAAAAAAGATTTTTTTGTGTCTCGTCTCTGCTGAGTTTTTTTAATAGTTTTTTGACAGTATCGTAGAAAATTTCGAAAACGGGTTCACGTCCAACATTTGTACTTGTTCTGCCTTTTCCAGTTAGTGCTTCCGCCATTAGATATCTTTTTACACTCTGCTTTTTTGGTATCTATACTAGCTGTACTTGTCGTCGAAATGCCAATGTTTCCAGACTGTTTTTATGTATGTCATAATCCGTTTGGATTTTATTACTCGCGATCTTAGCGCTAGTAGAGCTGCTTAACTGATAGGTATGATTGATATTGGACCGTTTGTGTATGATCTTGAATCGATGATGTTTCTGACACTTCAGTTTGAAAAGCGAACGCATATTTACCCAAGGTCAGCGAAATTTGCATCCCATGGTGCCTGCCTCTATATATATATATATTGGCACTGGTTCTTTGTCTCAATTTCTGCAAGCATTTTGATCGTCTAACGTAAACACGTGATTTTAGATAACCCCAAAGAAAAAAATCTAAAAATGTTCCCTACAGCACGTCGGCTTATGCCATGGTTTAGTGCCAAATTTGTTGTTGAAGTTTGAGGTGATTTCTCTAAATCAAATGCAATGTTCTGTGTAATAACTTCGTTAGTTGCGGTCCGCGGTCTTCCAGCTTTTGCAAATTTTTGACCATCCTAGTTGAACTAAAACGTTGTAATGTTTTAGAACCGTTGAACGTGATATGTGATTTCTCTCAGGATGCAGATCATTGAAAACATTACACAATTCTTCATGAGTTCTAGCACGATCACCATAACCGATCATCATTAATATTTTAATACGATTTCTTAACTTGTTATCAAAATGAAATTAATTGGATTATAAACACTTATCAATAAGAGGAATTAGACTCAAATCTTTGGTAAGACAGAATTTGCTTGATGATAACAAGTGAATTTTTGTAAAAAGTGAAATGACATCAAAACTCACAAGATGAATCTGGGCTTCAAACTTTATAGATTGTAAACCTTGAATGAAACGATGGAAGTTGAGGATGTGAGAAGACGTTTTACCTGTAAATTCACAAAAAATGTTGGATAAAAATTAATTTATCAGTAGAAGATTGGATAATAGTTATACCTTGTTTGTGTAGACTTTAGGAAGTCCGTATAGACGAAATGGTTTAAAACCTGAGAAGGTAAGTCAACGTTTGGTTTTAGGAAGTAGATTAGATGATCCGATAATTTTGCTGACCTCACCAAGTGAGATTTTATGTTAAAGAAGCGTATGTATTCTCTGACAGAATACAATGTATTTTCTCAACGTAACAGTTTAATTCAAAACGACAGTAGTGTTGCTTTTGTCGGCTGGAAAAACAATGATACCGCGGTTTCTACAAAGACTTTTCAAAACTCTTATGACTTCCAAATGTTAGATTTAGGAACTTTTAGATGATTCAAGAATTTTGCATGTTTGAATGCGAATGGGATCTGGGATGTGGCGGGGAAGATGTTTTACAGACGACTCAACAACAATTAAAATGTCTTCTTTAGAAATGCGTTTTAGACCAACAGTAATTTAAACCTTTAGATACCATCGATTCCTGCTCTGAAGTGAAAGCTAAACGATATAGCACAGTAACCTTGTCATAAAAAGCTGGCTTTACTTTGCATGAAATGAAAATATAGGTTTTTTTAATATAGTACGAGGCTATTTGTTTTCAACCTCTGATGGGCTATAAAGAAAAGACGGGTGAAAATACAAAAAAGATTTTATTACCAAAAGTAATGTACAATACATTAAGAGATTTGTCATATCTGTAAACAAGCTTTGCAATACCTTTTTTATAAAATGTTGCCGCCAATGATTGGAAATGAGTTATGACGGTCAGTTTGGAAGCGCTGCTTCCAAAACCATTGCTTCAGTTCAGGGAAAAGATAAAAGTGACTCGGCGCTAGGTCAGGACTCATTGCCAAAGGAACCGTTGAGTTACACGAGTGAGAGAGATCAGAACAATTTCAGAAGTTAGCAAGCCTCTTCGTTTGCTTTGAATAGCTTTTCGTAAGCGTCGCAAAGTTTCATGCATGCGTTTGCATTAATTGTTGTTCCAGGCTGCATAAACTCCACAAGCAACACATCTTTTTGGTCCCAAAATAAGTTGCCATAACCTTACGGTTTGTTTGAATTTTGTGGGTCTTTTTGAAAAATGTTTGTGCATCCATTGTTGTGATTGTCGTTTTGTTTCGGACGTGTCATATTGACCTCATGCCTCATCACCTGTTTCAATGGATTTCAAAAAATCTGTTCCATCAGTATTGTAACGGTCAAGAAACTCCATAGTTTTGTGGTTGTTAGTTAACATCGTTGAAGCCTAGCGAGCACACACTCTTCTGTAGCGCAACTGTTCAGTAACGATAAAGTACAGGGAAGATCTTGAAACTTCTGGAAATTTTATCGATAATTCACTTATGGTGAACACTCGATTTTACTTAACCGCTTTGTCAACTCGAACAATGTCGTCTGTAGCTACAAACTTGCGTCCTTGACCCCCTTCATCATGCACATCAGTTCGGCCATCTTTAAACTTTTGACACCATTCACGAACAACGCCATCACTCATAAAACTGTCGCCATACACACTTCGTCAAATCTTTCATTAAAGCTAATTTTCAAGTTCTGCAATGTTGAAATTTAGGTAATGAAACATCTAACGATAAAAATAAAGTGCGATTCATCCACCTACCGACGACAAAAATTCAAGTCGTTCAGACTGAAAGCCTCTAATTTTGAAGTAGTGGTCATTCTAGCGAAGACATAGATTTACTAGTAATTCTCAATGGTCTCGCGGGTCCCACACACATAGTAACGTCTACTTGCAGAAGTGTGGACAAGGTAAAACTCCAGATATCTTCTACTCAACTACCTCAATTTCTGCTGACCGTCATCTCTTTCTCTTCGCTTGTGCCTTCGGTGGATGTGATTCTGCTTTATGTTTTTTTTGGTCAGGAAAAAAGCAAGCTGTTTGCAGTAGTTCAAAAGAATCTAGACCTCATTGAGAAAACAACAGTTTTTTCCAACTCGCATATCACACCTTGTCAGACTGCCTCCCACTGAAAACGCTGCCAGGTTCCACTCACTTAGAACCTACCACCAAGTGCAGAGGTGACTTGTTACAGATATCGATTCATTTGTATGTGGGTGGATTCTAACAGCATACGACTTTTCCCCAAGAATGATGCCGAGGGATGCGACTCTTTCACACCTCATACAACTGTCAAAAGATATGTGGCAATACGTGTAGTTGGAGAAAAGCAACTGCTTAAACTGCTCTATTGTATATGGTCAATGCAGTGAACCGCCTTACGAGAATCGATCAGATATCACCTTTGACGTGAATACTCGCGAGCTCGATTACCTGCTAGATGACGATGAGCTAGATACGCTGCTTGCACATACTGACAGCCCTTGAGATAACAAAATTGATCGGGTTGAAAAAATATTGAAGAGCATGATACGAAAGCTAAAGAATATCTCGTGTCCAGCTGTCGTCTGATTTGCCTATTTCGTATACGTGTCCATGCTAGACTAACACGACAAAAATTGTTTTTAGAAAAAAGTGTCTGAATGTGGAACTTAGAAATTTAGAAATGTTGTCGTTGTCACAACTAAGAAAAGTTAAAATACCCAAAAGTTTGACGAGTTTGTGACGGAATTTGAATGGAATGACCTTTACGAAAGTGGGCGAAACGTTGGCAACTTCGATTACAACATTAACACGGTTCAAACCTAGAACACGCTCTAATCTTAGCAAATAGTTAATTATCCAGCTAAACTTAAAGCAAGTGTAGATGGCATTTGGAAGCCCATCCTTATCCACAAGTAGTGTTATTATTTGACGTGTGGGGATGAACTTGCTGCGCTGAAGCAGCATATCACCGTGGTATTTGTTTCTCGCTCAGCGTTGAAAATAAGATCAACTTGCTTCTGACCTGTTTTGGTCAGTACTTTTACTACGCTCTCAACTGTATTAAGTCTTGTCTCGGCGCAGTTAAATATTCGAAATGCCGAAAACTTATATTTTTTTAATACTTTTTTGAGATTGCGCTAAAATTTTGACACATCAAGCTTGTTAAATTTTAGTATTTTACTCGGTCTTCTGTGCTCTAGCTTTCTGATTAAGATGTCATTACAGCATTTTAAGAAGCCATAGAGCCAACCTTCACCGCCAAGTTTGATAATTGTGTTGAAACCAATTTTGATGTTATTACTTTAGCAAATTTATAAGGAATTTTTGTGTAATTTTATTTATATTTCAGAAACACTTTATTGATCGATGTAATCTAGTTGGGTAGTGATGAAAAATCTTGTAAATACGTAACGATGTCCTTATTAGAGATTCACCAAGCCAAGTAGCTTGGCCTGAAACGTAAAAGCTTGGCTTGTGCTTGAAACTTAAGCTTTTTAAAAATAAAAGCTTGACTGATGTTTGTGGCTTTATCAAGCTATTTAGTTTTTTCTTATTCCTTTTGCTAAAATAGTCTATGGCCTTGGAACTGAAGTGAAGAGACAACGCGTCTGTACGTGGGAGTAATAAAAATATTAATAGATAAACCTAAATTTATAGTTACATTTACTTAATTATCTAATTATTAATTTGATAATAAAAAATACACAATAAACATCTTATGATTTTATAGCAATTTATGTGTACACTTGTGGCGTTAAATAAAAATGTTTTCTATAAATGCTTGGTCTAAAGTGAACTATTTCTGAGAGTTTTTGATAACAATAACCGAATGATAACAATATTCAACTAAAAAAAAACAAATAATTTATTAATTAAAAAGCAGTAAATGCATACATTTCTTTTAAGTAAAAGTAAGTGAACGAGAATAGAAGGCCCCACACTTGGGCGCCAAAAAAATTATGTTACGGTAAGATTCGATTAACAACACAATTTACAAAAATGCGATGGCCTCGGTGGCTCGGTCTTAGTAAGCACAATGGGGTGGGTAAGTTAAGAAGAGTAAAAGTAGAATACTTATGAATAGTAAGGGGCAGAAAAAGAGAATTAGAATTAGGGCGCCACGTAAATTCTTCAAAAGATAAAGCTGCTAGTCCCTTCGTAGTTCTGATTATCAGCCCTATCTTTTGAATCTTGGCTTGATTTCAAGTCAATATTTTAAAAACCAAGTCAAGCCTATGAAATCTCTAGCCTTTATGACGATTTTAATATTAGGGGGGAGGGCAATTGCTCCCATTGCATATAAGCGAACAAAAACGCGTAAAAAAACAAAAAAAAACAAGAGTATTGTAAAAATGCAGCTAAAAACTTTATGCAGAATAGATTATTGTTTATGTATAGAAACAAACCCAAGAAGAAAGTTGATTATATAAACCAAAATTATGATTACTATAAACGGTGTTTTTTCTATGTAATAGCATACGTTCGGCTTTAATAAAGTGATAACATTACGCGACTGATAACATTATCTGTGATTTTAATAAGCGGCGTGCTTTGTATTTGCAATACATCATCTACAAATTAAATTGTTAGTAAAATAATTATAGCGGATACCAATTTTTATTTCTTCGTTTTGACACTAACCTAACTTAACAAAATGTATTTTGTGTACTCGATTACGTTTATCTGCGGTTGTAACTAAAATAAGGCTTCAGGTAAATAAACAAGAAACATTGCAATGCAAGAAGTATATATTTTAAATTCAGCTTTCTTAGAATTAAGTTCGAAAACATGCTTAATTTCTGTTTTGATTTCTTCAATTGACGCTGTTTAATGAAATGATTTGTATAAATTGCTTTCAATAGTTTTTATTTTGGTGCATTAATTTTACATTGAGATAATATTATTTTAAAAGAGCTTAACAGTTTGGTAGAAGCTTGAAAGTTTGACTTGTATAAGTTTAGTTTGGCTAATCTTAAACTTTGACTTTTTAAAATCTTGGCTTGATTTCAAGTCAATATTTTAAAAACCAAGTCAAGCCTATGAAATCTCTAGCCTTTATGACAATTTTAATATTAGGGGGGAGGGCAATTGCTCCCATTGCATATAAGCGAACAAAAACGCGTAAAAAAACAAAAAAAACAAGAGTATTGTAAAAATGCAGCTAAAAACTTTATGCAGAATAGATTATTGTTTATGTATAGAAACAAACCCAAGAAGAAAGTTGATTATATAAACCAAAATTATGATTACTATAAACGGTGTTTTTTCTATGTAATAGCATACGTTCGGCTTTAATAAAGTGATAACATTACGCGACTGATAACATTATCTGTGATTTTAATAAGCGGCGTGCTTTGTATTTGCAATACATCATCTACAAATTAAATTGTTAGTAAAATAATTATAGCGGATACCAATTTTTATTTCTTCGTTTTGACACTAACCTAACTTAACAAAATGTATTTTGTGTACTCGATTACGTTTATCTGCGGTTGTAACTAAAATAAGGCTTCAGGTAAATAAACAAGAAACATTGCAATGCATGAAGTATATATTTTAAATTCAGCTTTCTTAGAACTCTGTTCAAAAACTCGCTTAATTTCTGTTTTGATTTATTCAATTGACGCTGTTTAATGAAATGATTTGTATAAATTGCTTTCAATAGTTTTTATTTTGGTGCATTAATTTTACATTGAGATAATATTATTTTAAAAGAGCTTAACAGTTTGGTAGAAGCTTGAAAGTTTGACTTGTATAAGTTTAGTTTGGCTAATCTTAAACTTTGACTTTTTAAAATCTTGGCTTGATTTCAAGTCAATATTTTAAAAACCAAGTCAAGCCTATGAAATCTCTAGCCTTTATGACGATTTTAAAAATAGGGGGAGGGGCAATTGCTCTCATTGCATATAAGCGAACAAAAACAGGTAAAAAACAAAAATAAACAAGCGTATTGTAAAAACTCAGCTAAAAACTTTCTGCAGAATTGATTATTGTTTATGTGTAGAAACAAACTTAAGAAGAAAGTTGATTATATAAACCGAAATTATGATTACTATAAACGGTGTTTTTTCTATGTAATAGCATACGTTCGGTTTTAATAAAGTGATAATATTACGCGACTGATAACATTATCTGTGATTTTAATAAGCGGCGTGCTTTGTATTTGCAATACATCTACAAAATAAATTGTTAGTAAAATACTTACAGCGGATACCAATTTTTATTTCTTCGTTTTGACACTAACCTAACTTAACAAAATGTATTTTGTGTACTCGATTACGTTTATCTGCGGTTGTAACTAAAACAAGACTTTAGTTAAATAAACAAGAAACGTTGCAATGCAAGAAGTATATATTTTAAATTTATCTTTCTTAGAATTAAGTTAAAAAACTCGCTTAATTTTTGTTTTGATTTCTTCAACTGACGCTGTTTAGTGAAATGATTTGTATAAATTGCTTTTAATAATTTTTATTTTGGTGCATAAATTTTACATTGAGATGATATTATTTTAAAAGAGCTTAACAGTTTGGTAGAAGCTTGAAAATTTGACTTGTAAAAGTTTAGTTTGGCTAATCTTAAACTTTGACTTTTTAAAATTTTGGCTTGATTTCAAGTCAATATTTTAAAAACCAAGTCAATCCTATGAAATCTCTAGCTTTTATGACGATTTTAAAAGTAGAGAAAGGGGCAATCCCATTGCATAAAAGCGAACAAAAACACGTAAAAAAACAAAAAAAAAACAAGCGTATTGTGAAAATGCAGATAAAACCTTTATGCAGAATAGATTATTGTTTATGTACAGAAACAAACCCAAGAAGAAAGTTGATTATATAAACCAAAATCATGATTTCTATAAACGGTGTTTTTTCTATGTAATAGCATACGTTCGGCTTTAATAAAGTGATAACATTACGCGACTGATAACATTATCTGTGATTTCAATAAGCGGCGTGCTTTGTATTTCCAATACATCATCTATAAAATAAATTGTTAGTAAAATAATTACAGCGGATACCAATTTTTATTTCTTCGTTTTGACACTAACCTAACTTAACAAAAAGTATTTTGTGTATTCGATTACGTTTATCTGCGGTTGTAACTAAAACAAGACTTTAGTTAAATAAACAAGAAACGTTGCAATGCAAGAAGTATATATTTTAAATTCAGCTTTCTTAGAATTAAGTTCGAAAACATGCTTAACTTCTGTTTTGATTTCTTCAATTGACGCTGTTTAATAAAATGATTTGTATAAATTGCTTTCAATAATTTTTATTTTGGTGCATACATTTTACATTGAGATGATATTATTTTAAAAGAGCTAAACAGTTTGGTAGAAGCTTGAAAGTTTAACTTGTAAAAGTTTAGTTTGGCTAATCTTAAACTTTGACTTTTTAAAATCTTGGCTTGATTTAAAGTCAATATTTTAAAAACCAAGTCAAGCCTATGAAATCTCTTGTCTTTATGACGAATTTAAGATTAAGGGGGGTGGGGCAATTGCTCCCATTGCATATAAGCCAAAAAAAACGGGTAAAAAAACAAAAAAAAACAAGCTTATTGTGAAAATGCAGATAAAACCTTTATGCAGAATAGATTATTGTTTATGTACAGAAACAAACCCAACAAGAAAGTTGATTATATAAACCAAAATTATGATTACTATAAACGGTGTTTTTTCAATCATACGTTCGGCTTTAATAAAGTGATAACATTACGTGACTGATAACATTATCTGTGATTTCAATAAGCGGCGTGCTTTGTATTTGCAATACATCATCTACAAAATAAATTGTTAGTAAAATAATTACAGCGGATACCAATTTTTATTTCTTCGTTTTGACACTAACCTAACTTAACAAAATGTATTTTGTGTACTCGATTACGTTTATCTGCGGTTGTAACTAAAACAAGACTTTAGTTAAATAAACAAGAAACGTTGCAATGCAAGAAGTATATATTTTAAATTCAGCTTTCTTAGAATTAAGTTCGAAAACTTGCTTAATTTCTGTTTTGATTTCTTCAATTGACGCTGTTTAATGAAATGATTTGTATAAATTGCTTTCAATAATTTTTATTTTGGTGCATAAATTTTACATTGAGATAATATTATTTTAAAAGAGCTTAACAGTTTGGTAGAAGCTTGAAAGTTTGACTTAGACAAGTTTAGTTTGGCTAATCTTAAACTTTGACTTTTTAAAATCTTGGCTTGATTTCAAGTCAATATTTTAAAAACCAAGTCAAGCCTATGAAATCTCTAGCCTTTATGACGATTTTAAAATTAGGGGAGGGGGGGCAATTGCTCTCATTGCATATAAGCGAACAAAAACACGTAAAAAAACAAAAAAAAAACAAGCGTATTGTGAAAATGCAGCTAAAAACTTTATGCAGAATAGATTATTGTTTATGTACAGAAACAAACCCAAGAAGAAAGTTGATTATATAAACCAAAATTATGAATACTATAAACGGTGTTTTTTCTATGTAATAGCATACGTTCGGTTTTAATAAAGTGATAACATTACGCGAGTGATAACATTATCTGTGATTTCAATAAGCGGCGTGCTTTGTATTTGCAATACATCATCTACAAAATAAATTGTTAGTAAAATAATTACAGCTGATACCAATTTTTATTTCTTCGTTTCGACACTAACCTAACTTAACAAAATGTATTTTGTGTACTCGATTACGTTTATCTGCGGTTGTAACTAAAACAAGACTTTAGTTAAATAAACAAGAAACGTTGCAATGCAAGAAATATATTTTTAAATTCAGCTTTCTTAGAATTAAGTTCGAAAGCTTGCTTAATTTCTGTTTTGATTTCTTCAATTGACGCTGTTAAATGAAGTGATTTGTATAAATTGCTTTCATTAATTTTTATTTTGGTGCGTAAATTTTACATTGAGATAATATTATTTTAAAAGAGCTTAACAGTTTGGTAAAAGCTTGAAACTTTGACCTGTAAAAGTTTGGTGAGGCTAATCTTGAACTTTGACTTTTTAAAATCTTGGCTTGATTTAAAGTCAATATTTTAAAAACCAAGTCAAGCCTATGAAATCTCTAGCGTTTAGGACGATTTTAAAATTAGGGGGAGGGGCAATTGCTCCTATTGCATATAAGCGAACAAAAACGGGTAAAAAAACAAAAAAAAACAAGCGTATTGTGAAAATGCAGCTAAAAACTTTATGATGAATAGATTATTGTTTATGTACAGAAACAAACCCAAGAAGAAAGTTGATTATATAAACCAAAATTATGATTACTATAAACGGTGTTTTTTCTATGTAATAGCATACGTTCGGCTTTAATAAAGTGATAACATTACGCGACTGATAACATTAATTGTG
The DNA here is from genome assembly GCA_035610365.1 of Aquatica leii. Lineage (NCBI taxonomy): Eukaryota > Metazoa > Arthropoda > Insecta > Coleoptera > Lampyridae > Aquatica > Aquatica leii. The sequence continues at coordinate 27,034,225 of CM069438.1, forward strand.
ATTTCAATAAGCGGCGTGCTTTGTATTTGTAATACATCATCTACAAAATTAATTGTTAGTAAAATAATTCCAGCGGATACTAATTTCTATTTCTTCGTTTTGACACTAACCTAACTTAACAAAATGTATTTTGTGTACTCGATTACGTTTATCTGCGGTTGTAACTAAAACAAGACTTTAGTTAAATAAACAAGAAATGTTGGAATGCAAGAAGTATATATTTTAAATTCAGCTTTCTTAGAATTAAGTTCGAAAACTTGCTTAATTTCTGTTTTGATTTCTTCAATTGACGTTGTTTAATGAAATGATTTGTATAAATTGCTTTCAATAATTTTTATTTTTGTGCATAAATTTTACATTGAGATAATATTATTTTAAAAGAGCTTAACAGTTTGGTAGAAGCTTGAAAGTTTGACTTGTAAAAGTTTAGTTTGGCTAAGCTTAAACTTTGACTTTTCAAAATCTTGGCTTGATTTCAAGTCAATATTTTAAAAACCAAGTCAAGCCTATGAAATCTTTAGTCTTTATGACGATTTTAAAATTAGGGGGGGGGGCAATTGCTCCCATTGCATATAAGCGAACAAAAACGCGCGGGTTTTGAATTGAACGCGTGGCTCAATTTCCCACGGTAACTCCATTGCCCCGGTATAAAGTATAAAGGAATTCGATTATATTGAAGTTCGATATACCAAATTTCTTCTTTTTATACCATTAAATTAACAACTTTTCAAATGATTGATATTCTTTAGGTGAATGTAAAAAAAATACTAACGCGTGTTTTAAAATTACTTTATTTATAAACGTAATATTTTCTTTTTAGAATCTTTTCTCGTTGATCGGCACGTAATTTTTTTATTTATTCATAATTCTCCATATAAACACAGTCGTGCTTACCGCTACTTCTAATCTAATCTTTTTTCTTTAAAGTTAATTACGCCAAATGCTAGGTTATGGTTTGCGGCGATTATAATAACGATAGTAATTTTATGAAAAACGCAACAGCAGAATCGTATAAATATATTATGCAAATAATCTGGTCGTTTACATTTCCATAAAATATTTTAGCATAAGCAACGATAAAAATCATAAGCCGTTTTCGGTAATATCGTGAATTGCGCGTTCAATAAAAGTACTAGCTGAGACACGTTTTTAAACACGTAAAAAAATTAAACAAAAACCACCGTCAATTACGTTTTCCAACTAGTGATTAAATGAACTTTTCAATATCCGATTCTTGCATCGCCGTAACCGAATTTGAAATTACTTCGATAGGAGATTATAATAGAAAATTCAATTTAAAACTGGTTTCGTTTGAGAACTTGGTAATAGTCGTGGCGTTAAATATTTGCGCTTCGAAAGATTTACGTTCGTCCTTTCTTCGGCGAATAACTAAAAATTTCACGACAACAAAACGACAATGTTATTTTTACATTTAAATCGAAACCGAATTTTGTATGCAAAAAACGTGTAAAGCGTTAAATGTCAACGCGTGTTTTTAAGTGCTTTAAACGAAAATTGAATTTTTATAAAAGCGGTATTTGAACCTTATGTTGCCAACGAGCATTATTTTCTAGAGTAAAGTTTGTGCGATTTTTAAATTTTGCAAACAAGCGTCCAGACGGAGTTCTATTAAGACGGGCGTCGCCGAATGTTTCTACTTTTATATCTTTTTAACGAAGCAATGGCGCACGAAATAAAACATAGTTCTCTAATGTTCTACAATTTGTTCTGGAACAATAACAAAAGTAATGAGTAACTGAAACTTAAATCTTCTTCATTGCTTTTGTTTCAAACTTCATCGTTTTTAGCAAAAATTTGTATTGTTCATTATTTTTTATTTTGTTATTTGTATTTTTGTTTTATTTTCTATTGGATTTGGTACCAGAATTGTTTAAAAAAAATAATAAAACTATGTGTGCAGTTGTACAAACCTACTAGAGAAAGTTAAGAAAAGTTAAGCTAGAAATGATATATTCCAAGTTAATTAATTATCATTTATCACAATAAATTACTATTACTAAAACCGTTAAAAAGATTTATAGTAGCAAATACTAATAAAAAAATAAATAAATAGAAACTAAAACTACTAAAAGATAATACATTCAAACTAATAGTAGAAATAAAATTGATACTACATCAAACTTACGCATTAATACCAATATATAAACAACATTTATACAAGATTTATCAATCATAAAAATCTTAAAAAAATAGCAAAAACAAATAACAATAAAAAATAATATAGTTCAATTTGTACGAAATTGAAGCATAAAGACATTTAAATCAAAAGCTTTCAAACTAATCAAAATTTTTATGTTTGCTAAAAACATGCTATTTTAAAAAACTGTAAAAAAGATAATAAAAAATACGTAAATGTTTTAATTAAACAGTAAAACAAGTTTTAAAAACACTCATTTAATTTAATTAGAAAATAAAACTTTAACACAACAAACAGTGAATCTGATTGGGTAAAAAACATTGAATTTTTTATATTCTGATACCACAGCTATGGACGATAAGTGCAAATAAAAAACTTACAGCAACTGTAGAAATAAAAAATAGGTGAAACAACTATAGGACATACAGTAAAACCTGCCAACGCAGAACTTTTTTTACCCGGGCTTACTTTATCATAACGCGGAAGCGACAATTTTTTCTCATAACGTAAAGAGAGCGACGACTAACTCAGTTAGTTTAGTGATAGAGTCGTAAGCTTCGTGGTGTTAGATAATAAAATAAATTTAAAAAGGTGTCAAAACGATGAAATACTAGGGTTGGAGACACTGTTTAAATCTACTCGCAGCTGAAATAAAACAATAATAAGACAGAAGTAGTAACACAGAGTATATTTAATTATCACATATAGTAGTTCATGTTAGAAGAAAAAGAAGAAGAAGACAGTACGTAAGTATATTTATATAAACTTTATCAAACGCTAGCTCGTAGGTCGGTATCACAGACAAAATATAAATTAGGCTCTTGATTAGGCAACACGTCGTACAGCAAAGCGACCTAGTCAACCCAACTTTAACATTCAGGAAAGAAATGACTACATTTGTAAATTAAAATACAAAAACAGAGAAATCGAAGATTTAGAGAATCAAAGGGCACCGTATAATAATACGTGACACAATAAAACGATTTTATAATTAATTATGTTAACCATCTAACATGTACGCGCGGTCGTTCTTTCAATCGACTGACCACCAAAATATTAAGAATTAAAATAGAAAGTGTAAAATTAGTTTACCTCAAGTAAATAACACAAAAAAACGTACACTCAAGAAATTAAAAACTTGGACACCACGGTTTCTTTAAACTAAAGTTTGCACATTGTAAATCGGGTTTAAGCTTTTCGCTTACAATTTGAACAGCAACTAGTGTCAGCATGGGTTATCTTACAGAACGACTGTAGAATGAATCATTACGCTAACACGTTTTAGAAAATAGGTAATTTACATACATTTCAATTTTTCTTTAAAAAATATATTTGAGGGTATCACTAATTAAACGTCACACCATATCTCGATTAATTAACGGATCAAAATTTTGTTTGGGAAATGTTGACCAAATAAAATTACAAATAGTTTTAATTTGAAAAACGTCTATAACCAATAGTTTTTTAATTAAATAAAAAAATTAAACATGGTTATTTGGGCTAACATTGTTAGCCTTAGAAAATGTGGATATTTTATGAAGTTTCATTGTTTTCTGTAATTAATACAAAAAGCGAAAAAAAAATTTTTTAATATATCGACGTAATATTTAATTTTTGGACAAAAATTTATTACATAATAATAATTAGGATAACAAGTTTTTTTTTAAATTATAAGGTATATAAATATAGAAAATTAATAATGAGTGTGACCTCCATTATTATCAATACATTCTTGAAGGCGTCTGCTCATTGACGCTATCAAGGTATTAATATAATTAATATTAATTGATTCCCATGCGGTACCAATGGCTGCAATTAATGCATCTCGGTTAACAGGTATAAAATTTGGCCCGTGTTGTCTTCGGATAACAGCAAGTATTCGAGCCCAAACATTTTCAATAATGTTAAAATCTGGACTTTTTGCTGGCCAAGGTAACACCTCCAAGTCATTTTCTTGTATCCAGTTGCGCACAACCCGCGAAGTATGAATAGGGGCGTTGTCCTTCAACAACAAAAATACATTATAGAAATGTTGATAATTCTACAGATCCTTAATTTTTGGAGAAAGTATAGAATACTTACTTGTTGGAAAATATAATTTTCTTCTGGATACAATACTTCAACTGACGGTTTCATAATACTTTCCAAAATATCTAAATACGCCGCAGAATTAAGACGTCCATTGATAGTCCAGCAAACTCCTGGACCACGTGCGCTTACCCAACCCCACACATTCACAGAAAAGTAACCACTTCGTTTTTTAGGTCTTATGTGATTATTTTCATAACGTGTTCCTTCCATTCTAAACACTTGTAGTGGTCCATCGTTGCAACTATTGAACGTTTTTTCGTCGCTAAAAATCAGTCGATTCCAAAATTCCAACGGTTCGTTCACATATCGCCTTGCAAATTCCAGACGACGTCTCATATTTTCTTCACTGAGAACTTCTTTCGCAGCAGCATTATACTTCTTTATTCCCATTTCCTTTAATCTTTTTTGTGCAGTTATACGGCATCCGGGAAAATGTGTATCTGCCATAGCCCTGGAGTATGTAGCAAATGGTTGTTCTGTTACGTAATCAAACAACTCGAGATCTTGAGCACGTGTAGATACTTTAGGTCTACCACTTCCGATGGCTCTTTCCAAAGTATGTTCGCGATTCCATTTTACTCGGTAATACCCTACGGTGCTTTTTGGTATATCTAACATACGTGCAACTTCACGCACGCTACGGCCTACCGCTAATTCCGAAACAATCCTCGCTTTCAAATCAGCACCGATATGAGCTGGCATTTTTATAAGACTCGAAATTTTAAACTAAAATGGAATTTACATTTCTTACCTTGATAGCGTCAATGAGCGACGCCTTCAAGAATGTATTGATAATAATAGAGGTCACACTCATTATTAATTTTCTATATTTATTTATAATACCTAATAACCTAATTATTTAAAAAACTGTTTTCTTTTAATTTTAAAATGATTTTCTTAAATATAACTTTATCTTAATTATAATTAAGTAATACATTCTTGTCCAAAAATTAAATATTACGTCGATATATTAAAAATTGTCTTATTTTTTTTTTCGCTTTTTATATTAATTACAGAAAAAAATGAAACTTCATAAAATATCCACATTTTCTAAGGTTAACAATGTCAACCCAAATAACCATGTTTAGTTTTTTTATTTAATTTAAAAACTATTGATTATAGACATTTTCCAAATTAAAACTACTTGTAAATTTATTTTGTCAACATTTCTTAAACAAAATTTTGATCCGATAATTAATCGAGATATGGTGTGACGTTTAATTAGTAATACCCTCAAATATATTTTTTAAAGAAAAATTGAAATGTATGTAAATTACCTATTTTCTAAAACGTGTTAGCGTAATGATTCATTCTACAGTCGTTCTGTAAGATAACCCATGCTGACACTAGCTGCTGTTCAAATTGTAAGCGATAAGCTTAAACCCGATTTACAATGTGCAAACTTTAGTTTAAAGAAACCGTGGTGTCCAAGTTTTTAATTTCTTGAGTGTACATACGGCGTTATCACAACTAAACTCTTTTTTTTCATACGATCACTGAAAATAAACAACCCCTCAAAGATGTGGATAGTATTAGAAATAGCGACGTAATGTCATGAAAATTTTCCCAATTATAACTTATTATCTCCACCGACAAAAAAACGTGGGGGGGGTATGGAAACCCGCTCAAATAAAGACTTTTACTCAGTTTGCCACAGTATTTAATTTCATATACATGGAAGTGTGTGAAATACTTAACAATAAAAGCTTTGTTGGGCGCTGAGGATGTCTGCTTTCTTTAAAACTTACCGGAAGAATAAAATTGTGTTTAAATTTGACATTTTTGTTCTTACTCTAACAACAAAAAGTACGCCAGAAATTTTTTTATACCAAATCATTTTTAACATAACAAATCCCCCCCCCCCCAGCATCATAAAACCCTGGGAAATGGGCACTGGCTAGAATATCAAAAATAGAAATTTAGGCGTACGCCAAGGACAGAACTGTAAAATCCAAAAATAAATCAAACGCAATAGCACCCAACTCAAGAAGAAACATAAATAAAAGAGGTTTTCCCAATTCGCTAAGTATCACCAATTAAATGTATTCAAAAATTGCATAAAGCGGAATGATACTCCAAAAAACCAAAAACTCCAACCAACAGAAATGAAGCATCAGTCGTTACGCTATAAAAGCACGCAACGCAACAACGCAGTCCCATAGACCTCAATAACGGATAATCCTAAGCAAACTAAGAGAAAAAGAAGAAATATAAAAAAGAAAGAAGCTTAGACCACGGTCAAAAACAACGCCTTAAAATTCCATAAAATTCCAGCTCACAGATACAAATCCCGCCTTGAATATAAATCTCAGAAAACCCATCAGGAAAAAGACAGAGGTATTATAAAAAAATAAAAAAGGAACGGCACCAACACCTACGTGTCTAGGAAACACTCCAGGAATCCTATCGCATCCGAAGGTTTCCTCGTTGAAGTGCGGGACACTTGTGTGGCGTCGATGGCTTTAAAGACACCTCATGCCCTCGTGACAAGATGTACAAACACACCGTTGGGCCTTCTAACGTTAGTCCACACAAGCGCACGTAACCGCAACCAGTACTCGCTTGACCACAATAGTCTCCCTCCCACCTAGGAAGGAATCTAATCTATGACCAGAAGAAACAAGACCTAGAAAATCCACCCACTTTTAGGGTAAATAAAGAAAAAAAAGAAGCATCCTAAAAGTTTGCCCTAAAATCCAAAATGAAAAGGACTACACCCTGCAATAGCTTGCCACGTTTCAATGGGGGAGGTGGAGAAAAAGAAAAAAAGAAATAAATTATTAAGATGTCACGCTTACCTTTCGGCAAGCCTCGCCGTAGATGGTCGTCGGGTAAAAGAAAATTGAAGTGAAAAGAATACTCTTGGTAAGCGAAATGCCCGAGTGCGCCACCTCTTCTCGAAAATTTAGTCGAACGTAGTAAGTCTAGGCAGGAGAAAATAAGATCCTAGACCCGAGGTCCCCCAAAAGAAAGATACCCAGAATTAACAATAATATAATCATTTATTATGTATATATATATATTAAGAGAAATTCATTGAAGGAAAGAGACAACTCGACGGTTACGCCACTGGTATAAATTACATATATATAAATTACACAACAATTAAATCATAATGTTAACGCAGGTCTAAAATAGACTCTGGAAGCAAAAAAATGTGCTAAAATTAAATTACGCTGCCGCAACTACAATAAACGGTAGCAAGTACACCCCTGACCGCAAGTGAGAATTAAAAAAACAACACCGCCCGTGGTCCTTGACGTCAAGTTCACGACCGGTATAAAATTCGTCAATCATTCATGTTACGACAGAACAATTCGTTTCGAGCTCCCAAATCTCTACTAGTTACAAATTCCCGCACATTACAGATTAAAGTTTCTTTTATTTTATTGATAGCAATTAAACAAACAAATAAATAGATTAAGTAGGCGTATCGTATTAACAAAAAGACAATTGTTTAGGAAGGAAGTACACAAAGCTACGAAGTCCGTTCTTACTCCATTTCACTTAACTGTAGCGTTATTTGCACAATTTATTATACGATGTTGAGCGCGAGCAGAAGTCGAGACCCCGAAGCGCGTGGACGAATGAGGGTCGAGGTCGCGCGGTCTCCCCGGTTTTAGGCGTTATAACTTAGAGATACGCATAAATACCTTTTCGGCTAGAATTTTTTTTATGGAATTACCCATTCACCAGGTTACACCTCATTATTAATCCTCGGCAAACTCCCCAAGCTACGAGAAAGCGCTATCAGTCGACTTAGATTTCTTACACCGCTGCGCTTCCGTTACTTCATAAGTACAGTTAACGACTCCGGCAGTTTGTAAGAAGCCAAACAGAGAACAACCCCAGAAAGAAAGGTAAAACAGCGAACATTAGTTGGTACGTCTCCACCATCAACCACGTGCAAATACGAACCTACTCTATGACTTTGGTTAGAAATATGTAGATATTTTGTTCTACGAATGCGACATTCGAGCGGATTTATTACGAATTTCTAAAATAAAACGTCGTTACGTTAGATGAAGATCGATGAGGGAAAACCTCATTCTCTTACCAATCCGTCTCCGCCACATCCATCACAAACGCGTACCACCAAATAAAAGGAAATCCGTAGATGGCCAATTACTCTCGCGCGCCCTCTACGTGCATAAGTCGAAGAATATAGTTTGAGGTCAGATATCTCACACGGTTAAAAGCAAGGTTGCCTAACCATCAGGCCAATTAATGCCCATTTACGAATTTACACGTTACAAGCTCGATTGTAGACGGAAACGGTGCCTCCTGTACAAACACAACATCCTACGCGCCGGTTAAGAAGGATTGGTCACTTTCACCAAGCTCCATCAAGTCTGCGTTACGGCTCCCGAAAGGTGTGCCTGGTTCACAGCTTGAGGCTACCGGGTCGAAGACAACCAACCTTCTGGAACGCATAACAGTCAGGTTCCCACAACAGGCGCCCCTTACTCATAGTGACAGATCGAAAGAAGAGAAAGGAAGACAAGAAGACAGAAGGAGGAGAGATAGCACGATGTTGTAGTACGGCTCGACTATCTCTCCCTAGATAGCCGACCCCCAGTGAGGTACCCTACTGCGCAACAAACCGCTCAATAAGAAACAACAAGAAAACGAGAAACTGAAACGTTAATACCTAGTGGAGAGAACCCATTCACACTAGACTTGGATACAGATATAATGTAGTATAATCGTTCAAAAACGGTATATCAGAACCAAGACCAAAAGAATAATAACCCTCAGCCTTTTTTAAGCGAACTAACTAAAAGCTCCAAACATACTAAATTCAAAACTATAAGAGGTCTCAACAAGACCACTAAGCAACAAACTAAAACCTACGATGGAACATCACTAATAAGAAATCTGGTTACAGTCAACAAAAGTCGTATCACTCTGAGTCAAGAAGTTAACCAGCAACCCGACCAATCACCAAACCTCAAGCCAAAGACTAGAGTGACCACAACACTTAGTTCTCCACTATGAATTTACTTAAACTTAATAGACACTAACAACAACGGACATTACATTTGCTTAAACGTTAATCAAAGAAACTAAAAGAACCGAACAAAAATAACCCAAATCGAAAGCAAGGTTATTCGTCCAAAGAAGCCACAGATGATATAAAACGTAGTTTACGTCGTTTACGCCGACGGAGATATAATAACAACACATTGAAAAAGATTATTATGTCAATGTCGGCAACTTAAGCATAAAGACAAAAGAAATTTCAGACATATGGATAGCTTCTACTACACGAACTGAGCGAGATACGTATCAGAAACGACATGATCTTTTCCTTCTTGATGGAATATCAAAAAATCGTATTGTTGTAGCCTAATAGACTAACGAAATCGTCCTGAGAGCATCTGCAAACGATTTAACCACAGCAACGAATGATGATCGGTTATCACAGTGAAATAGGATCCTTCCACATAAGGACAGAGCTTCTCTATGCTCCCACCAAAAATACAAGGTGCTGCAGCCCAGCTGAGGCACTTCGGTGACGTCACTTCCGTTACTGCAAGTTTGCAGCACCCTGAAGGTAGTTAGACGCTAGCGTCTGGTTCTTTGCTGTTGGTTCGCGGGAGGCAAGTTTTCTACCTTCCCTATTCGCCACCTGGGAATGCGCTTGATGGGGGTTTTAGAAAACAAGCAAATTGTTATTCCTATTTAAAGTAGAAATTTCCTGTAATTAGTTATAAACTATAAGATTTTTGGGATTTTTTAATTAAATTTAGCTTTTCAACAGTAACGTTGCTGTCTTTTCCAAAATACTGAAACTGAAGATGTTTTTATGTTAAAAAGTTGGTAGGTTAAGATTTTTCGAGTATAAAATTTGTCTTCGACACACCCACTTTTCGTTAGCGATTGTCAAATTTTTATAAGCACGCAATTATTCATTTTTTGGTAATGTTTGGTGCAACACAGACGACCTCCGTTTAGCGGTATTTCTAGGCCCAACAAGGCTTTCAGCATTAAGTTATGTCACGTGATTCTACGTGAATATGCAAATTAATTTTGTGTCTATCTAAGCGAAAGTCTATTTGAGGTAGGTAATATTTTTGTATTGGGAGTTTAATTGTCTATAGCGGAATTCTATACCCCCTACACGTTTTCTTTATCGATGAAGATAACAAACAGATGGCATATTTTGGGAAAAATTTCTACGTTACTATAACTTAACTATCCACACCGTCATTCGCTATCTTAAATGATTGTATGCTTTGAAAACGACATTTACTTGTGTTAATTCCGTATGTACGTTTTGTGTTAGATTTAATATTACGTTTTCATTCTAGTTTTACGATTAGTACTTCGTTGGTTCTTCGATTGTTAACCGTGCGTACATGTTAGGTTAACACAATTAATTGTAAAATCATTTTGTGCGTCACAAAGTTGTATGCAGTGCGCGTTAACTCTCTAAGTCTTTTTCTTTTATATACTTTTGCGATTTTAAATTTACGACTACAAGGTCATTCCTTCTTCGAATGTAAAAGTTTAGACCGACTAGGTCAGTTTACTGTACGTGTTGCCCATTATAGGGCGTAACTTATATTTTGTCCGACCCATGTATTAGCATTTGGAAAATTTACGTAATTATACCTATGCATGAAGAAAGTCTTTGTCCTCTTTGGAACTATTGTCTGTGATGAAATAAATATATATTCTGTGTTATCACTTCTGTCGTGTTATTTGTTCTTTTCCAGCTACGGGTAGAGTTAAACGATATCTCCCTAATTTCGTCTTACGTCGTTTTGGCACCTTTTTAGATTTACTTTATAATCTAGTATCACGAAGCCTGCCACTCACTCTTCGGGAACAACTGTGTTAGCCGTTGCTTAATTTTTTTGGTTACACGAAAACCAGTGTAACAATGTATGAATTCACCACCACAGACTTTTCGAAAACCATCACAAATCTAATTTTAAAAATGTTACTTTAACTAAAATCGTAGCCAGCAAACTGTTTTTCAATAGTAAAAATAAGAAAAAACCCTGTACATACTTTTATCAAGGTTTTCTGACATGCAATATTAAAATTAATGATATAAATGCAAAGATCACAAACTACAAATGATCTATAGAGACATTAACAAATCGATTTTCACAACACAGCTACCGTTACATTAACCATTCGGGAATTGTCAAAGCGTGTAGTTCGATTAAGATAAGAGCAGTCATGCAACCACTAAATAATAGAGTTGTCAAATAAAACTAGGCAAAGCAATTAAATTTTAAGTGAGAAACTTTAATGCGCGATGGAGCACTAAAAGTTAGCTGATTATTATTTAAGTTCGCAGCTAAAACCACAGTCTCTCACATAAAATTAAGTATTTCTGCAAACTTGGTTTATACGTAGAATTAACTTTTAAATTCGACGACAAAAGCCGATTTCTAAATCAACATTTTTGCTTTTATTACATAAAACAAAAACAAGAAATTATTCAATTGTCGATTATTGCTAGTTGATTTTCTAAGTGTTCACTTTTAGTGTAGGAACGGAAAGTTCTCGCACTACATTTAACACGTTCATCTTCAGATAAACGGTGTTTATGGATGAATGTAGATCGCAGCCTTGTCATAAATAGTTTTAGTTGCAATAAGATCGTAGATAGCATTATTATTAGATAAACAAACAGACTTTGAATATAGTAAAAATGAACTTTTAAATTAGAAACGGTAACCGCAAAAAGTATTTTAGGTTAAGAAAATAACTAAGCTAAAGACAAATATTATGAAAAATAAATGGAAAAATAAAACGATAGTCCACACGCATTAAAACAAAAGTTTGGATATAGCCGCCTTGCTGCTGATTAAATTTGCTTTCGTGTTAGAAATGATTCTTTTCCTGTTCGAAATTTACCAAAAACAATTTTTTTAATATTTGCACATTCGTATAGCTTTTAAAGTAGAAGATTAAAATACGCTTTTAAATAAACACTGACTTGAGATATAAAAACACTTTATATAAAGCAATATTTTTTCAAGATGAAAAAAACTCAAATTTAAGATAAGTTAGTAATTGTTAGATTTAATCTTATTGAGTCACTCAGTATATAAATACATAATATAATATATTATTATATATAGTACTATAAAGAAAAAATACAAAAAAAATGTTGTTTGCAAAATTAGTTTTGGTTTAAAAATTGCACATCATAAAAGAATTTGAAAAATAGTGGATTTTCGGTTATACCAAAACCGATACTTATCAAGTTGTGATGTTAAAAATTTTTTGATATAGATTGCCTACTGTATGAATTTCGTCCTCTTGCTATATTCAGAGTGTTGGCAGTCATTTTTTGTTTTTTTCTTGATCTATGGATAATCATTAATTAAAAAAAGCATTTTGGGAAGACTCTAAGAAGAATTGTACATGAAAATTTAACGTGCGCGTGTTACGAGCTATAGGTTTTGCAAACCTTGCACGGCCAACTCACACTAGTCGGAGATAGGGGAGGTTAAAATAGAATTTAAAGGGCGCCAGATCTTTCAAAGTAAAACTTCTGTTTTGATCAAGACAGAAAGTCCAAACTTGTAACGAAATCAGGGCCGTAATCTTTGTTACACTTGTTTTCGTGTAACAAAAAAAAAGAAAACGATAAGATAACGTAGCTTAGGCATGAATAACGACACCAGAAATTTTGTAGTACATTATCAATCCGTAAATGCCGAAAGTATCAGCAACACACAATACATAGATTTACACATAGGGTGCCGATACCGAAGAGAAATTACGTGACAAATATCTATGGTTCACAGCATGCGATACAAAAAATAACTAATGAAAATACCTCAATGGTATTGAAACAATTATTGTAATTGCGTAAGTTAAAACAAGCAAAATTCCGTGAGTGACAGCGACAAAGTAATTAAATAAAACTAAACCACAATCCAATACTTGGCCGAAGAAAACGTTTTCGTCGTTAAGTCGTTTTGGAATAGATATGAATCGTGAAACAATGAAACAAATCGTGTCAATAGAATGACTAACGAAAGCAAAAATCTACAAAATTTTTAATTAGTGCTAAAAGAAATTTTCAAATTATTATTTCATTTCCATTAACGCCGATGTTATAAGATTAAGATTACATTAAATTTATGCACGTAACACGCCTCGAGTAAAACTTTTATTTCAAAATATTCGCCGTGAGAGTTTCTCTGGACGACTTGGGCTACCACCACGTGTTTGTCTCTTTAGAATAGTACATGTCAATTAAATACATTTCCCTGGAATTGATAATTTGGAGTACGTGGAGTGGAGTATTTCTTAAAATAATCTGGGGTCAAGTCGTTGACGTACTTACTTAAGTAATCACTCGAAAGCCTGACTCATTCGGTTACAACGATTCATTTTTTGACTTACAAGCAACTTATTTGTGATATCTTATACCTAATTATTTCTTTCTTTACACTTTTAACAATTTTAGACGACAATTCAAGTATGCCGATAGCTATTGGCATGGCTGGATAATTGTGAATACGTATTCTTTACTTTCTAGTAAATTGTGTAATTGTCAAACGTAAAATACGTGCGACGTAGGTATAGGTATATACGGATTGAATTTATTCTAAGAGCGATTTGCTTCTGGTTGCTACTTTACTAGTTTCGCATCGAATCAAAGTTTAATTCTTCGATTATCTATTAATTTATATTGTCAGACTGTACTACGATAATTTTATGTTGATTACCCTCCAAAGCTGGCATCAACCTTATTGACTGTGCTATTTATCGACAAACTTTTAATTAACAAATAAATACTTTCGTGTTCTGAACCGCGTTTCACATTTACATTTTTCACGAAATTCATAAAACTTAGAAAGCTTACAAACTTTGAAAAACATACAATATTTGACGTGTCGGCAGTCATGTCGCAGTCTTCTTCAGAACAACCGTAACTGAAGGCATAGGATCCTGACAAGCCTTCATATTACGTCGTTCGGGTCAGTGACGGTTTCGATTCATTAGTCTTCCGGAACATGTTTTTCCATACTGGTGCTAGATCGATTCCATTATTCCTATTGAAATTGTTATACTTCTGGACTTCGATGGTTTCCTTGTATAGTCTAAGTCAGAAGTTTTGGGGTTTAGCCAACATTGTTGCCTCTTCAAATTGTATTGTATGACCGGTGTCTAAAAAGTGTGCCGCAACAGCAGATCTTGTGTTATGTTTCTTTGTATCCGCATTATGTTCTTTTAATCTGGTAGTTATGTGGCGCCACGTTTGTCCTGTATAAGCCAGTCGACACAAACAAGCAATGTAGTAGACTCCTGGTTCCTCGAGTGGTGCTTTTTTTTCCTTCGATTTTGAGAAATTAGCGGCCATTTTATTTGTTTTAGTAAAGATCACTTTGTATTTTTCCCTCTATGTAAGAAAGGAAGGGAGTTGCAACGGGATCTTCCTTCTTTTGATTTTCCTGCTTTTCTAAAATTTTTATTAAAGCGTTAGTTAGGTGTTCTACCTCGTGTTCGGTTTACAGATCGTCTTGTCCTTGTGTACTAAAGTTTTTAGAACTGAAAACTTCTGAGGTGGATGATGATGTGATTCGGCGTTGATGTATCTGTCGTTATGTGTCGGTTTTCTGTATACTTGATGCCCCAATATGTTCCTGACACATCAGTAAATATCAGCAACTTTAGCTTGAAAAGCGGATGCATATTTACCCAAAGTCAGCGAAAATTGCTTCCCATGGTGCTTGCCTCCATATACTCCTGCTCCGGTACCGTTGCAATTTTTGGCCCCATCTGTGTACCAGATAGTTCTTTTAACCGCCTCCGGATAAATGTCTTTGTTCATTCTGAAGTCAAATCTCATAGTTAAGATTGTTTTTTCACGCAGCACGTTGTATATACCAGGTTTGTTTTTCCCAGTAATTGACGCATGTTTATTAATCTGCAGCCTCTATGCTGCCTGTCTTGCTTCCATCATTATTACGAGGTGTAATGGTGGAAGTGAAATTAGTGCTTCCATGGCTGCTGTGGGAGTGGTTCTCATCGCTCCTGTTATCTGTAGACATGCCATTCTCAGTACTTTGAATAGCTTTGCAGCTGTGCTTTTCAGGTTGGTTCGCTCACCCTATACAAGCGCGCCGTATGTGATGATGGGTCTTGTTACCACAGTATATAACCATTTGGTCATTGTGGGTTTCAATCCCCATGTGTGCCCGACTATCCGTTTGGTTGTATTAAGAACCCTGATGGCCTTTGTTGTGACTTTCTCTAGATGAGCATTGAAAGTCAGTCTGGTATCAAGAGTAAGTCCCAGATATTTGACTTCTTTTGTCATTGAGAGCGTAACTCCATACATCGTAGGTAGTTTGATGTCATCCGTTTTCCATCGCTTAGTAAACGGAACAATCGCCGTCCCAGTTGGGTTCACTGATAGTCTTTCTTTTTTGCACCATTTTTCGACGGTGTTTAGTGCACATACAGATACAGTTGCCACAAAACTCCCGTTTGTGATAATGGGGAGATCGTCGGGGTATCCTAAAGCAAATACCCCGCCGTCTTCTAGTTCTTGTGGGCATCCGGCTGCCACTTTGGCTCCCACGGTGCTACCGTACAAAGTAGCTGTTACCGTCCGATTCCTGAGCATTGAGTTGACCCAGTTTCGGACTAGAAGCGTGATTCTTTTTTTTTTCATTGCTCTTGCAATTGAGGTGAAGGTAGTATTGTCAAATGCTCCTTCAATATCTAGAAAAGCACCCAATGCAATCTCATTGTATTGCATTGCATTTTTGCAGCTGCTTACTAGTTGGTGAATTGCTAGCTCGCTAGAGTTTCCAGATTGGTAAGCATACTGGTTTCGGTGCAGAGGCGAAGCCTTTAGTGCCCCGTCCCGTATATACCTATCGACTACTTTTTCAATTAAGATGAAAGAAGTTAAGCTGATCGGTCTGTAGGATTTTGTCTGGGCGTACGTAGATCTTCCTGGCTTTTGTATAAATACCATTTTGACAATCCGGCAGCTGTTTGGTATGTGCGAAAGTGCTAAACTGACTCTGAGAATTTCGCATACTGCGTTTTGAAGCAAATCCTACTTGTAGCATGTTGGGATAAATTCCATCGGCTCCTGGAGACTGAAAGGGTTTAAACGTATTGATTTCCCATTCTTGATGTTTAGGATCGATTATTTGCTAAGTCCCAGTTCCTTTTGGGTGCCCGTCTGTTTGCTACCTTTAGGTCTGGTGCTTAAGAACTTCAGTTAACGACGAACCCGGAAAATGTTTTTGCAGTAGTTCTTGCAAAGTACCTTCAACCGAGTCTGTAAACTTTTCGTTTTCGGTCAGCAAAGAACCAATGTTTCCAGTGCGGTTTTTTCTTAGAGCTTTTTGAAGTCGAGAACTTGTAGGTTGGTTTTCTACGTCCCTACAGTTTGCCTTTTCAATGGCATTGTTGTATGTTGTGAGGCTGGTTTGGTATTCTTCCCAGTCTCCATTTTTTTTTGACTGTATTAAATAGCCTTCTGGTGCGTGCCTTTGCTTTGTCAAGCTCCTTGTTCCACCAAGTTATCTTGTTGGGGATTCGTTTGACAGTTTTTGGGCAGCTTACTTGAATTGCGGATTTTAATTAATTAACAATATTATCCGTCATTAGTTCTAGCTCGTGCGCTGATCTTGCAACTGTGGGACAGTCATTGATTTGGCCCGCGAAAGTTTCGTTGAACAAATCCCAGTCGGTTTTTCTCGGGTTTCTTTATTCCATTACGAGTTCTCTGTCTGATTCATTGTTGAATCGAATGTATCTATGATCAGATGAAGAAGGTTTATCTGATACATGCCACATTTTTATCACTTTGCTCGCTTTTGAACTAGCAAGAGTAAAGTCAATAACTTCACTGCATGACACGGTTATAAACGTAGGCGCATCTCTGTTATTTATTATATCTAAATTACTTTTTAAAATAAATTCTGAAAGTTTTTCACCTCTTGGATTTGTGTTTGTGCTTCCCCACAAGGTGTGGTGTGCATTAGCATCGCATCCAAGAATCAACGGTTTGTTCGCCCCACTGTTAATCAGCCTGTAAGTTTCCTTCGGAGGCAATGATCCTGTCTGCTCTTAGAGGAGGTAACCGGATCCGGTTGTTTTTCTCTACTACAGATATTTTAGCTGCCACTAGATCTCTAGAACTTAAATGGCATTAAATTTAATGCATTTTTTACAATGATGCATATGCGCGGGTGTGCACAAGCTGGGCCGCAAGCAGCCATCTACCTAAACAGTTCAGTCCTTTGTGGATCCATGGCTCCTGGACAAAGGCAATGTCAATATCGTGTGTCACAATATAAGCACTGAAGGCCGCTGAGGCTGCCCTACAGTGATATATGTTTATCTGAACCACTTGCAGCGTTAGATTTGCCGTGAACAAGTTCTTTCTGGCTCTGGATTTACATCCATTGCCTCGTGGACATCCCTTGCAGAATCTGTTTTTTTGCTGTATCTTTTGGAGTCGGTCAGCGCCCGGAGAGTGATTCTTAAAAATCCAAGGTGCAATTGGTTAGTTGACGCGTCCACCTTCTCCCAGGACCATTTGTCCATAAACAGGACGTATTGGGTTCCTTTAGAATCTGGTTTAGTGTTAAGCCACGTTTTGGTACTGATATTGTTCTGTACCGATTTTCTTTTCAATACGGTGTCAGGTTCCAGTGCTGTTCCCGAGACCCAAGTTTTGGGTGCAGCAAGGTCTTTGAGATAAATTATCTTTGAATGTCTTTCTTTGGGTTCCTTTGGCTCATCGGCTTTGCTTTACCGGTCGTTTCTGTGACAACGGTGTGCTACTGCTAGAAACGTTGCGTTTTTGCGCCCCTGTTCCGACAGTTGCGTGCGCCGTTTGGTGTACCTGTTGCATTCCTGACGTGCTCGCTTTTGCATCTTGTATCGGTGGGTCTTGCTCTCGCAGCCCCGCCATTGAAGTGGATCCGGTTGCCCGCGTTCCCAATTGTCTTTGTTTTTTAAGCTTTCGCCTTGCCACCCCGAAAACTTTTTGGGCTTTTCGGGTTTGCGTGCAGCGTCAACTGTTATTTTTTTTTCGATGGTTTCATTAATGTTCCCACGAGTGCCGAGGAAAAAAAGGTCGCCGTACGCAGTGCTCCGATACCCACGGAAGGCTATATACAACGGGGTTCGCCTAGTGCCCCGAGGTTAGAACCAGTGACGACTGGTCTTCTATCCAGTCACGCATCTATCGGCCTGGTCTTCTCCACCTTAGATTTAGGTTTTTGATGAGGTTGTCTCCTCTTGGTCCAGACAATTAAGCCAAGACCCCCCAACACTGCTTGCTCGTGAGACATGTTCACAGCAGCAAGAAGTTTGGGTTTGGCTGCCGTGCGTGCTGATCAAAGTCAGCAGAGCAGCGGCAGGCATCGTTATCCCAGTGTTGGCTGTTGTCACGACACTACAGCTTGAGCTGGGAGAGCTGGTTCGCGTGACAGTAGTATTAGAGGGGTTGTCCCGGGTCAGTTGATAAAACTGCGTACCGTTACATCCTATTTACCCTCCTATCCACCACCTGGAAACGCGCCCGATAAGTAACTCAACACACGGGGAGTATAGGTTGATACGTAACCAAAATTGAACTCTTGTACTACTTGGTATAACACTTTACCTTTGCTTGGTGGAGAAATACGGAAGCTCCATAATGTGTGCTTAGCATTGTAATTTCCTCTTATTACCTAAGGATCTAAAGTATTGTATACAGGCTTGCTTATCTGAGAGATAATTTGGGGGACAGTATACGTCAGATATCACTGGTGAACCATGCCATTCTTCTATCTCAATACTGGTTGCCTGTAGAAAATTCTCTTAGAATGCAGGTAAGACGTGATGTGCTGTTTAATGTGCTGCTTGATTAGTATAGCAGTGTCGCTTCTAGAGGTCTTCTTATTGCATCTGGATGGTTTGTAAGGTATAGTTGATCATTGTAAATTTTGAAGTAGGAACTACTGCAGTGTAAATAAAAAATACAGTGACGGAATAAAGAATGTATAATAAAAAGTAAAAATAATAATTTGACCACGGCAAGCAATCGTAAGCACAGACCTCTGGGTGATGGGTTGAATGTAAATAATTACAAAGATGTGAACTCCTTAAATTTATTAATTATAACTTAATATACTATTTACATTAAAGAACAATATTTGAATTAAACATATTAGAAATAAAACAGGATTTAAAATAAAATATTAGGGCGCCAACCACCTATTGGTGATGAATAAAAAGCGTAAAATCTTACATCTAATTATTAATTATTGATATTAAATGCAAATGTCGTAAACGTTTGATTTGTTATGAGTGAAAAGTTTTAATAACACAATTTAATTATTTGAAGATAAAACACAGTATCTTAATTTTAGTTGACTCACCATGTTCAATATAACGTTATCGGATATCTTCTATTTTTAGCACATACTTGCTTGACGTGATAAGATTCTTCAATAACAGCAGGAATAAACCAATGTATAATAAACTCAATAACTGATAATCCATTAATTAAACGACAAATCCAAAAATGAAAGATCCAGTTAGAAACGAAATACTAGTAAATAAAAAGATCCAGAATAAAAATCCAATAAACGAAAAAATCCAATAAAAAGAAAGACCCTAAATATAAATAATTAGAATGGTTTTTTGAATGACATCATGTACTCATGCTGCGTTTAGAATGCAACGGCCTTCAAAATAAATTCCTTTGTCTTAACTATTGCGCAATATTGCGAAGTCACTAAAAATGTTGAATTCAATAGAAAAATTATATCAAAATAAAGGTAAACTCACCAATAATTAGATGGAATGAATAAAAATTAAATTACATGGGTTTTTACGCCATAATCAAGAAAATTTTGTCTTCTTCGCATCACACACGTGAACTGCGCGAGATTGTTCAAACGGAAGTGAAGTTCAAGCTAATACTAAAGTACAGTTAAAACAACGCGACGTTGCCAAACTGAATAAATTTACGTGCAATATTAGTTGCAGGAAATAAATGAATGTAAAATTGAATTTTAATGTAATGAATTCAAACGGGACGTTACAGCAGAAATGAGTTTCAAAAACAAGCAGTCTATTTCATTACGTGTGAGAAACACCTCAACTTCATTTTTATGGTTTGAAATGGCGTTGGCATTTCACTGTGCTATTTTAAGGATTGGAGGTATTTTTATTTATAATTCTTCTCTGAGAAGCCTGATTTGCGTAGTTGATTCATTGATAAACAAATTGATAATGCCTGAATTATTAGTTGAAGTGAAATTATTATTGGTGTTAGGTCACTTACTTGTTGGCTATGTGTATTGTTAAATGATTGAGTTAAGGTGTTAGTACTTAACTCTTTCTTTTGTTTTTTTTTTTTTTTGATCTAAGTATAATGGCATTGTTTGGGGTTGTGCCTGAGTCATGAACTGAGATAAGAGTTGTTGCATAACTAGAGTTAGCTTGATTTGGGTAACTTCGTTTTAGTTTCTAGGTACACCACACAGCCTTAATAATTTGCAAGATGCTGACCTTGACACAACACACACTTAGCTGGGTTGCCGTCGCTGCGATTTTTTTTGAAGTTGCGGTAATCATGTAGTTCAGCGCATTTGACGCAACGTGGTCTAGTGCATCTATTACGTGTAAGACCATAACACTGGCAGTTCTTGCATTGCGGTATGTGAGTTCTCCGTCTTGGTTCTACTAAGGCATTTTCTATGCTTTTTATTTTAAAATGTTGTTATTGTTGGTTTTACGTTTAATATCGATAAAAAAACAGGTTTTTCCTTTATTTAGTTTCCCTGCTCATTACGTTCATAACATTTAGAACTTCATTGCCTTCTTTAGCCAAAGCTTCCTTTATAGTATTTTCCTCTGTCGTGTGGTGTAAGTTTTTTTACCTACTACCACTTTATTAGCTTCTAGAACGTCTCTGATCTTATTGTAATCCTCTACATTATTTATTTGTAACTTTAACTTGTTCCCCTGTAGAAGTGAAAATTAAAAAGTTGCTTAAGTTGTTTCTTTAATGTTTTTAATTTATATTGAAACGTTTGAGAAATTATTCGCAAATTCAAGAGCCTTCTCGAATTTGTTATACATCTTCTAGAAGATATACCGAAAGATAGGGAACACTCGAGAAGGATTTCCAAATGTGTATAAATACCGAAGAAATAAATCGTAGGTCAGTTATTGCCGTAATGCAAATACAGCAGTGTTAAGAAGATTATTCAAGTTGAAATAAATAAGTCGTCAGCGCGTGCGTGTACACGAATATACGGAGAATAATCTTGTACGAGATTTTAGTGTAAAAAAGTGTGTAAAGCTATCCGCGGATTTTATCTTATCTTAATTAGAGTAAGTGTTTTTATTAAATATTATTAGATTTCATTAGTTCGGTTAATTTACAAGTGTACATATTTCTAGTATAAGTAAAACATATTTTAGTAGTTTAAATAAATTAGTTTTAATAATAAAATTTGTTACAATATTTCTTTAGTAAGAATCAATTTTATACATATTTCATTATTAATTTTCTCATTTATCAGAAAACTGTAAGAAGTTTTATGTAACAATTAAATTTAAAAATGCTTGCAGTAAACATAAACATTGCCGTGCTAAAAACTCTTCGCTAAACAAACAACGCGTAAAATAAACATCGTAAAAGCGGGTACCGCGACAATTTCTTTCATTTTACTACTTTCGGTTTTATTCAGTCCCTAACGACGCTAAAATATTTTTGCCAAAAGCAATCGATAATTCGTAAAATTTCTGCAGTATCTATTTAAAATTACAAAGAAATTAGGTTTGAAGAAATAAATTAACGCCCATACTTTATCTAATGTTTGATCAATACTTTTTTAATGCGACCACCTCCCTGATTTAACAACACGCTGCATTTGTGTGCTCTAGATTGAGTTATTTTATTTTCTGGAACAAAGATTTGGGCGTGTTTGTGCGACGTGCACTAAACGTAATTACAAAATAAAGAGGTCGGTAGAAGGTCGTGCTATTTCTCTTAGTTCCACTGTAAATTTTTTCCTAAATCGATTACGTCCCATCGCTACGACTACGTCTATAGTCCATCAATCGATGATAATAAAAAAATTATAAGTGCAGCATGTGCTTACAGTCACATGGTGTTAGTTAACGTTCTTTTTAATTATATAACAACTGGGTCAAAAACGTTGTTCAATGTTTAATATTTCCATGAAATGAATTTTAACAACGTCTTTTCCATAATAATTTCTTTATTGAAAGTGAACTAACATCTGCTATCAAATTAAATTTGTACGTTTCTAACTTTTTTTAATGCGTTCAAGCACGAAACAGGAGTTGTTAAGTATTTATGTCAAGAGACTATTGCGTCAAAATATGTTTAAAAGGAATAGGGGTGTGTTTCACCTACAAGTACGACTCGATTCTTTTGTGGTTAGTTTTTGTTTCGTCTCGACGTGGAGTTGTTGAAAGTAGGTGAAGAAGTGGAACCGGAAGTTGTACTACTTTACTGTTACGTATTTTTAGAAAAGGGTAAGCATGGTTATTGCATCTAATTTTATTCGTTTTCCTAAAGTAAATTTCAAAAGTTTGTTATAAAGATTGCGCTGACAACTCTGTTTCTCAATTTAAAATTTCATCTAACACAAAAGCCTAAACCCAACTGTTTATGTTTGTGTTTTTTTTGTTTAAAGTATTATTTATTCATGGATCATTAATGTTAGAAGTTATTTACATGCGCGTGCAGAAACTCAATTATTAAAGCACTCCGTTACGCGTCGTGCTTCAAATCAATTTTGCGCGGTAAAATGGCTAACACACAAGAAATAAATTAAATTTTTTGACCGACGATTTTAAGAATTCATCACATCATATCTTATACGACGGTAATAATGCCAAAATATTCGTTCTCAGCGGTACTATAGCAATCTGTAATTAAACGAGATGACGCCATATCAGTTTTATTTTTAAGGTTATCGCGGCTATGATTTTCTAACGTAGAAAAATTTTCGACTTTTAAACTGCGCTCTATATTTTCACAAAATTTAAAAAGCTTACAAACTTTGAAAAACTCACAATGTCTTAATCACAAAGACTGAAACTGAAAATATAAGATCTTAAGAAACCTTTATATTGTTCGGTTCGGGTCAATGGTTCGTGGCGGTTTCAATTCACTAGTCTTTTGGAACATGTTATACCATTAATATCTGTTGATGATTTTCTCGTATATTGTAGGCCAGAAGTTATGGGATTTAGCCAAAATTTTTGTCTCTTCAAATTTTATGAAGCGTCCAATGTCCAGGAAGTGTTCCGCAACAATTGATCTTGTATTATGTTTTTTTTTATCCGCCTTATGTTTTCTTCTTTGGGTAGTAATGTTGCGTTCTCTTTGTTCTACATAAGCTAGCTCACACGAACAAAGGATGTATGAGACTTCTAGTTTTTCGAGTGGTGCTGTTGTCTCCTTTGATTGAAAAATTAGCAGTTATCTTATTTGTTGCATTGAAGATCACTTTGATATTTTTAGCTCTATATTTATTGTGTTGTTTGTTAATCGTTCTAATTATGTCTGTTCGTATTTCTTTAAAGCGTTCGTTAGATGGCTTAGCTCGGTCTCCAACGCGTTCAGTTTGCTGATTGACCTTGTGTACTAAAGTTTTTAATACTGAAAACCTTTGAACTAAATGATGGTACGGTTCGGCATTGAGGTATTTGTCGGTGTCGGTTTTTTGTATACTAAATGCTCCAATCCATCTTTCGAGTGGCCATTAGGTTCAAGAACGGAATGTTTCTGTTTGTTTTGGTCTCCATGTTAAATTTGAAGTTTTAACTGGTTGATGTGGTGAAGAAGTTGATGAGTGTTTCTGCTTTGTAAGGCCAAATTATAAAAGTTTATTTACGTAACGTGCTCAGCATTTTGGTTTGTAGGTAGCGTTTTCTGATGCTGTTTCTTCGAATTCATTATAATTATATTGGCGCTTACTGGAGAAAGTGATGATCCCATGTCGAAGAAAGAAGTAGCATCAAAACTGATCAAAACATATTCTGCTTCAAATTCATATTTTAATTCTTTAAGACTAAGTGTTGAAAATTCTTCCCGTGATGATAGTAAAATGCACTAGTATCTAGCCAGTAAATAGTTGGCTGAACTTGTGACATTCACAATTGACCAAAACGATACCCTTAAAATTGAAGACACCCAGGATTAAACGCCAACGCTTCCTTGCTAAATTTGCTTTTTTGAGCAGATGCAGAAACTAGGACATTTGTCCTAAGTTTTCTACAAATACAACATCACATCAAGACCAGAACGGAAAAGGATACACTACTAGCAAAACCTTGTTGAGGAAGAACATACACTACACCAAACGTTAATTAGACAAAAAAGCTACAAAGTTACTTTCGGTGCATGACAATCTATCTACCGGAAAAGCCAAAGAGATCGCCAAAAAAGCAAGGAAAATAGAACTGGCATTCTAGAAGTTGTAGGAACGCAATTGGAGACAGACGAAGTTATCGTTAATTTGTTTTCTACCACACTCAGCGAACGATCAACAGCCATTTTATCTAAATGATTAAACTTTACTATAACAACAAAATCAACACCAAAAGAAGAAACAGTGAGTTCATTAGCTAGCACACTTAGAAAGAACTGTACCATAACACATTCAAGGAGATGTGAATGTTACAGCAGCCGATGTACTGAAAAAGTCTACAGCACCAAGCTCGAACATTATTTGGAATGAACGAATTTATCTCAGGGAACTCAAGGCCAACAAAGACGTCACTATACTACAAACTGACAAAATACATGCCACTGTAATAACTATTTGATTGTTGGCTTTACAAGCAATAAAAACACCACAGTGTATCCTTTGAATATAAATAAACCAAAGCAACATCTTAAGATCAATTATTATATTTTTAATGTGGTTGCAAAATGTCATTTTTTGAACTCGCATAAAGAGTGGCAAAGCGCAAAAAATCTGACTTTATTTTGGAAAAATTTACCCTACCAGCTGCTTTTGATATCGTTAATATTAAAGCTGGTTCGGCGAATCAATAAATCAAAACGTATTTATAAGTCAGGCGTATCCACATGGTGATACAAAAAAAGTTTTTATTGATATATCGATACTCTGATACTAATCGATTCTCCAATATGTATCGATACTCTAATACGTATTATTCCAAAACGTATCGGTATTCCGATACGCATCGATATTTCTATACGTATCAATTACTAACCAGATACATATCAATATTCTCATACGCATCGATACTGCGATATGTATCGATATTCCAATACGTACAGATATTCCCATACATATCGATACTACGATATGCATCGATATTCTGATACGTTTCACTAACCAGATACATCCGATATTTTTATACGCATCGATGCTGCAATACACATCGATATTCTTATACATATCGATACTTCGTTACGTATTAATATTTTGATATCACAGATACGCATCGATATTTCTATACGTATCCATACTACGATATCAATATTCCGATACGTATCAATATTTTGATACGTATCGATAGTCAGATACGTTTTAATATTCCAAAACGTATCAGTAAACAGGTACGTCTTGATATTCGTATAAGGATCGATACTGCGATATGTATCGATATTTTGATACGTATCAATAACCAGATACATATCAATATTTTCAAACGCATCGATGCTGCGATACATATCGATTTTCCCATACATATCGATACTTTGTTACGTATTAATACTCTGATACGTATCGATACTGCGATACGTTTTGATACTGCGATACTTATTAATATTCCGATACGCATCGATATTTCCATACGTATCCATACTACAATACGTATCAATGTTCCGATACAAATCAATATTTTGATACGTGTTAATATTCCGAAACGTATCAATAAACAGGTACATCTCGATATTCTTATAAAGATCGACACTGCGATATGTATCAATATTTTGATACGTATCAATAACCAGAAACATGTCGATATTTTCATATGCAACGCGATACGTATCGATATTTCCATACATATCGATACGATAATTTTACTTAACATAAAACAAACGCATAACAAATAAATGAATTAATGCACCAGCCAGCTCACAAAAATATTTATTCAAAACACACATTAAAGGCACAAACTAAATAAGAGCAATGAGAAATTTTCATATTTATTAAAATTAGAGTCGTGGGAATTCTAACGTTTCTTAAGATTAAAATTTTTAACTTGATAATCACAAAAGTTTTATAAATTGGCCACAATATTTTTTATCTACGAAGGGTTAAATATTGAAACTAAAAGATTAACACATTAACATAATAACAAAAAAACATATTTACATATTTAACAGTATCGAAGGTTAAGTATAAAATTAAAGTTACCTGATTTCAAACTTTAATGCGCAAGTCAAATTGGTGGGGTCAATTACGCGTTTCTCATCTGATTCATGCGATGACGCAACATTACGAAATTCTTGAAATGCATATTTAAACTTCCAAATTTTCCGTATTTCTCCTGATTGATCTAATATTCGTACAGATCCATTAACCAGAATATCGTAAAACAAACGTAACGTATGATAATCTTCATTCGCAACATCCAACTCAAATTTCATCAGACGTAACACATGAATAATTACCGATTTTTACTCATAAAAATCATAATTCGTAGAGGAAATTCTTCGTAAAAGCGACGTTGTGACTAACATCAAACGTGCTGCGTAAACCATATCTTAATATCGCATTTCAAAAATCAAAATCGTAAAAAGGCGTACGTATCCAAACCAAATTTTCGTAACCATAAACGAATTCACACGTACACAAATTAAAAGGCATTGAATAAATCAGAAAGCGTAGTCGTATATCAAAAGCAAAAACTTCCAGTTCGGACATACAAAAAAATTATTGCGCAACTTTCTATTTGGGTGTGGTCATTATGCGACTCATTGGAATGACGTAATATGATGCAATTCCCGTAAATCGTATACTTAATTCTTTTTCGAAGATTTGAAACCAAGAATCATATATAAAAAACTAAAAAGTAAATTGCGATGAATTACACAATGCGGATCAAAACAAAAATGACTTACCCCTTCAAATTATCGGGTCATATCTTTCCAAATTTTGCAAAATCAACAAAACGCAGGTGCTGCAACGAACCGCAGACGCTACAACGAACGCCAGCTTACATAATTTTCACCATTAAGGCAAAAAAATCACAAACACATATTCAACAAGTGGTCATTCCACTTTTTGCAGCACGCAAAAAAATGTCCGCTTTGCCTCATTGCGAAACGTAAGATGCAAGAGGATGACTTAATACTTAAGAAGAAGGCTCATAACGTATATGCAGTGCGTCAAATGCATTGCGCAAAAAATTTACATAAACAGTAAACACAAAAATGTTAATTAAGATCAGACGTATTCAATCGAAAAAAATGTGCACGTTACAATGTATTGATATTTTGATACATATCAATAACCAGATACATATCGATATTTTCATATGCATCTATGCCACGATACGTATCGATATTTCCATACATATCGATACTCCGATACGTATCGATATTGCGATACGTAGCGATACTGCGATACGTATCAATAGTCAGATACGTATTAATATTCCGAAACGTATCAATAAACAGGTACGTCTCGATATTCTTATAAAGATCGATACTGCGATATGTATCGATATTTTGATACGTATCAATAACCAGATACATATCAATATTTTTATATGCATTGATGCCACGATACGTATTGGTATTTTCATACATATCGATTCTCCGATACGTATCGATACTGCGATACGTAGCGATACTGCGATACGTACCATTATTCCGATGCGTATCAATATTTTGATACGTATCGGTAGTCAGATACGTATTAATATTCCAAAACGTATCAATAAACAGGTACGTCTCGAGATTCTCATAAGAATCGATACTGCGATATGTATCGATATTTTGATACTTATCAGTAACCAGATACATATCGATATTTTCATATGCATCTATGCCACGATACGTATCGATATTTCCATACATATCGATACTCCGATACGTATCGATACTGCGATACGTAGCGATACTGCGATACGTAGCGATACTGCGATACGTATCAATATTTTGATACGTATCAATAGTCAGATACGTATTAATATTCCGAAACGTATCAATAAACAGGTACGTCTCGATATTCTTATAAAGATCGATACTGCGATATGTATCGATATTTTGATACGTATCAATAACCAGATACATATCAATATTTTTATATGCATCGATGCCACGATACGTATTGGTATTTTCATACATATCGATTCTCCGATACGTATCGATACTGCGATACGTAGCGATACTGCGATACGTACCATTATTCCGATGCGTATCAATATTTTGATACGTATCGGTAGTCAGATACGTATTAATATTCCAAAACGTATCAATAAACAGGTACGTCTCGAGATTCTCATAAGAATCGATACTGCGATATGTATCGATATTTTGATACTTATCAATAACCAGATACATATCGATACTTTCATACGCATCGATGCTGCGATACATATCGATTTTCTCATACATATGGATACTTTGTTACGTATTGATACTTAGATACGTATCGATACCTCAATACGTATTGATGCTGCGATACGTATCAATATTCCGATACGTATCGATAGTCAGATACCTATTAATATTCCAAAACGTATCAATAAACAGGTATGTCTTGAAATTTTCATAAGAATCGATACTGCGATATGTATCAATATTTCGATACTTGTCAATAACCAGATACATATCCATATTTTTATATGCATCGATGCCGCGATACGTATTGATATTTCCATACATATCGGTACTCCGATACGTATCGATACTGCGATACGTATCAATATTCTGATACGTATCAATATTTTGATACGTATCAATAGTCAAATACAAATTAAAATTCCGAAACGTATCAATAAACAGGTACGTCTTGATATTGTTGTACGCATCGATACTGCGATGTGTATCAATATTCTGATATGTATCAATAACAAGATACATATCGATATTTCGATACGTATCAATATTTTCTTACGCATCGATAGTCAGATACATATTAATATTCCGAAACGTATCAATAACCAGGTACTCTCCATATTCTCATACCATTGATACTCCCATACGTATCCATACTGCGATACGTATTGATATTTAAATTTGTTTAGATATACCGATACGTATACAGTACACAATGGTTTTCACGTAGCGACGTCTTATCGGGTGCATTTGAGCTGCGTCAAAAAATTCAAATTTTCCTACAAGAAGACAGTCATGACAGCCTTAGGTATTTAGCCAAACCCGATTTTTTCTTCAACCAGCGTACTTTTGCAATAATTATCGATCTTATTCTTTGAATGTCTCCAAAATACAATAACATTTGCTTTGGGTAACTTTTGAAGAAAGTTGCGACGTTTAGAAAAATGTTGCAGTTATATTCGTTTAAATTGCACAAATACGTGGTCTGTAGAAAAGTTATTGTTTTATAAAATTTGTTGCATTTTTTCAAGGTGTACTCCTTAAAGCTCACTGAATAGTTTGCAAAATACCTTGCGGACGACAATTTTTTGTGTTCGAACAGAATTCACTTCGTAGAAAGAAAAGAGTTTAGTTGAATTCTTTGGCGACAACAACTTTAAACTGCAAATAATAAACCTGGAAAAGAATTATTAAATTTGAGTCTTTTATTATTACAACTTTGTCTGTTATTCCTCGTGTTTTATCTATTGTGTCTTGTAACGTCTCATAAAATTTTTCCATGGTGGTGTATTCCGTTTCTTTTATTGGTGTTTATTCTACGACGATAACAAAGGATGTCAAAGAATTCGTCGTCTAATGGGCAACAGAGAGCCATAGGCGCCTGTAGAGCCAGAAAACTGTGTGCTATGATCACGCTAGCATGGTCAGTAATTGTAGTCGCGTTCTAGGTAAAAGGGATAGAGGAATACATTATCAATATAAGTGAGTACCCAAACAATAAGAGACTAGTGCTAAGAAACTACGAAGGGTAGAAGTAAATCCATGCGTATCACTCGGTTTTAGGACTGCCTCTTTGAAACATAACTTTTGATTCTGTACGTAACTTTAACCTGGAGGAGGAAGTCCACATGGTTGCATTCGCCGATGATATTGTCTTGGATTAAATGCTTAGAGTAGTGTTTCCCAACGTGGGGCCCACGCCCCACAGGGGGACAATTTCATAGTTAAGGGGGGCAATTTAAAAATGGACTCGACACGACTTTAACCCTTTCGCTTTGAGTTAAAGGTTAAAAAGTATGTATGGGGGGCATAAATTTTAGAAATGTTAAGGTGGGGTATGGCCTAAAAAAGCTTGGGAAACACTGGTCTAGAGCGACTACTGAGTAGTATAATATATTTTTGTTTCTTAATCTTTTGGTTCTTCGACCTAATATTTTTGTCTCACTTAAACTCAGTAGTGTTATATGTATTCGATTCATCTATTTTTTTTTATTATTTCTAAGATTTTACCTGTTAAAGCGCTTACATAATAACACGTAACTATATCTTGTTACGAGAATTTTCTTGTAACTTAATTGCTAGCGACTAACTCAGTTAGATTTGGTGATTGGATTGTAAGTTTTAGTGTGTTAATTATAAGGAAATATAAAAAGGCGCCAAAACGGTGGAAGCTTAGGATGGGAAATATCGTTTAAACTTATTCAAAACTGAAAGAAAACAAATGACAAAACACAGGTTGTAACAACGAGTATATTTATTGTATCACAGAAAGAAAAGTTATAAAACATTAGTAGATAAATATGTGCGATTAAACGCTAGAACGTAGGTCAATATTACAGACAATAGTTGTTGAAGTAAGCCCTTTGGTCAACACATCGTACAAAAAATTAAACTTGGCCTAACTTTTACATTCTAAAAGAATAAATCTACATTTGTAAATTATTACACGAATATGCAAATTTCAATAATTTAGAGAACCAGAACGGTACTGTCGAATATGTTACACACAAAAAAAAGTTTTATAGTTAATTGTGGCAACAACCTGATATGTACGTACAGTCGTACGTACAAACAACTGACAACGTAGGTGAAAAGCATTAAAGTAAGAAATATAATACTTACAATTTAGCTTTCTTGTGAAGAATGCAACTAGCTACCAGCATCTTCCTAGAAGTTCCTAAAATTTGCTGAAATAAACAAAAACGTGCATACGGTGTTATCACAAATAAGTTTCTTTCGGTTCATACGATTAATAAGAAAACCAATTGCACCGAGTTTCCCCAAATTTAATTGTTATTTCGGTAAGTGGGTTTTCCAATACGGTTAGAATTGTATTAATTTAGCGAAGGGTTTGAAATCTTCAAATAATGGGGGGTGACGTCATCATAGGAAATTTTCCAATAAACAAAACCGGTTTTAATATCTCCACATTAATCAAATAACGTGTGGGAATCCATAAACCGCTAATAACAATACGGTAAATAAAAAAAAAAACATAAATCAATGCTTACCTCAGAAAAATTTTCACAAAGCAGTGAAAATACTACACCCATTTATACCATGGATGAGTGTAAATAATTAGAAGTGAAAACTTCACTGGACAGTTACGTTAGAACATGTACGAAACGTAGCAGAATCAGCGGAACAATAATTTTTCTTGTATACGTTGGTTTTACGTTATTATCGTGTTTTCCCCATGTTCTAATATTTTTCATTACTCTGTTATAACTGATTATGATTTTTTATATATTATAGTAATTGTTTTCTTTGTAATTGTATCTTTTATGATAATTCTCGCTTGTTTTTTATTTTGTGTATTCCGAATTTTAGGATTGTTTTTGTTTTCAATTATCTTCTGTTTTTTTAATTTTTTTATGTTTGTTACAGCTTTAACGGTACAATTTTTCTTTCTTTTATGCCAAAGACTACTAGATTTTACTTACTTACTTACTTCTTTTTCTATCCAATTAATATTCTTATTTCGTAGTCATTTTACTTTTGAATTTCTCTTGATTTCTTTTATTTAGTTTTGCTATTTTCGTATGTATGGAATCTATCCTCATTTCTCGTTCTTTTGTTTTTTGTCCGTTATTCTCCGGATTGCTTGATTTACTTCTAATATCTTTTAAAAACTCTTTCTTGTGTTATATTACACATGTAGTTAATTTGTGGATGCTATATGCATTAAATTTTGGTTTGTTTATTTATTTGGGTTTTATAAATTATTAATTTGAGAGCTTTTAAGACATTTTTAAAATTTGTTTTTTTGAACAGAATAACAAGTTGTTTTCTAAGTTTTCCTTTACGTTTCTCATGGGAGTTTGAGTTATAGAATAGAAAAGAACCAAAACAGTAGTACATGCAATTTAATCAAGAATAAGATGAAACGCACGCATGGTTTATGTTTTATTTCTATATTCACATTTACCAAACTACAAACAACAAAGAATCTTCTAAAACGTCAAAACGTTTCAGACTACATTATATATTGGAAAAAATATTTATTTGCTTAAAATTTTATCGTTTATCTTTTAAATAGTTGTCATGTGAAAAACGTAACTTTGGGATATTGATTATGAAAATAAACTGATAAAAGCCAAAACGCTTGAGATTGAGTTGAATTTCCCGCTATTTAAAAATGTTGTTTAGTTGGTAAAACCCTGTAATTTTAATTTAAAAGTCATTATTGTCAAAGTAAATGTTTCTCAGAAGATACAACATAACTTTTAATAATATATTTACTTACTCTAAGGATGTTTACTTCTACATTCCCTAAAATATGCTGGATATCTAACTAGTCAAAATCAACCATTTGTTACAAGAATCATTTTTGTAACTTAATTGCTGGCGACTAACTCAGTTGAATCGGCAAGCGGATCGCAGGTGCCGATTTGCTATTTATAACGTAAAATTAAAAAAGCACCAAAACGGTTACAAACTAAAATGGAACACAACAAAATACTGGTTATAACAAAAAAAAATTCTTAACGAGACAAGAAGTTAAAAAAGTGTAAGTAAGCATTTAACGTGAATTGAAACCGTACAAATCTGCGTGCGTTAATTGTAATAATATCTATCTTTAAGTCGTAGGTATTTTACGTTTTATAAATACACAAATTAATAGCAAAGAAAAAGTACTCACGATTAGCCAAGTTATGCGAATAGCTATCGGCATGCTTTAATCAGCCCTGAGAATTGCTCAGAAAAATCAAGTAATAATTAGATATAGAATCGTATCACAAGTACAAGTAACAATGAATCGTCGTAATTAAATGCGTCAAGCGTCCCAGTGTTTTTTATTATTTCTATCGCAAGTGTACCTCCAAGATTATTCAAACATCACATGATGAAATATAACAAAAATTTCGCCCCAGATTATGTTTTGGAAATGGTTTAATCAATCAATAGCTCCCTTTAGTACGAGTTTCTAGTTATAGCTTTTAGAAAACGGTAACTGATTGACACGAATCACTATAAATTGGCCAACACGTGCTATTACAATTACAAAAATTCAAAGTAAATTAAAAAAATATGAATCAATGCTTATCCCAGGAAGGCTTTTATAAAAACAGCGAAAATACTACACTTATTTATATAACAGATGCGTGTGAAAATTTAGAAATAAAGACATCGCTGGGACCTTTAATTAACAATAATTTAATTCAAGATATGGTTCGTTTAGCTCCTCTGCACTGTGGTCTTCTTGGTCTTTTTGTGCACTTCTGATTGATTACTTTCTCAACAGTTCTGTTTCGCCAATAAAATCCAGAAGTTTATTTTAAGGGACCTTTTTCAACTTGTCATCGGTTAGTTTTAGTTTGCTGAAAACCATTGTGGGTTGCATTTCATACGCTTCGCATTTGCACAGCAGATGCTGCCGAGTCTCGTCGTCCTCCAACCATCCACGGCATAGAGGGCTACTTTGCAGTCTCATATTATGCATATGTTTGTTGAAGCTACAGTGCCCTATTATTTGTCCCGTGAGTTTCCTTAATTTGTCGACTCATGCTCAATAGTGCAGTTTGAGTGTTTGATTGTGACTCTTTAAGAACGAGTTTTGTGTGCTTCATCTCTGAAGAGTTTTTCCATAGTTATTTATGCTCCGCTGCACGTTTGCTGCGAATTGTTTCTTTTCCGATCTCGTAAGCGATTCTAAAAGCGGGTTCAGGTCCGATATATGTCTTTGCGCACTTACATTAGAGCAGATGCGAAGCGTACTACAACCATCGCAAAAATAGTATTTTTCTTTGGAAATTTCTAGATGTCAAGAAGCAACCATTTGACAGCGTATCGCTTTGATTGTGAGAAAAAAAAATTATACGGTACGAAAATCACACCAAGACACTTTTAACATAACAAATTCCCCCCCAACAACATAAAAATCTAAGAAGTAAACAAGCTAAAATCAAGAAGAGAAATTTAAGCATACGCCAAGGATAAAACCCTAAAATTCAAAACCAACCCAAAATACAATAACACCCAGCCCAAGAAGAAACGTAAACTAAAAATATTTTTCTAGTTTGCTAAGTATTACCAATCAAATGTGTTCTAAAGTCACATGAAGCAGAAACATACTCCAAAAGAACCAAAAAACTTCAACCAACAGAAATGATGTATCAGAAAAAATATTCGTTGAAAGTTCACATCAGTCGTTATAAAAGCAAGAAAGCAACGCAGTCCCATATACGTGACTGAAAGACAATCCTAAGCAAACTAAGAGCAAGAAAAGTATAGGAATGAGAGAAGTTTGAACGACGGTTAAGAAAAACACCCTAAAATCTCATTAAACCCAAGCCTACAGATGCAAATCCAACCCTGAATATTAATCCCAGGAAACTTATCAGGAAAAAAATAAAGATACTATAGGTAGACTAAAAAGGAACGGTACCTATAACCACGAGACTAGGAAATGACCCCAGGAATCCTATTTCAGCTTAAGGTATTCTCGTTGGACCCCTTTTAACGTTAGTCTACACAAGCGCACGTCACCGCAACCAATACTCGCTTGAGTATAATAGTCTTCCTCCCACCCAGAAAAAAAATTGATTTATGTTCAGAGCCGGGAAATTCCCACACCCTTAAAGTAGATAAAAGAAGAAAAAAAAGAAACATCTTAAAGTTATGCCCTTAAGCCAAAATAAAAAGAACTACCTCCTGCAATTGCTAGACTGTGACCGGAGCAGTGCATCCTGTACACCCACAACATGTTCCGCGCCGGTTAAGACGAATTGGTTACTCCCGTAAAGCTCCATCAAGTTTGCCGTTACGGCTCCCTAAAGGTATTATGCCTGGTTCAGAGCTTCAGGCTATCGGGTCAAAGACAACCAACTTTCTCGGATGCGTAGTCGTCAGATTCTTACAACAAGTGCCTTTGCATTCATGGATTGAGAGAAGAGAAGGAAAAACAAGAAGACAGAAGGAGAAAAAAAGTATGATGTTGTAGTACGACTTGACTACCTCACCCTAGATAGCGAATTCCGAGTCACCTACCCTATTACTCAACTAACCGCCCAGGAGGCGAATCATACAAAAAATCAAAACAAGGAAACGTAGAAAACACCTATACCTAAGAAGAAAAAAATTAAAGATAAGAAAAGACGCAGAAAGATAAGTTAATGCCTGATTTGTTTTTCTCCCCGTTGAAGAACGAAAAAAGTGACCACTCTACGGTACCCAACCAACCGACCAAAATATATAAAAGACAGAGGATTGAAAAGGTATCAGTCATAGAACGAATGCATAGCAATTGCTGTTCCAAATCGGAAAACTTACTACAAGGCTTTAATGCCGACAAGCGGAATAGAAAACTCAAAAAAAAAGAAAAACAAAATTCAAAAGCAGAAGGAGAATCCTATACATGATGTACCAATTCAAAAACGCCGATTACACCAATATAAATTTATGCAGATGAAATATCAGAAACTTAACTTAAAGAAAAGAATATCGGTGACACTAAAGTGGGATAAAGCAACAAGACAGCGTCCGAACCACAACCAACAAAATACCAACAACGTATCCCAAGACTCCAACCACCAAAACCAAATGACATAAACTAGAAGAATAGCAAAAGTCGAAAATCAAAAGCAAAAAAAGTAAACTAGCACTTACGACGCTTGCGACGCCGATTGAAAAGAAGAGAATGATTAGAAGAAGGAGACTACAAAGCACAGTTAGAAGCGACTGAAAAAGAAGATGCAAAAGCAATAGTAGGAGCCGTTACAACCCGAGTAAGCGTAGAATCTTTATGCAGACGTTTCGTAGTAACGCGAGTGTTAGAGAACTTCGTACCTGGCAATGCGTAAAAACGCGACCTAATAGCATGGTTTTGTTGTGAGTTCGCACACAAAGAACAGTAACCTATGAACTCTGCCACTTGAAGACTCATATGCGAGCAGTAGAAATGACAGCGAAGAGCTTCTAACACTGCGGTGATCACGATCAGCTGATCAGACGAGCCCCTGAGAGTTGGGCGTTCAAATTTTGTTACGAGGGTTCTCTCGTAATCAATTGCTGGCGACTAACTCAGTTAAATCGGCAAGCGGATCGCAGGCCTCGAGGTGTTAATTATAACGTTACATTAAAAAAGCGCCAAAACGGTTAAAAACTATATTGGGAGATACTGTTTAAATATATTCAACAATGAAATAGAACACTTGACAAAACACTGGTTATAATGACAAATATATTTATTTTTAACAAGAGAAAAATAGGTTAAAAAAATGTAAGCAAAGCAGAATTACATATATAGTAACAATGAAGAGTACCATAAATATCACAGTTATAGCGTTGATACAAGTTCTGGAGAGTAGGCAACACTTCACACGTACAGTTATTGTAGTACAGTATAACAAAATTAGGTAATATGTAATCTCTGAGTTAAACGTCGATTTAATGTGAAAGTAGTAAATTCGCAACGAGGGAAATTGCAATTAGCGTAAATTGAAACCGGATAAACAAATAGCTACGTGCGTTAACTGTGATAATATCTATATCTAAGTCGTAGGTATTTTACGTTTGATAAGAAAAAAAGGTACTCACGATTAACCAACATATGCGAATAGCCATCTGCATAGTTTAAGCATCCCCTAAAATCGCTAAAAAAATTAAGTAATAATTATATACAATATCGTATCACAAGTGTCGACAAACAATGAATCGTCGTAATAAAATGCGTCAAGTGTCCGAGTGGTTTTCACTATTCCTATTGCAGGTGTGCCTCTAAGGTTATTTGAACATCACATGAAATATAACGACGATTTGTCCCAGATTATGTTTTGGAAGTGGTTTAACTAACTATTAGCCCCTTTTAATACGTGCTTTTAGTTATAGTTTCAAACGAAAGGTAATGGATTGACATATGAATCACCTCAAATTGGCCAACACGTGTCAGTATCCTAAGTCGCTATCACAACTACAGAAAAATCAAAGTAAATCAATATGGATCAATGCTTACCCCAAAAAGGCTATTACAAAAGCGCGTCGCTCCGAATATAGCGAAAAGTGGGCGAAACTTATACGGTACGAAAACCACACCAAGGCACTTTTAACATAACACATTTACAGGATAGGTAAAATATTGTAATGTGATTGGTTAACGGCCTTACAACAACATATAGTAATCATTGTCAACTTGTAGATCTCAAAAGAATAACTGTATATATGAAATAATAAAAATAACATTTTGTTACTTTACAAATGGCCGATTGTGGCTTCACTTGTTTATAAGCAGCTGATATTCGAGTTAGCTATTCAATAGGGATAAATATTCTTGATTGACTATGAAATACACTGCTACCAACTTAAGATAACAATATTTAATAAATTTTGTAGTGTTACATTTAAGTTGACCCCAATCATTTTGGCTCACCTTGTATATAAAATAAATTGCAATTTTTCTCTATCAAGTTTTATTTATTTTTTTGTGAAAAATAGATAGTTACTACTGCTGAAAATAAATCGAGTTAGATTGCTGAAATTCTAGTATCCGAAAAAAATATTTAATTTAGTCTTTAGCGTTGGAAGAACCAAACAAAATAAATAGAATTAATAAAAATCGACTACTATATCATTTTAGAACAACGCAGTAGTAAACATAATCCTAGAAACAGATTTTATGATCAACAAGAACCTCAAAGAGGATTTGTTTGTTGAGGTTCAGGGGTAAATACTAGAAGCTTACCTTTATACGCATTTACGCACTAACCGAGGAAGTAAACATAGAGAAACTAAATTTTTATTATACGCCAGATACAAAATGCAATTTATTTTTTTTCCAAATAGAGTAATTTTTATAATTAAAAAACAAATTTGCGACTTAGTTTCACTGCGTTATAAAAATATTGAACTATTTTACATTTACTTTATAAGATTGTGGTAAAATTACCGCAAAAGACATGTACGTAAACTGATTCAATCTAAAGAAGTTGAAACTGAAATTTGAATATAAATTATATCCGTTTTTACATAAAATAAAGAACTCTACATTTTTATCATGCTTGAAACACTCGTTTCGTTTTGAATCTTTTTTAATTAATTAAAAAGAAAACTAATTTAACTAACAGCATCAACATTTTATATTCCCTCATACATGTTATTTTATCAAACTATTTTATTTCGTACAAATATAAAAATTGTAGAAAAAAAATTAAATATAAAAATGTAAAGCTTAGTAAGCGTGGAAATACCAAAACGTCAAGTGTTTAATAAAAGATTTTTGCAACTCGTAACTGGTAACTTAAGGCTGGCGGCTAGCTCAAAATAATTAGGCGAGAGGATTGAAGGTGCGTCTCGGTGTGCTAATTATAAAGTAATTAAAAAGGCGCCAAAACCGTTTAAATCTGTAGAACAATGAAAGAGAAGAAATGGCAAAACACAGATTATAACAAGGAATGTATTTATTTTGAACAAAGAAAAAAACAAGCGAAAAAAAGCAATGCAAAATTACTTAGATGCTACCAAATAAGAGTTCGTCGATAAATATCACAGTCTATAACGTTGATGCAGGCCCCTGAGGGTAAGCAACACTTTGTATATTTATTTATTACAGTGCAGTACGAAAGTATAAATTAATAAGTAAGTGAAGAATACAACTTTGATGCGATGCAAATCTAGTGATTTCGCAATCAAAAGCAAATTGTACTTAGAATAAATTCAACCCGTAATTGTAAAATTTACGTTTATTAGTCGTGATAACATCTATACCTAAGTCTTATGTATTTTACGTTCAACAATACAAATTGATAGAGAATAACAAAGGAGTACTTACGTTTGTACAGACATATTTGATTAGCTAATGGCATGCCCGTAATGCGCTCTAAAATTACTAAAAGTGTAAGTAAAAAAAGAATTACATATAAAATGATATCACAAATAAGTTGCACGTTGTAACCGAATGCGTCAAGCTTCCAAATGACTTTCAATATTCCTATTGCAGATGTGTCTCAAAGTTTAATAGACCATCACATAAAGTACTTTAACGACTTGACCCCAAATTGCTTCAAAAAATTATTGTTAGTAACCAATGTTCATCTTAGTACGTACTATAAGTTATCGATTCCAGCGAAATTTATTTAATAAAGATGTATCATTCTAAAGAGACAAACACGTAGCGGTAGCTTCAGTCGCTAAGATTATACGATAAAGTTAAATCACGTCGTAAAAATAGAAGTTAATTCTTACCCCAGCAAACCTCTCACAAGTAACACATTTTAAACGTACTCCAAACACATATTTATTACGTGGATGATTTGCAAATAATTAAAATGAGGTTTTACCTTACATTGAGAATGGAAATATGCCCTTTTTATTTAATATCCCGATGTCAAAAAAATGACAGTTAATATTCTGAATGTAGCCTTCCGGGACGAAATTCATACAGTACGCAACCTATATCAAAATACCTTTAACATAACAACGTCCAAAGTATTGTTAAATATTAAGATAACTGTCTGGTAGCTTAGTGAATACAAAAAAGAGGTAACACGTGAAAGGCAATTTGTAAATTATTTAAGAAAAAATAAACACAAAATCTATTTAAAAAATTTTGTTATAGTAGGTAAAAGCGCCAGATAGAGAAGCCACGATGTAATGATTTTTATTTAATTCATATATGTGAAAGTCTAGATTTTTTATCTGAAATTATAACTTCCTAAATAACCGGAAATATGTGTAATTCAAGAAGCATCGTATATTACTTAGTTTATTTCAAAAACTTAAACAAATTTAAAAAATAAATAAAATTATTAGTTATTTATGTAATAAACCTCAAAAGTAAAGCCATAGATTTTCTACTAGACACGCACTTCTACTTAAATAATAAAGCGTAGTTTTACGTACATTTGGATTTATCACTTTGCAACTCGAGAAATTTTTTCTGTCATTATGTAACTATACTAACGAACGAATATTGTTGTTTATAATGGTTACAATACAAAAAAAATAATTTTTTACTTATGTACATCAAAAATAGATACCTAAAAAACGCGTCGATAATATAGATAACGTAGATAATGTAGAAAATGTAGAATAAACGCGATTTTTTAAAACTCTGCCTGTCGATAACTGCTATAATTAGTGTCTTGTCAACATAGTCTTAGACAAAATAATCCCGACAAAATAGCCAATATTGAACGCTTTAAGCTAATCGTATCACTATAATCACATTACTACAATTTTTTTCATATATAGGGTTTTTACGGTTGCCGTTGTCTTTCTTCTTTTATCCAGATCTTCTGTTGTTGTCAATCTTGTTAGTCATCATTCTCTAGTCCTCTTTTTTTCACGGATTCGTGCACCTCGTTTTCCTAAGATCGTCGGGGTCTATCCTTCCTTCTTTGACCCATCGGGCTCCATTTCGTAACTTTGTTGATCCATCTACTTTTAGCTTTCTTAACGTGACTATAGCCGCTTATCTTCAATATGTTGTAGTATATCTGTTTGTACCTTCATTCGTTAAGTTTGTTAAAAGCTTTTGGTATTTTACGAACCTGCACGGCCAACTCACAATAGTCGGTGAGAGGGGTAGGTTCACAAGAAATATATAAAAGGTGTTTCAGGGCGCCAGAGCTTATCCCAAAGTAACTTCTGTCCCGCTCCAGACAGACGGTTCACACTTGTAACAAGATGTTAGGTTCGTAATGCTGGAAGAAGCGAAAGAAAGAAAAAACTAAATCGTTAATAACAATTGTACTTTAATTACTCTATCAAGATAAATATATTAAAAGTTAAATAGCCAAATCTAAGCAGGTACTAGCGAGAATATACAAAATAGAATATCAGCAGGATCGGCAACTTACACTACACGTCAAACAAAAGTGTAACCACCATAACATATATAAAACTTTATCAGTAAGTAACATTAATAATGATAATTGACTGTGGATATAAGCAGCAAGCGATAAGTCATTTACTTAAACTAATTGAGTAACAACAACAAGCAACAAATCAATTCGAACGTACGATTAGTAAATATAGTGAGTCGTGAGTATTCACCGTAGCGACAACGAATAAATAAGTAAAAATTGACTTACCAAATTCCAGGGTTACCTTCAGAAAAACGTTTTTCCTAATGGCTTCCTGCAATTAAACTTCCTGAAAATAATCGTGTCTACCTGGCGACTCACAAACTATAAGTAAAAGACACATTTAAAGGAAAGTAATCGAACCGACACTTATCGTATGCTGTTACATTAAATTTTCCATCCAAGGTGGTATTAAGTTATTGTCTCCAAAGAGAATTCAATCGTATCGTATTAGGATCTTCCGAACAGGTGACATTCAATAATGTAATTAATTGCCTCCGAATCGAAATTCTGCACTCGTATCGCAGCGTTCTTAGCTCTACAGCTTCCGATTATAATTTTCCCTTGAGGATTTTAGATAAGATAAGAATACCCATATTTAGGAGGTAGCACATGGCGTCTAGAAATATAAAAGTAATTTTTAATTAAACCAATATACAGGGTAATGCAATATTTAAGTTTATGCACGTAACAAGTTACAGTCACGTGCTCATCTTTCTGATTCATTGCCTTCTTTTCTTTACTGCTACCCATTAACTCTTCTCTGTTTTTTGTTTATAGCTCCTAACAGTATTTTTCTCATTTTCAGTCTTCTATGTACCTGTATCTGTTCGCAATGATTTAGTTATTTTCCAAGTAGTTGTTTTTGTCCGCCATAGATGTTGGTTTATGTTAGCACACGTTTGCTTCTATCTTTTGTTCTTGTCATTACTTACGAGTCTTTTTACTTTTTTGTTTTTGTTTTTGTAGTTCTTGAAGTCTTCTTGGTTTTTTGAGGTATAGTTGTTTCTTATGTTTTATTTGTTTCTTTGGGTTTTTTGAGATGTCTTATTTATATGTTATGCGCTCTTTTTCGATTTCTCTCATGACTTAATATTTTTTTATATTTTTTTTTGATTAGAACACTTATCCTTTGCTCGATGTTCTTTATTTACCCCACTCTAGATGTGTATGGTATTTTGTATCATTTCAATTCAGTTTCTTCCGTTTCCTTTTTTGCTTCACTTGTTACTAGTATATCTAAATCTATTTTTTTGAATTTATCTATCACTATGTTTTCCTTTGCTCTCCATGCGTGGAGTCTATGTTGCTAATCTAAATCTTCTATGCGTTTTCTCTTTCGCGTTGTAATTCGGGTTAAATTTTACTGCTGGTTTTTGTAAATTTTTAGCCGCCATGCCTGTTGATCTGTGGGAAGTATTTGATTTTTTTCTTGTATTTTATATCTGAGAACAAATTCCCTATCCGACACCGAAGAACGCGCTCTCTAGAAGTTACAGGCTCCTCCGAGAGGGATACGTCAATAAAATTTCAAAATTGCCACAATAAAAAAATTTGGCAGTTCAGATATAGAAAAGTTAAAATAACGGATCACATTTATATACCAAATCCAAGGAATAACAAAGCTGCTAAGTCCGTTGCGGGCATGAGGACTCGTGTTAGAGTGTCAAAAAACAAAGTCAGATAACCTTGAATTGCATTGATAGTGCGACTACCAAAGCAGCGGTTTGCTTACCATTCTATGTCAAAAAACTATAGGAACAGTTACGATGGTGCTACAAATTTTTTACCCAATACCACGGACGGTAACCGATAAAAAAGTCAGAACCTAAAAAAAATCTAGCTGTCCTCAAAGAACATCAGCATTGGTTTGTGGATTGTACTTTAAGGTGGTTCCCGAAATATTTGTACAAGTGTTTACCATACACACTCTGGTAAATCACAAGACAATCTCGTTGGTATATGATTTCCTACAAGACAAAACTGAGGACAGTTATTACAAAGTTTTCCAACAATGTTTACACTTGACAGACGTTTTGAATCCTACAAGCTATCTAACGGACTACGAGAGGAAATTTTAAATTACCTTAAAGTTTTAAAACGTTAAACTTCAAGGTTGCTTTTTTCAATTGGGAAAGTGTCTATAAGGAAAGGTTTAAAATCTTAAACCTACTCAAAACTATATAGATGACTAAGACTTCTGCCTTGAAATCAAAATTCTGTTAGCATAAGCTTTTTTCCGGAAGTCCATGTACTTACTGCATTTGAAACTATCGTATGTGTCTTTTTTTTCTGACATTAAACATGGCTGAAATCTTTGTATTTTCCGTGTAAAAGACTCATAATTTGAGTGATTGGGGAGACGATTACTACAGAAAAAATTTCTTTTTTTTTTG
The DNA here is from genome assembly GCA_035610365.1 of Aquatica leii. Classification (NCBI taxonomy): domain Eukaryota; kingdom Metazoa; phylum Arthropoda; class Insecta; order Coleoptera; family Lampyridae; genus Aquatica; species Aquatica leii. Next base: position 27,078,202 of record CM069438.1, read on the forward strand.
TTTTTTGCTATAGCAAAGAAAAGATCGTGGATCTGTTTGACTACGGCAGGAAACGTTTAATATAACCACTAAACTTACAAATACTAAAAAAAAGTAAGGAAGTATTAGTTAAACTTAGAAGATAAATTAAAATTGTCATCACCAACGACTTGAAAAGGGTCTAAAGATGTCTAACGTTGTACGTTAATCGTACTAAGTACATCCGCTGAACGTCCATTACTGGACCTATAAAATTCTATGGTTGTTCAAAGAATGTTTTCTTGTCACAAAAACGGACATCTGTTAAACATTGCCTACCGACGTTAGCTGAATGTCCATTATTAACGGGCGTGTTGTCTGTAGGCGTGAAAAAGACATCCACCAGATGTAATCTAACGGTAATTCATAAAACCAACGTAAATGGTCGTCTACAAGATGTTCATATTATGTTCATGGGCGAGTGAATATGTCTTGGACCAAAATGAGGCATTCTGCGGATGACGTGCTATATAGGTATTAACATACATCAAGTGGTCTGTCAGAAAAAGTGCTTTTGATAGGGTGGCACAACAAAAAAAGATGACACAATTAACGACTACAAAATTATTTTGTTACTACAAATTGACGAACCCAATAACGAAATGATAAGCGAAAGGCAAGTAAAAATAAGAAATCTAGACTATTGAAGAACAAGTTTCCTAGGCTATCATAGTAAAGAAGATTTTATACTGACTATGTAACGATTCAAAACTAAGCCCTGCAATATTAAAGAATAGTTCATCAATTACATTAGCAAAAAAATTGCATAGCAGTCACCTAATTAATATAAGGTACTATTTATTAACGATAACCGTAAACAGCTGTTAAAACAAAAACCGTTGTAAGTCAAGTAACTGCGGGATAAAACCACAACGTAAAAGACATTAGGATTAAAACAATGTCATTGCAATTGTGCTAATGCTACCAGAGTGAACTTCTAAACGACCTAGCTCCTTGATTTCGAGTACCAATAGCCCCTTATGTAATTTTATGCGTATGCGTATGTAAGCTTACGTACGACAATTGTGTGCTTAATTCTGGCTTGACTATACTCAAATTGATTCAAAGTAACTCGACAGGTAATTGGTCAGCGTACGCACAACAGCTGAAGTACATAAATGCTACGATTCCTTAAACGTTACGACTAAAAGTAAAGTTTTAGTGTGATCTATGTTTTAAAATATTGAAATTTATGAATTATAATAAGTAACTAATATAATAAACATAAGTAAAACGCCCTGAAAACTGAGTAATTCAAATTACAAGATACATATAAGCAAATAGTTTTTCAATTCCGATACTTAACATTCGTTTGCTTCAGGTTCAAGGCCGCAACTGCCATATAGAAATTCTTTCACAAAACGTTTAAAGGTTAATGAATGGTTATCGGCGTAAACAGCAATAATTAACCGTTGCAACCAAAACCGAGACGCTAAAATTTTTTTTATAGTATTGAAGCAACATGGCGACCGTTATCTTAACAAATTTTACTTGTAATTGCTGAAATTTTGTTCTAATATCTCAATTATATTACAGTAGTATTGCTAAAACGTAAAGGAAATAACCAACGATGCAATTTAACCATAGAAAAGAATTACTTACGATTTAGGGCAAAGCGTAAGGACAACCAGCAATTGCAGCGACAACCCAAATAGGAATAACTGAGTAAATCGCTTACGTTAGATACTGTCAATTTCAGATCTTATTAGCGGTAGTGGAAAACCAGTGCAATCCTCAATTTTATTACGAATTAGTATTCACACCAAATACGTAAAAAACGACATGTAACAAATCTTCCCTAGAAAAATTAAAACCTGGAGATGACGAGAAAAAGCTTAAAAAAAGACAGAAAAAGACTAAAAACCACAACTAACCCAATTTTATAAAAAACCATAACTCAGATGAAAAGAAAAAACTTGTCGACGTAAGAAACACCAAATACTGAAGTGTTTAAGAAACAAGTCGCTAAAGCGCCTTGGAAACAAGAAAAAAGTCTTCCTCAGAAAACACTCAGCACTCTGCAATAAGTCCACGACGATAAGAGTAAAAAGTAAACAGTTTTGGCAAGCACCAAGGTTCAAGAGCCCTAAAAATCCAATGAAACCTCAACCCCTAGTGACCAAAACCCCACTCTGAGTATAATCTCCAGAGCTAAAAAAGTTGAAGAAGTAGAAAGAAGAAACTTAAGTCTAAAGTATATGGGAATTTGAATGTAGATATGCGAAATCAGAAAAAAAAAGAACTATGTTAGTTGTGCTGAAATGTCGTCAACGAAGAAAACCAACCAAAAAATCTCAAAGAAGAGGATTCTGATTGCAAATCGATAGAAGTCGGGTTTCCTAAAAGACAAAAAAAATAATCAGTAATCTAAAAATCACACAACATAATCCAAAAACACTACTAGAGTGTACCAACGAATAAAGTTCAACCCACATAAATCCAAAAAAAAACAAATAAAAAAAGAGAAGGAGTAAGAATAAATAAGAAAGAAAAGAAACTTCACTTGCTAATTAAACATTGTTAGCCTTTGTTCATTGCGTTGAAATGTCACCTAGAGCCTAAAAAGCCAAAGAACAGATTAGAATATCTCAAGAGCAAAAAAACCCGAAGAAAAGTAATATTCCAACAGTGTCCAAAAAACTGACTGAGCGAAAGTACGTAAAGTACAAAAAACGACGTTGTAGTCTATCCCAAGCTTCAACCCAAGCACAACAAAACCAAAAATCAACCTAATCATGCAAGAAAAAAAGAAAAAAAGTAATGTTGCGATGAACACTAAAGAAAAAATTACCGAAACGAAACAAAAGTGTTTAAGCAACAATATTAGAAGAAAAAAATAAAAGTAAGAAAGACAAGAAAGAAATATAAGGCAAAATGTAAATGTCTGATTAGTTTTTCTCTTCATAGAAGAAACTAAAATGGTGACCAACCCTTCAATGCCCAACCAACTACCTTAGAAGCAAACCATAAAAACTATCAGATAGAAGGAAGAATAGTTGGCACAAAAAAAGCCTTAGACCCAAGTATAAAGATAAAAATAGGGAAAGGCGGAGAAAGATAAGATGAAGTAAATGGCTAATTTGTTCTTCTCTCCGTCGAAGACCGAAAAGAGTGACTACCCAACAAACCGTAGAACACATAGAAAATAAAAGAAGAGAGATGATATTATAGTCAGCTATAGAACGGATGCGTACCAATTGTTGTTCCAAATCGAAAGGTTTACTGCAAGACTTAAATGCGGACAAGCGAAATAAGAAACTTAAAAGAACGAAAAAATAACAAAACCAAAGTAAGAGTCCTACTAGTGACTTACCAATCTAAAAATGACCAACTAGGCGTATAATAGAAAAATAGCCTGTCTCGAAGTAAGACAGTTCAAGTCAAAGAAATTTACTATAAACTTAAACAAAAAGAATATCAGTGCTGAAACATGGAAGCAAACAATTGGTCAGCAACTAACCAAATACCGCCGACAAAGTAAAAGAACCTAAAATAAGAGAACCAAAAGGATAACCAAAAGTCGTAATCCAATTGCCAAGCATGAATTAACATTTACGACGTTTGCGACGCCAATGAAAGAGAAGAGAAACATTAGAAGTAAAAAACAGTTAGAAATTTGCAGTTGTGTCGTTGTTCCAAGATACGCGGTTTCTTCGTAACGCACACCGGACAATACCGAATGTACTCTGCTACTTTGGATTGCACATGAAGCCAGTAGAAGTAAGTACAAAGAATTAACGAAGTATAACAGACACGATGGTTGTGAATAATCAGTTTCCGTTGATCATTCGAGACTACGAACTTCCACTGGTGTTTATCATCATCATCCTGAAACCCCCGCACTCGTTTACAAAGAATACTATGAACCACAAATCAAAGTGACACGAGGACACGCAAACACTTTAGATCCTAGCTGATTATACCACTGGTTTTTAGTGACACCGATGCTACTAGAGATAAACGACAAACCAGTAGACAAATAAAAAAGAACAGAAAAAGAACGTAAAGCTTTATCTTTGTTAGGACGACAGTGCACACAAACAAAAGAATTGGCAATAAGTAGAGAAGACACAGATCAAAGAGCTAAATTATCTATAAGTCTCAAGCTAACTTCAAGCACTGATAAGTACTAAAAGAAAAGAGAATTAAAGAGAAAATTCGATGATTAGTAACCACTGAGAAACCACTCCAACAATTAAACTAATTAAAAAATAGTACAGTAAATCGAGACTCCACGTTGGGCGCCACTTTTGTTACGAACTTTTTTTTCAATGGATCTCGTTAGTAGCAACCACGTCAGCACGAATAGCTATAATGTCGGTGAGTAGGCGTGGTTGAGAAACTGAAATAAAGATGAAAAATACCTAGACGCCCCTTCTCGTACTAATCAAAATCTTCGGCTTGGGGAGACCATGGGCACATTTGCACCAAGTGCGAAGCGATCAGTATAGAGACAAAAAATAAAAACGAACAAGAACAATATAACAATTGCAGTATATATTTTCCAAAGATAACAAGTACTATAGTAAAAAATTGAAAACTACCACTTTTGTATTTTTTGTATTAATAGCAATTATAACAATTTGAAGAAGTTAATGGCAGACGAGATAACAAACAAGCGTTATTGTAACAGCAATTACAAAAATGTAAAGAATACTTTAAGTTGCGTTTGTTTAGTTTTAATTAAATAAATAACAAAAATGATTAACAATCACCGAACTGCATTACACTCTACTGAACTTACGAATCAATCAATGTACTTAAATATCAACGCGTAAAGAAGGAAATTATTCAAACACGTACCCACCGTAGCTCTTTGATATTGAGTAGTTACAGTCATTACCACTTATGAAATACTAGTTAGCAAAATGCGTATGTAAGCTTACGTACAACGATTTTGAGCCTAATTCTGGCTTGGCCATACTCAAACCGATTCAGAGTAACTCGACGGGTAATTGTCAGCGTACGCTAATTCAGATTACAAGTTATACATAAACAAGTGGTTTCCCAATACATACTTGACATTCGTTTGCCTGCCTTACATTCTTTCACAAAACGTCTGGAGGTTAATGGATGGTTCTAAGTACCCTCATTCCTCATCGATTCCCTAAAAGAAATCTTATAGTATTGAAGCAACATGGCAGCCGTTACTTTAACAAATTTTTACCAGCAACCGTTGATATAAACTACTAAATTGCTGAAATTCTGCTACAATATCTCAATAATATGCAGCATTATGGCTAAAACGTAAAGGAAATAACCAACGATGAAATTGAATCATAAAAATGAATTACTTACACTTTATCAAAAAGCTCGAGAACAGCCTTATCGGCGGCTGTACCGTCGAGAAACCAGTGCAGAGATGAATTTTATTACAAATTAGTGTTCGTAGCAAATACGTATTTATACTTATTAATAGTAATTTTTGGTTAAAAATCGATGTTTTCTCATGCTTATAGTAAAAGGTAAAACGAATTTAGAACGAGTATAAATTCTCACATTAACTTGCACTACTTGAATTTTCTTAAGGCTAAGGCAAGGCTACGTTATAAGTTATGAGACGAGTATCATTCAGTGAACATTTATTTGAAGTTTACATATAAAAATGTAAAAATGAAAGGTAGGTGCAATAAAGTTAAAGTATTCTGATGTAATTTTAACACTTATAACAATTGCAATTCGCTTTAAATTAAACAATTTATACAAAAAACAATTTACGGCAACCATAACAAAGCAAGAACATATGTTATTCTAAAGAAATTTTAATATATAAAATTTGCAGGTAGATAAACATGTGACAGTGTTATGTAGGTACGATGTAAAAATTATAACATAACAGAGACTTAACTTTCTAATGTAAACGGTGTGTATCATTAACTCACAACGGGGTTTTGTCGCTTTAAGCTAAACTAGTTATTTCAATGTAATATAACGTACACATCACTGATGTAACATATCAAATATCATATAGTAACGTTTATTATTAAAACTAATTTATTTATACTAAAAATATGTACACGTTTATAACTAACCGAACTAATTAAATCCAAGGATATTTAATAAAAACACTTACACTAATTTATATCGCACTATCACTTGAAAGATAAAATCTGCGGATAACTTCACACACTTGTTTAACACTTATTGTTTACGTTAAAGTCACGTACCAGGTTATTTATCTCACACGCGTTAATCACCTATTTATTTAAACTTGAGTAATCTTCTTAACACTGTCATCTTCCATCACTGAATATAACTAACCTCTGATTTCTTTGCACCGAATTTATACATTTTGGCGAAACGTTCGCGAATGTTCCACATCCTTCGGTGAACGTTCTGAAAAATGGATAACAATTTCGAGAAGGCTCTTGAACTTGAGAACGTTTCACTGCCCCCTTCTTAGGACTATTCCTTCCCAGAACAGGAGACTGGATGCGACAGCGGTAGAAAGGATCGTGGCGATGGCGGCAGCTTCCTCGATTTCGGCAACTTCCTTGACCATAAAAGTTACAGTCAATGGACTTTTCCTGGCCCGATATTCTTCTTGGTTGGTAACTGCATACCAACACTTGAACGCCTGTTCCTCGGAAAACGACCTCCATCATGTTTCGAACTGTCTTCCAATTCAGTTGATCTGAGCCACAACCAAGCTTGGGTACTGCCAGTTTCTTAATATAGTTGAGATTCCATAATGATCGCCACAAATTTTTGTGTAAGGGTTTGGTAGATAGAAAACGAAGCGTCTGTCACCACGTAGTTTTAAAACTTTTCCGACTGCCGATTGCTGTCTTCGTAACTCATCTAGCTGCCCAAACTTCTTTTTAAACACGACTGCAACCCCTCTGGACATGTCAAGATCTTCGGTCACGCAATGTGCGATTGCGTAATCTTTTTGTGTTTAGAACAGATCTTGTTGTTCCTCGGTGGTAACTCCAAATCTAGCTTTTCCAGAATCTCCGTATAAACTAAACTTCTCAAACTCCACTTCTTCGATTTGATTAATGGTTCTGCTGCTTATTACTCTGGTTTGGACCTGAACTTGTGTATTGTGGTTATCGCCATCAAACCGAGCTAGACGATCGACGAGGACCACTTTTGACTTGCTTCTGGGTGGTTTTCGGGTGCATCGTGGAGATGCTTCTGACTTCTGACACTTCTGACACCCGCCTCTTTGGCACTATCAACTGTAGTCTGTTTCCCGTGCCACCGACACTTTCTTCTACTATCAAATAGTCTCACTGCGCCCAGTACGTTTCGATGTTTCTGCTCAAAGCACTGATTTCTTCCTAGGTTGGTCATCGGCCGTTTTCCTTCCAATCCAGGAGTGGTTTTATTTCAGGATTGTTTTCTTGTTTGCGACGCAACTGCTCAGGTTTCCACTCGTCATCCACTATAGCAGGATAGCATTCGGCTTTTTCTTCAAGTTGCAGTCCGCCGGACATGGTCTTCTGGACAAGGCATCAGCGTTCCGATGACTGCTTCCGGCACGGTGTTTTGTATCATAGTCATACTCTTGCAGTCTCTCGATCCATCTTGCCACTTGTCCTTCCAGGTTACGGAACTACAGTAAAAATTTTCGTCCATACAAATATTTGTAGAAATGTTTGATGGACTTGAGGACCGCTAACAGCGCCCTTTTAGTCACGCAATAATTCCTTTCTGGCCTAGACAAAACATTGCTAAAATATGGGATAACTTTTTCTTGTCTATCTTGAACCTGCGAAAAGACTGCGCCTATGGCCATATTGCTTGCGTCGGTATACAAAACAAATTTTCCTTCTTTTCTTGAATAACTCAAAATCGGCGAAGTGACTAGGGCCTGTTTTAGTTGATGGTAAGAATTTTGCAGTCTTCATTCTATCTAAATTCTGCTTTTTCTTCTGTCAACTTCGTCAAAGGTTTGGCAATATTGGCAAATCCGGGTACAAATCGTCTATAATAGGTGCACAACCCAAGAAAACTTGGTCTGGCTTGCACTCCTCGGATTTTGTCTGGATCAGTCTTTACTCCATCTCTAGATACGACGTGGCCAAGGATTTGCACTTCCTTCTTAAATACGTGGCACTTCTTTGGGCTCAGTTTGAGATTAGCCTCACGTAGCCGCTGAAACACTTCTTCAAAGTTGTTCAAGTGTTCTTCAAACGATCTTCTAACCACGATCACGTCGTCAAGGTAAAACAGGCACGTCTTCTAAGACAATCCGCACAAGATGGTCGCCATCAAACGCTTGAACGCCTATGGGCTACTTGAAGGTTCAATCACGTGTCTCTCTCCATATCCGTAATTATTTGTTCGGCTTCTTCTCTTTTCGCTAAAAGAAGTCTGCGTGGATGTTGTCGTATCGGCCGAGCGTCTCCGGTATTAATTTTATGTTTCACCACGTTAGTTCTTCCTTTGGAACCGCTTTCCAGCGCGAACACATTTGATGATCTTGGATCGACACTTTAACTTTAGCCAGCTGGTCTTGACTGAGGTTTTGGCATTTGGTAGTAAGAATGTCCAATAGATGTTGTGGACACTTTTTCGGCGACGTATCTTCGTTCGATTTCACGCATCTCACAATTTGAGATGCTGGTGTGCATTGGCCTCCCACGGTTTTCTTTTTATGCGTTACAGGAGCTGAGTTGATATTTAGAATCCTTACTGGCATCGTGTTTTTCACTCTTAATAAAGTTCTGCTATCGAGTAATCCCTTTTCAAATAAATCGCCCTCCATTGGTTGAATCGCGCGAATGTAGCCTTCCCGGAGATTTCTGTCTAGGTGTGCCATCGCCACACTTTCAGTCCTCACTGGCATAAACACGTCTTCACTTAATAAAACTTGCATAACTGCCTTCTCTGATGAATGAAAAGTAATTTCGACCTTCAGAACCTCGTTCTTTATATCCAAATGGAACCCATACTTCTTTATAACGTCCATTCCCAGGATAACTTTTTTCGTGATGTCGGCTACCAGTACTTGATGGTCAAGTAATCCATTTCTCAAACCAATGGTTACTTTGATTTGTTCGTGAGTAGGTATTTTTTCGCTTATCCCCGTTCAAAGTCGTACTGTTACTGGTGATGTTTTCTCGTTTTCGAATACCATGTCAGGACAAATGATGGTCTTCGTCGCTCCAGTGTCAACCAGTAACTGAACACTTCTTCCATTGATCTTGTCATCAAAATAAATGCCAGAACTAGATGAGAATAACTTTTGTCTCTTTTGGTCTCTTAGGTTTAGTACAATGCTGTCGTACATGGCCTATTTCACCGCAGTTCAAAGTCGTCACGAGAAAGAGGTCCTGAAGTATTCGTCGCGCTATCTCTTTGATGCTTTCTAGTGTCTGCGTGGGTACATCTGCAGCACAGCAAAGTTTATGACCATCTCGTTGCGATGCTTGTTTTGCTGCTTCAAACCCAAAGCATGCACCAAAGCGTCATCCAATGTCTTCGGTCGAGCTAACCGGAGAGTCTGCTGCGTTTCGTTGTCTCTGAGGCCGTCTACAAAGGTTTGAATTGCCAACTGCTCTAAGAAGGTGTCTGGTGCTGTAGGATAAGCAAGCCGTGTTAGTCTGACGATGTCAGCCTCAAACTCTTAAAGACTTTCGGCAGCTTTCTGAACCCGATTTTTAATTTGAGCTTGATACACTTGTTGAAGATGAGCATCTCCATATCTCATTTTTAATCGTGAAATTAAGAGTTCGTAATTTTCTTGCAGGTGGTCAAGAACAGTCTGTAAAATATCAAGCGCTTCTCCACGTAAAGACACTATTACAGACGTTGCTTTCTGCTTGTTGCTCCAATCATTGGCTGTAGCTGCGGCTTTAAACTGGTTGTAGTAGGTTGAGCATGGAACTTTACTTTCTTCGCTATGGTTCATTATTAAATCTTCACTCGTGACGCTTCCTTCACCGTGACAATTCATTTGCTTCATTCTTTCTTCAATCAGTTTTATGCTGTCTTCTAATTTGTTCTCTATTGCTTCTATTTTTTCATTCACAGATTCGCAAATTTCTCCTTTTAAATTTAACATATCTGCTTGGGTTTTTTCTTGAACAATTTTAATTTGATTTTCTATGCTTGCTTGTATTTCTTCTTTCAAACTTCTCAAATTTTTCATCAGTTTTTCTTCTATTTTCTGGATATTTTCGAATAATTTTTCTTCAATTTTCTGAAAATTTTCATAAATCTTTTTTTTCAGTTTTTTAGAACTTTCTTCCATTTGTCTAGAATTTTCTTCCATTTTAATAGAATTTTCTTCCATTTTGCTAATCATCGTTTCTTGGCCATTTTTTATTGATTCAAGAAATTCAAATAGTTTTTCATCCATTTTAACTGCTTGCAAACGCGTCACCGACATAAAGTATATATAACAGGAATAAAAAGTTTAAATACACTACTTTAACGAACTGAAATAGCTATGATTACACTTTATAAATAAACACGCGTATCACGAACTAAACAGTTATTTACGCAATCAATGTTTTGATTACAGGAGCAATATTAAATTACTTAATGATATTTACACTAAAATCGCGAGCTAAACAATTGTTTATTTGTTCAATTTGATACCACGCACCTGTCACCAATGTAACGTTTATTATTAAAACTAATTTATTTATACTAAAAATATGTACACGTTTATAACTAACCGAACTAATTATATCTAAGGATATTTAATAAAAACAGTTACACTAATTTATATATAGTGAAGATAAGAAAAAATACGCAGATAACTTCACACACTTATTCTTTACATTAAAGTCACGTGCCAGGTTATTTATCTCATTTATTTAAACTTGAGTAATCTTCTTAACACTGCCGTCTTCGAATTACTGGAAATAACTGACTTCTGATTTTTTTTGCACCGAATTTATACATTTTGGCGAAACGTTCGCGAATGTTCCAGTCGTAATGTAGTCGTAAAATCATAGTGACTTAACTAATTTGATATTTTAGATTTATGTTACCGCTTTTATCATATTTATTTTAAATTTACATTATATTACGTTGGTAAATGATGATAAACAATCTTTGTCTCTTAAAATTAATACACGAAAGAATTTGTTGCTTTATCCTCACATTCAAAACTGTCTACACAAAATCTATGCATTTACACGTCAGTTACTGTTTATGTAATTATGACACGCATTATAATAACTTGTATGTATTTGTATATGTTTGTTTCAATACGAGCATATATTCGCAATAGCATATAACAAAATGGAAACTAAAACCAAAAACTAAGACGATGAACTAAAGCAAGATGGAAGAAACAAGTGTAGAACAATTTGAATATGATGCACACAATGGAATTAACAATAGACAAGAACATAGTAGAATTGTGAGATTTGTAAGGAAAACAAATGAATCAACATTTAGGTACATTAAATGATGCACGCGGGTTACTTTTTCAAAATGCATTTTGAATGTAAGTGCATTAAATTCTCAAAGAAACTAATAGTAATGACGTGCTTTAAAGCTTGATTGAATTTAATTAAAATTGCAGACAACAAAGGTATTATTCAAATTTTTGATTTAATAAACTAATAGGTCAGTCAGTAAATATTTTATTGTTATTTAGGTTTATGTCTTGGTTTTGTACAATTACTCTTAATAATTATTATACGAAAGTGGTTGGTATTAATATGTTTTAAAAGAAGGCAGTGCAATTTAGTTAATTATGTCGTCGAAATTACAGAAAATTGTTTAATTTAGCGCATACACAAAGAGACAAAAGTTGGTATGTTTGGAATAAAACAATCGTTAGAACCTTTGTAAAAAAAAGTAGGTCAAAGTTGGGCCGTATCTTGAAACAATTCGTGCGGATTTTATGATGCCAAAAAATATATATTAGATCGTAAAAGTTTCGTGTGTATTTAAATTTATGTAAATTTCGTAGACGATTTTCAATAAATGTGTTTCCATTGCAGATACTCAAATGCATCAGATGGAGTTCGTTACGAGCAGAAGCTCCAGGTGATCTCTGCTAGCTATGGCGACGCGGCGCTCAGACTTGAGCCCGCGCGCTAATCTAGCACGTACCCCGACCCGCTAGTGGTCATGTTCCGTGCAAGCGATACCTCTACTATGATCATCCTTAGCGACGCCGACGACGACACGGATTTCGTGTTTACGCTGGAGTCCCTTACACAAGCTGGAATTATTTTTATCATGGGCATAGCTATCATCGTCACCAATATTCTCATCATCGCTACTTTTCTTAATTTTCGAGGTAAGGACCTATAGCCTTTAAAAACAAATACAACTTAAAAGCCGCAATAATTTTAATAACAATAATTAAACAAGACTGGCGTCTAAATCACAACAAGCAGTTGACAGTAAAAAGTAAATAAAAATTGGCAACAAACAACGTCAACACTAATGTGATTTGATCTTAAATGCGCTGCGAAGTATTGATTGCTTTTACCCGTCCACTACGTTGCCAGAATTTTTGATAAAGTTAAGCGTTACGGTTATTGTCAAAAATGTTGATTCGACGTAAATAACTTTTTTCTCCTAAAAAAAGGAGGCCTTGTATTTTTAGATGTCGCGCGCTATTAACGCCCACCGCAGATTTTGTTTTAAGAATGAATTTAAAAATAAACAATGGGCTCTCGGTTACTCGAAAGCTCTTTGAACTTTAATTCGTGTTGTTTTTTAATGATTATTGGTTAAACGATTAACTTGTGCTAAAGATATGTAACAAATTTTGTTTACTGATTTATATAAAAAACGTCAACAAATACATAAATTCAGAACATACGAGGTAAAGTCAGTAAGTTACAAATCTTGGTAGAATTGGATTAGTAATTGTAACTAAAATAAAAATAAAATTGTTCCAAAAAAAATGTATAGGTACACTCGACAAAGAAAAAAACGGGACACTACATATCGCTGTGTAAACGAGGATTAACCCTATCTGTTGCAACACCGGTTTAGATAAATTTTACTTAGGCGTTTCAAATTTTTCTAGAATAAACTTTTGTTAATTTAAGAAAGAATTACAATCGATGCTGCTTCTCATGTTTTTGGTTTTACTTTTGACGTTAAATTTTCAATGCTTAACTCTTACTTATTTACTTAACTCTACCAAAATTGAAAGCAAAAATTATCTGTATTTGTTTAATAAATTATATTTTATTTTTACCAAAAAAAATGTACATATTCAATAGGTTGTCGGTTTTCTTAATTTTATATATTTATATAAGTTCTACAGCTTCTGCCGCATCCCGCATGTCGATCGCCACCTTTCTCTATCTTTCCATTCTTCCTCATCAATAGCTCGTTCCCTCTTTGTCTCTCTTATTCCATTAACCCATGTTAATGCTGGTCTTCCTCTTTTTCTTCTATTCCTTGGTACATATTCCATAGTTCTTTTTGGTCATCTATTCTCCTCCATCCTCATTACGTGTCCATACCACAGAAGTTGTCTTGTTTCTACCCCGTCTATAGTCGTACACGTTCTTTTTACACGCCTTCTAATTTCTTGATTCCGGATACGATCCAGCATGTTCTCCTTATGTAATCCATTTCTACTGCCTCCAATCTTTTTCTATTTCAGTCCGATAACTGTCAGCATTCTGATCCGAATGTCAATATCGGTTCTACTATTGCCCTGTAGATTGTCATTTTCGTATTTATTTTAATTTGATTCGACCAAAGTAATGAATTGAACATTCGTACTCATCTCTGACCTTTTTGGATTCATATACATTATACCGCTATTGGATGTTCTTTCCCTTGATATCATGCTTCGTAAGTATTTATACTCTTCACATTTCCTTAATTCTCTTAATTGTAGATCGGGTCTTCCTGCTCTTCTCCTATGCGTAGGTATTCTGTTTCTCCTTTGTTCATATTCATACCTCACTCTTCATATTCTTCTATAATTTTTCTTAGCATGTAGTCAATGTCTTTTTCGCAGTTTGAAATAATTACTTGATCGTCAGCAAAGAAGACAGTTGTCAAGCATTTATCCTCGATATCAATTCCCATTCTTTAACACCTTTTTCTTTAGTTTTTCAAAGCTTCTTGAACTTATATCTTAAACAAAGCAGGTGACAAACAGCATCCCTGTTTGAGACCCTTTGTAAATGTAAATGGTTCCAACATTTTTTTCTCAACTTTCACGACGCTTTCTGGGCTCTTCTATAAGTTCCGAATTGCACGAATGTACGTTTTACTAAGGGCGATCTTCGTCAACACATCGAAAAGCTTTGCACTGTATCGTAGGCCTTTTTAAGATCTATAAATACGAGATGCGTAGGTTGAATTTGGGCTTTCCGTTTTTCTATTATTTGCTGAAGGGTAAATATATTATCCAAGCACGATCTTCCCGCACGAAAACCGCTATTTTTCTTTTATATTTCCATCTACTTCAATCTTGTATTTTTTTGCTTTAAATTGTTCTCTATTTTCCGTTAATAGTGTCCTATAATATTCTCGCCATTCTTCTTCTTTTATCAAGTTTATATTTCCTGTCTCATTTTTGTACTTTCTTAGATTTTTTATTACCTTCCATGTCTGTGTAATTCTAGTTCTCCCTAAACATCTCTCGATCTCTTCACACTTTTTATCCGACATTTTGTGCTTCTTCTTTATCACCATCTTTTTCACTTCTCTATTGCATCGTGCATATACCTTTCTGTTTTCCGGGTCTTTGGTACGCAGCCACCTTTGATAAGCTTTCTTTTTACTTTCTGTTAGATTCTTCATTCCTCCTGACCACTATTCTCGCTTTTGTTTTTGAGCCACTTTCTGATACCTTAAAGCTTCTTGCTTTACTTGATGTATGTTTTATTTAATAAGTTGATACTTATTTTCTGTGTCTAGTTCTTCATGTCTTATTCTTTTAGACTTTGTGGCTAATCTTAATTTATATAGAAACTGTAGAATCCTGTTTAAGGCTGTCTGGATTATATTTTCCAGCTTCCAGTTCTTCATATACCTTTTTGTTATTTCCTTCTCTATTTATACCGTCTGATTTTCTGTAAATTACAATTACTTTTGCTATCACCAAGTAATGATCTGACCCACATTCTGCCCCACAATACGCTCTTACGTCATTAGTTTTTAGTATTGAATTTTTCCGCTGGATCAGATAGTCGACTATCGATCGTAATTGTCTTGTGGATTGTACCCATGTGAATTTGTGTACATCTTTATGTTGAAAAAACCCATTCATTACTTTGAGGGATAGTGTTTTGCACATGTCTATAAGTCGTTAGTCGTTATTATTTACTTTTTCTTCGCCATTTATTCCCACCGCCGAGTCATTTTCTTTACGTCCAACTCTGGCATTTAAATCTTCGAGTATGCAAATCTCCTTGTTGTTATTTATGTTCTTTAATGTTTGCGTTAATTTATCATAAAATTCTTTCTTTGCCTCCGTTTCAGCATCCTCGCTTGGAGCGTACACCCTTATTATTACTATGGCTTCTCCATTTTTTCTATCTCCAGATGTCAATTTTTTTTTCTTTTAGTTCTTTCAAAACTTCTGCTTGTTTCGTCCTAAGTCCCTGAATGTTCCATGTAGCCAATCTCATAGTCTGCTTCCTTAGCGATTGTCCTAATTTATGAGCATCCTGATTCCAAGGCATGCGATCAAAACTTTTATCATATCAGTTTTTTCCTAAAAGAAAGGTTGCTAACCCGTCGTTTCAACCCTCTTCCTTTATCCGGGCTTTGGACCGGCAACGGCACCGCTGAGCTACTGAATCTACCCAGCGGCATTGCAGACGGAGTTACTTTTCTTCATTTTCTTCTTTTAGTTTTATCGTTTTTTACTTTTAGTTTGAATGATTATTTATATTTAATACGTCACATTCGTTTCAATGTAATTACCAAAAGCCTTAAATTCATAAAACAAATTGTCTTCGTTATGTTGTTAATTGTTACTGAAACCGTTTTCTCTACATCTCCACGTCTTAAGTTTTAACGATTAATTTTATTTATTTTTTTTTTTCTATTTCGTTACTCTAAATTTATATATAGTTTTTATCTTTTTTCTTTAATTTGTTTCGGCGATTGTGAAATCTCCATTCTTCTTTAAGAGAAAAATCCGAAAAAACTTTGAAATCACCAAACATCTCAATAACTTCAATCGTAACCACAGTTTTAAGCTATTCCCACTTTAATTTCCGGTTATTGATCAATCGAAAACACTCACCTTTTGAGTGTAATTTGTATTTACGGAGACTACTTTTAAAGAGTTTAGAATCGGGTTCGGTTTACAAAGATCATCAAGTTCAACTTCTTTAGAGTCTAGCATTTGACTTGGTTTAAAAGTTTGTCGTTAGATATTCCTGCTTGTTGCTTTAATTTTGTTCATGTCCTGATGAAGCCGCTTACGAAAGTTTGTAAAACCTACTGTGGCATAGAACCTGTGATTCAAGTCTATTAAAAGTTGTCCGTGACGAAGGAAGACAAAAGAAGTGGATGTACTTTTGTAATAGAAATAAAATATGCTAGCGTCAAAATATCTTCAATCATCAATGGATAGAAAGGGATGATAGACGAGACGCTAAGCGGCCACAGATACATTTCATATAAAATAACAACAAACTCGTCAACCTCTAGCAATCGACACTTCTATCCAACGTGGAACATCAATAAAATAGATTGAGACAAACTTAGGGAGACATTTGTCTGGCTGTCCTGCTCGTGCAGTGACATAACGCCGGAATTTACGGCAGTCATCATGGAACGGAGCTGCGACACCAGCATGCCCCGGTTTAAAGAGAACGATCCTCTTGTCCTGTACTGGGCTATACTGACAGAACGATGACCTGACCCGACTTAAGAAGGAATGCCAACGCGTTAAGAGATCTTCTGCCAGAGCTAGCAGGAAAAGGAACACCATCGTAACTCACGAATACCATCATTGCCAAGACACTTAGAAGAGAACTACGTAGACCTATCTACGCTGTCAAAAATAATGCATGGCAGAAACTACACAGGAGCATTGTTTACAATCGTTGGGGTATAAGATACAAGGTAGCTATCAAAAGACTGAGAAAGGCCCAGTAAGGCACGCATCCTAATCAGCAGCATGTACCTAATTATTCAAAAACTTTTTCTAAAAAAAACCAACAAGAAAGATCGACAGGTTACCGATCCTCTACCCTCCACCTCCATTCGCAACAAAAGACATAATTGTCGCGGCCAAACGACTCAATAACAAAAAGGTACCGGGTCTTAATGGTATTCCGGTTGAAGCACTGGTGGAGGTCGCTACTAGCAATCCCAAAGTGATAATCCACCTTAAAAAGCACATACTGCCTTCCCGGAACAGTGAAAAAGAACCAGACTCGTTTTCTTAGAAAAGGGCAAATGCACCAAACGAAGCAGCTTATATATACCCTTTTATTTACAAAGCGTACGACAGTACAGCTAAACTCTCTAAACACCTCATACTTGATAGACTGAGAGCTAGTATGTAATAAAAATTACTCCGAATAAAGAAAGTATAATAAAAAATGTAAAATACAGTTAATAAAAGCAAAACAATATAACCACGGCAGCAATCGTAAGCACAGACCTCTGGGTGTGAGTTTGAATGAAAATAAATACAAAGACGTGAACTCCGTTAATTTATTAACTATAACTTAATATACTATTTACATTAGAGAACAATGAACAATATTAGAATTAAACATATTAGAAATAAAACAGGATTTAAAATAAAATATTTGGGCGCCAACCACCTTTAAATTGGTGATAAAAACGTAAAATCGTACATCTAATTATTAATTGGTATTAAATGCAAAAATAGTAAACGGTTAATTTGTTATCGAGTGAAAAGTTTTAATAACTGAATTTAATTGCTTGAATGTAAAATGTACTATTAGTATTAATTTCAGTTGACTCACCACTTGATATGACGTTATCGTATAGCTTCTATCTTTAGCACATACTTTGTTGTAGTGATAAAATTCTTCTAAAGGAATGTAGATTTCCAACGACACCAGCAAGCATAAAACCAATGTATAAATCCAATGACGGAAAATCCAGTAATTAAAAGACAAAACCAAAATAAATGATCCAGTAAAAGAAAAGATTCAGAATTAAAAAAAAGACCCTAAATATAAATAATTAGAATGGTTTTTTGAATGACATGGTGTACTCACGCTGCGTAGCAACGGCCTTCAAAATAAATTCCTTTGTCTAACTATTGCGTAACATTTCGAAATCACAATAATTAGATGGAATGAATAAAAATTAAATTACATGGGTTTTTACGCCATAATCAAGAAAATTTGTCTTCCTCGCATCACTACGACACGCACGGCCAAGGGTGGCCCAAGCGGAAGTGTAAGTTTAAGCTACAACTCAGATAGATTTGAAACAACGCGACGTTGCCAAACTAAATAAATTTACGTGCAATATTAGTTGCAAAAAATAAACGAATGTAAAATTGAATTTTAATGTAATGAACTCTAACGGGACGTTACAAGTATAGAGGCAATAAGGGGTCTACCAGAACGCCAGTACGGCTTTAGATGTGGCAGATTCACTATAAATTCCATAACAATTGTCGACCAATAGACCAAGACAATCCGCGCCGGCAAATAGAGAACCAAAGAGCTCTGTACCAATGTCACGCTAGGTGTGAAGAACGCCTTCAACTCCCTGTCGTGGCCAGTCATAGTTGAAATATTAAAATTTAAAAATGTAGAACCTTATCTTGTCAACATTGATAGTTCAGACACAATCCAGGTTACTTGCGACGTCCCGCAAGTCTCGATACTAAAGCCGACCCGGTGGAATGCCACCTTTGATAACTTATTGAGAATGAAACCACGAGCTGGAACTAGCGCTAAACAAGACCGAGGCAATAATCTTCTAAGGCAGGCGCCGTATGGGCCCAATATCTTTTCTAGTTGATAGCCACATTGTCACACCTCAAAATCATGTCAAATACCTCGAAGTAAATAAACATTTAAATTATAGTCAACACGTAAAGATAGTCGCCGCCAAAGCTGCCAAAACGACCTCGGCAATATCAAAAATCATGCCGAACGTGAATGGCTCAGGGATATTAAAACGGCAAAAGATATCATCAGTTGTGACCTTGAGCATGTTATATACTTAGACTATTTGGACTGAAGCTCTAAAGATGGGGAAGTATCAAGATATAGTTCATGAAGTGCAAAGGAAAACATGTATTAGAATTATTAGGAGTTACAGAACTACAGCTGCGGAAACGGCACAACTACTAGCTAAAACTGTATTTTAGAATCTTCTAGCAAACGAGAAGCACTAATGCGAGAAGGTACCGTAAACAAAAAGCAAACGTTTTGTAACCTCATTTCTTATTAATTTGAGCCACAGTAAAAGGAATAGAGAGAAAAAGAAAAGACTTAAATGAATAGTCCACGGTCGGACTCAGATCGGCGAGTGGCCGAAGGTCCCTTTTCATATACTCAGACGAACTAAACCGATTCTTAGATAATAGGCGCCAGGTAACTACAAATGTGCCTGCAGGAAACTACCACCCTCTTGGTTACTGTCTGTCGTAGTCCTACCACACCGCATACAATCAGTCCTGAAATCGACACAAAACCTGTTCCATTCGCAAGAGAACAAAATGATACCGAAGGAGCTTGTAGAACCGTAACGCAAAAGCGAAGAAGCGCCTGAATCCAATAAGCCTAATAACGAATGTCTCAAAACCGAGAGCCACAGATAAGGACGTTCATACCCCGTACACTACTTAGTATGAAATCAAAGCGGAAGCGATTCCTGTCGTTGAGATGTGTGAAAGCATTTTCTAGGAATAAAGAAACTACAGAGGCTAAAGTCAGGCTTTAGTTTTCCGAACGGGTAAGTCAATCGAGTCAGCCACAACCGTAGCTAGGGTTTGCTACAGCAAGGAGATAAGTACTAGAACTTGTTGTTTGCGATCTAGCAGAAGAATTAGGAGCAGTTGAAGTCACAATTGGAGTACGCATTTGTGCTAGATTGGTTTCTGATTAGGAAAAGTAGTAGACGATAAACGAGCCAGATCAGGTTCGAGTAACTTAGTAACCTTCCTCGAAGGAGGTGGTCAAAAAGAATCAATTGTAAAACGAGTGTACTCTAGCTGTTTGCCATGAGATAGTAATTCCTCAATAGAGGTAATCCGAGCTAAGTCTAACTGCGTCTAGCAAAAAGGCTGTAAATTACATGTATCAAGGGTAACTGTTCTGATTCAGGTGACGGCCACAAAAGAATATCAAAAAGTCTTTGCATAGAAGCTACGAATAAGCTAATAGGGTCGTTAAGTCTCATAGTACGTTTAAGAAGTTGTCTAAAAGTCTACCTTCGTAATCAATGGGCTAAAATTCAGACTTCAATAAAACGACTACGTCATCCCACGTACATAAAGTGGCACATGGAGTTTGGCTGGCCCAGTAAGTAAATCAGAGGCAGCAGAAAATAATTGAGAAGGGAAGATACTCTTAGCAATAGTCAATTTGTTAACCCTCAAAATAAATTCATTTACTGACATAGCCCCATTGCCAAAGAACCTAAGGTTCCATGTCTAGAAGTTCGGAAAATATTTAGAATTAGCAGCAAACACGGGTGAAGAACCTAAAGTATCTAGTTTGGGATCACTTGAGTCAGCTGGCTGAATCACCCATAGAGAATGGCTAGTCCTAGGACTAGAAGTAACATGCTGGTAAGTAAGATGACAAAGCGGTAATAAGAGCAAATGGACACTTCGGTTTATTCTCTACATTGACCCGTGGTTGGGTAGATACCATGAAAAACATTGTCAAGACCTGGCTGCTTTACCATCTAACTTCATGGGATATGAAAAAAACCAAATCCGCAATGCATATACTGTGGGAAGATGAACGATGTAGAACATACGGTGTTTGCCTGTCTACAATGGACCGGCCTCAGAGGAAAACTAGTTGGACTGACTCCCTAGCAATTGATCCCCTAGATGAGCTGCCGAAAGCGTTAGGTGAGTACCAATGCTTCGACTGTAATGATAATAACCACGAACCACCAGGATACCGCCCAATAAACTACACAGCAAGCACCTGCAGCATGTGTTCAATTCATGTCGGTTATTGTCTAGATTTGTATTAAAACGTTCGAGAAATTATTCTCAAGTTTGAGAGCCTTTACGAAGTTTTTATCCATTTCCAGAACGTTAACCAAAAGATATAGAAAATTCTCGAAGGATGGCCAAATGTATAAATGCGGTACAAACGAATCAGAGGTCAGTTATTTCAGTAATTCGAAGACGGCAGTGTTAAGCAGATTATTCAAGTTTAAATAAATGATTAACGCGTGTCGAGATAAATACGACGACGTTGTTAAGCGTTGTGTTTTGTCAATTTGTTCTTTTTGATGATCGACAGATTTAAACAAGGTTTGTATTGGGTGATATTCACTTGTTTTTGTGCATTTTTAATTTAGTGTAGAATTAGCACACCGAGACTTGTAATTTGCTTGCCAATACAACTGAGTTAGTCGCCAGCAATTAAGTTGCGAGAAAATTCTCGTAACATGTTTGTTTCAGTTTTCTTTAATAGTAGTTTATGAAACACTCACAAGATGGTAACCATTACTACCGTGTGTTCGCAAATGCTCATACGCGAGTTATGTTGGCACATTTAAATTTTTCTTGCTTTAATTGCTAGCACTGTTACATTTATTAACAAAATTATGACATCTGTCATATTCATTGACATGTTTTTGTTTGTCGCAATTCGTAGTATTGCATTTATACGTGCTCAAAGTTATCGGGTGACCTAACTCGCTCAGCAAAACTTTCACAGGTAACACATACAAATTGAAGTTAGTTTATCCGTTTATAATCTCACTGGGCGCAACGTTAGTTTTCACGCGCTGTCTTTATCAACGCCAAAAACGAAAGTGAAAATTAATATGTTTCTATACGTAAAAGTGGCAGTCCGGGACAAAATTCATACAACACGTAAACTATATCAAAATGTCTTTAACATCACTAATTGTAAAATTGTTACCATAGAAAACCAATGTACGGCCGAATTAGTTTTTTTTTGGGCTTATTAATATTGGTATAGTATACACTGATGTATTTCTACAATTATACCAACAATACAACAATTTTATAGTTGTTGGAACCGTATAGCAAACGGTGTAGCATACGCCATCTCGTGGTAAAACAAATCTCTATTTCTTTTGCTACTCTAAACCGAAACGCTTACTAAAAACAATGTATTTTAAAAAATAATATTATTAGTATGGTTTTATTATAATTTATAACACTATATAGATCATCGTTATATCAAAAATTTAATTTGTTATTTTTTCCGATAGTTCCTGTTTTCACCATATCATCGCATTGCGCATTACATTTTTATTCATTATTTCTCTATTTTACATTATAAACGTAATAATGTGTACGAAGAATTATCTCGTAACTTAATTGCTGGCGACTAACTCTGTTGAATTGGCAAGCGGATCACAGGTTTTGACGTACTAATTATAAAGTAAGGTTAAAAAGGTGCCAAAACGGTTGGAAACTAGAATGGAAGACAATGTTTAAATGTATTTAACACTAAAATAGGACACATAACAATCCAGTGGTTATAACGACAAATATATTTATTTTCAACCACGAGAGAAAAAGGAGTTAAAAAAATGTAATTCTACATATATAGTAACAATGAGTATTTTATAAATGTTACAGTTATAGCGTTGATACAAGTCCTAGAGGGTAGGCAACACTTAACACATACAGTTTAGTGTAACAAAATTAGGCAATGTGTAATCTCAGAGTTATCTGTCGATTTAATGCAAAACTAGTGAATTCGCACACCAAAACAAATCGCATTTAGTGTCTATTGAAACCGTACAAAAAAAAATTAGCGTGCGTTAATTGTGATAATATCTATACCTAAGTCGCACGTAGTTTACGTTCGACAAATACACAATCTAATAGCAAGAAAAAAAGGTACTCACGATTAACCAAGACATGCGAATAGCTATCTGCATGCTTCAATTAATACCTAAAATCGCTAAAAAATTAAGTAATAATTAAATATAGGATTGTGTCACAAGTAAGTTGTTTGTTTACAAACAATGAATCGTCGTAATCAAATGCGTCAAGCGTTTGAGTGGTTTTTACTATTATTATAGCAAGTGTGCTTCCTCACATGAGATATCACAAAGACTTGTCCCCAGATTATGTGTTGGAACTAGTTTAATTAACCTTTAGTACGTGCTGTTAGTTCGTCTCCAGCGGAAGGTAATGGATTGACATGAGTCACTCCAAATTGGCCAACACGCGGCGGTATCCCAAGTTGCTATTACAATTACAAGAAATCTTCGTAACAAATGTACATACAATTATAATTATGTTAAAACGTTGAATATAGTTGATATTTGCTTGATGCATTTGTTATTTGTGCTGTTAATTCTAACCCATTTAATCGTCGTCAAAACCAAGAACGAAAACGCTAAAACCAATTTTAAGGTATACTTATGTTAACTTACAAATGCCGTTACACACACCGCTACCCTCAATCAATCAGGTTTTAGTGTAAAGCGATATCAAAACAATTCAATAATATCAAAAATATAGTCATTTTGGAGATTAAAATAAACATTTTTATCCTACATATATCATAGGTCTTTTTTAAAGACTTATAGAATTAGCTTTTAGAATAGTTACAAGTTCTGGTAACAGTTTAGAAAATTTTTATGCAATCTTAATGACTTAGCAAAAATGCAAGATAAATCGGGAATATGTTAATCTTATTGCAACTACTGTAATCAAGCGTATATCGGGCAAACAAAGAAACCTAAAATTATTTGGTTCATATTAAATATCAACCTTCAAAAACTTAAAAATTCCTAGAAATGTGCTTGATGTTATACAAAGAGTTTTTAAACAATTCATGGTGCTCATATCAAAATTCAAATCTGTCGTTATTTTGTATTTTACAAAAATATTTATTTTAAATTAAATTTAACGGTTGCACTGTTTATACGCCGCTACTGATTCTTCTTACGGGTCAGGGTAAACGCGATACAGCAACTAACGGCTATTTTACTCGCTCTTTACTTTTACAAAACTGCCAAGAACGTTTGTGTATCTGAGTGTTAATTTACGCTTGTAGAGGATGTGCTAAGGAAAAAGTATTCCAGGTATTGATTTAATTTGGCGTTTGAGTTAATTACGCGACGTTCCAAGTAGGGAAACTAATCCTCAAAAATAAACTCGTCGCGTTATTTTTTACCTGTTTCAGCAATTTTTGTGGGATTGCCATGCAGCTTTTGTACCCGGTTGTTTTCGGGATATGTTACATGTAGAGTCTATTTTGTTTTATGTAATCAAAAGGAACGAAAGAAGACACACACCTGTTTCTAAAATATCAGTATCGTATTACTTCGTTAAATTACTTTATGCACCTTTCTTAATATAACGTCTACCTTCTCGCATTTATGTTTAATGTGTTAATTATGTCAACTTTGTTTGTATTACTTCTTAGTAATTTTGCTTTTATGTAGTTTGTTTCAATTGTATTTACTAACCGTTGGCGTTCAGCCTATAACTGATTGCATTTTATTATAACGTTAGATTATACTGACTTTAATTGACTTTTAGTCGCAAATTTTATATCATCTGTAACTTTAAGTGTTGTGGTTGAGTACGTTGACGTGACATCCGTCAAGTCACTTCGATCATTTAAACGTAGTCATAGTCAAAAGCAAAATAAAATTAACTGTCGCACTTAAACTTATACACCACGCATATTTTTGTTCTTAAATTAAATAAAACGGAGTAGTGGAAATCACTACTGTTGACGAAGAATTGCCGGTTGGGTAAGTTTTTGTGCTCATATTTTTTTGCGATTCATTATTATGATTGTCGATTGCGGACTTGTTTTGCGACTGAAATATTTTGATCAAGTAGTATCATTATTTAAACTAAAATCATTCACTTATAACGTTTGTTAGCAATTGAATATAATTAGTTGTATGGTGTGTTGCCTGAACTAAATGGCCTCCATCAATATTATAGGTGTAATATTACTATATTATTCGACAAATCTATAGCTCTTATTGGTCTACCTCTTTCTTTGTTGATTTTAACGATTATTCTCTCTTTTCTAATTTAGTGTAGAATTACTACATCTAGACTTGCGACTTGCTCGCCAATACAACTGAGTTAGTCGCTGGTCTTTAAGTTACGAGAAAATTCTCATAACAAATCCATCGGTTCTAAAACAAGTGTTAATGTTTACATTGACTTTTTCGACTTGTTTTCTAAAAACTAAGACAATATTACGTTATAAGTTATAAGACGAGTATCATTCAGACTTAAAAAGGCAAAGAAAGTTATTTATAAGACTATGAAATATACTTATTAAAATATCAAGGTAGAAAATAAAGGAAATGAAGTTAATGCCGTACTCATGTCAAATTTCAAATAACACTCAATTCATATTTATCAATTCTTGTAATTTTTTTTAATTAATGAAGACGGAGAACATTGTCAAGTTGATTTTAAGCCCGCGTAATTTAAAATTTTGAATTCGAATACAACCACGGGCTAATACCACAACATAATAGACATTGAAAACAAAGCAGTGTCAATATACTTGTGCAATTACCACTAAAGTCAACCATTGGACGGCCGTTTCGCACTTTTGAGGTTCGTCAGCAGTGGGGGATGCATAATTAATTTTCTTACTATTATAATTTACAGCAGGATTATATATCATTTCTAAAGTAATTTTATTACATAAAAGCGTTATATAATCTGCACATAAATAAAGATGTAACAATTCTAAGTAGGTAGGATATGTAACAATTTAATATAGCAGAGACGTAACTTTGATGTAGTAATATATCTTCAAAGTAACAACCGGTTTCGTTACTTCAGGATAATCTAGTTATGTCAATGCAACATAGTATGTACTATGTAAAATCATGTTATTGTGTTGTTTAACTATAGCACAATATGTATCACCAATGTGATGTTACATCAAAGGTCGTATTTATGTAGTCGTGATATTATATTGATATAACTAAGTTAACATTAGATTAATGAAGTTATATAACTATCAAAACGCGTTCAAATGTAACATCAACGTAACAGGGACGTAAAAGTAACCCAACGAAAAAAATTCCGTTACGTTAAGTTAAAGTAACATTTAGGTCACTCATGTGTCACATGTCACGCACTTTTTACTCGCATTTTCGTACCATTGTGACGTAACATAATAAACGTCCATGTTATATCAATGTGACGTATTTGTTATATTCGCGACATATCATTGATATAATTAAAATATCTTATGTACGTAACATAGAAGTCACAAATGAATAATTTTTTTTCTATGTTATGTCGTTTCGACTTCTTCGTTATGTTAAAATTTATATAATTTTTTATGTGCAATAATTCTTAGTTGAAACTGGTCAAATCGCTGTTAAATTTTTGAATTCTACTAACACTGCTGAGTAACTTCAGGACATTTCCTGAATGTTCTGTAAAAAAATTATGGGCCTTATTTAGAAAAATTACAAGAAATGTACATGATGTTTGGCTAAGAGCAATTCATGGCGCATATTAAAAATGCAAATTGAGACTAAACGAATAAAACACTTCTAAAACAAGTGTAAATGCTCACACTAACTTGCACAGCTTGTTTTTTTTAAGACTAAGATAATATTACGCAGTGGGAGATACACTATAATGTATTTATTGAATGAACGTTGATTTTGTAATAATAAATGCATAATTTACATTTTAAATTAAACAATTTATACGAAACACTAGTTGTTAATTATTTTTTTACTATAATAGCATTATATATCATTCCAAAGTAATTTGATTACACAAAAGTGGTATAAAATTTGCACGTAAATAAAGCTGTAACAATTCTATGTAGGTACGACATGTCAAAATTTAATACAACAGAGACGTAACTTTGATGTATAAATGTGATGCATCATCAAAGTTTCGTCACTTCAGTGTAATCTAGTTATGTCAATCCAACTTAGTATGTAATATGTACAATGATGTAATTGTGTTATGTAAATATAGCATAACATATATCACAGATCGGACGTTACATCGTTAGATTGTATTTATGTAGTCGTAATATAACACTGACATATCTAATTTTAAGTTAAACTTATGTTATCATATTGAATTTACATCACCTTTTTACGCCACGTTGTTTATTACGTTGATGTGTTCACTGGCAATAAAATTTTTGTTTACGTATGATGTCACAGCGGTTATTGTAGCGTTATTTTTTTGTAATTTTAACGTCAGTTACGTAATCAATCAAGAACTTCCAAGTCCAAGCGATTTATGTACTGGTTTGATACAGGACCTCAAAATACGTCTAGTAAAAATTATTACGTCTAGTCAAACGCATTTTGAGATCTTGATGCGTATTACGAATTTTAGACTACTGTATGTTAAGTAATAGTGTTACTGGGCCACACACGGTTAAAATTAATAGAACTGTTCGGAAAATTGATTAAAAGTGTGATGATGTACGGGGTGGAGGTATGGGGTTGGAAAGAGTGGAACCTATTGGAAAAGGTGCAGATAAAATATTGAAAATGGATACTAGGTTTAGAGAGGGAGACACCAGGGTACATAATAGAGGAGGAGGGGAAGTTAGAGAAGATTAGAATAGAAGCATGGAAAAGGGCGATGGGTTATGAAGAGACAATGAAGGTAAGGAGAGAATGTAAAATTTTGCAATGTTGCTGGATGACGGTAAAAGATAGCAAAAACACATATGGGCAGGAAGAAAGGAAACTGTACTATCAACGAGGAGGTTTCGCAAGAGAAGAGGTGGAAAGAAGGAAAGAGGAAGGGAGGTTAAGTACAGGGGAGATAGTAAGAAGAGATAAAGATTCGCAGGTGCAAGAGAGGGAAGGAAAGATAAGGGAAGGAAAGTATAATGTAAGGTATGGGAATATAGTGTCTAGGGGGTTCCTAAGTATCTAATAGGGAGGAGAAGCTTAGGAGAGAAACGGCTTATAGCCAGGTTTAGATGTGGAAATGAGGAGAATATAAATAAGTATTAGAAGGAGGATGTAATGAGGAGATGTAGATTACGTGGGGAAGGATGGGAGGATATAGAGCACTTAAGTGAGGAGTGTGACGAGCTAAGGGAAGAAAGGAGGGGGAGGAAGGCTTTGCTTGGGGAGGAGGGGGAGGGATTGGATTGGATGAAAGCAGTAAAAGAAAGAAGGATAAGAGGGGAGGGTTAGGTCTAACGAAATAGAATAGTATGATGGTGATGGGAATAATTTATGGGAGAAAGTGATTTTAGTTTATAAATTTCTGTACGTATTATATGTATTATATTATTAGTATGTAAAGGGAAAAGATGAAGGGTAACGTAACCCATTGTAAGGCCGAATGGCTTAACTATTATTAATAAATAATAATAATAGAACTGTGGCGTCGATATTTTATTTACATTGCAGTTTAATGTAAATAATATCCAATAATATATTAAAAGTTTTTACGTGCTACACATAACCAAAAAAATATTTTTTTTGTTGTCACCAATCGGAGAAACCGTCGCCAATTAAAGAGTTAAATTTTTTGGGCGCCAGGTTCTTCCACAAAAGAATTATAATTGAGCCGGAAAGTGGCCGGTGTTTACTCAAAATACTCCTAAATGTGATAAAAACAAAAAATTGTTTTGAATTTTTGATATATTAAGAAATGAATCATACGGGTATTTAAGTATTTAAAAAACTTTTGGTATTTGATGTGTCAAAATATAGTAAATATAATAAAAACTTTGCAGCCAAGAGATTAACAAGTTGTTTTTTGTTTTAGGTCAGGCTGAAGTGATTAATTGCTACCTGTTATCGTTGGCCGTAGCAGACCTATTATGCGGATTATTAGTGGTGCCTCTATCTGTGTACCCTGCTTTAGTACAACGATGGGTGTATGGTGACGTTCTTTGCAGTATAATAGGATACATAGAAGTAACGTTATGGGCTGTCACTGTATACACTTTCATGTGGATAAGCGTAGATCGTTATTTAGCTGTGCGCAAACCACTTCGGTATGAAACAATACAAACCAAAACGCGTTGCCAATGTTGGATGGCGTTTACGTGGATTTCGTCCGCGATGCTTTGTTGTCCTCCGCTGCTCGGTTTAGAAAAACCGGTATTTGATCACGACGGCCACATATGCATGCTCGATTGGGGGACGATGGCTGCTTACACGGCGACGTTAGCGATTTTAGTACTTGGTCCGAGTTTAATAACCATCGTGTACACATACGGATACATTTTCAACACAATGAGAAAATTGCGAAGCGGTGCTCCAATACATGATAAAGAATACGTTACGGCTTTATCCGAAAATCTTTCGAATCCTAGCCATATCATGTCGTTTGTGTTAGTTGTGACATTTTGGTTCTCGTGGACTCCGTATTTAGGTGTGCGCCTTTACGAATTTTTTACCGGAATAAAGTTTCAAGTGCCATTTTTACATTTTGGAATTGTATGGTTAGGTTTTCTCAATTCGTTTTGGAAATCGCTTATTTTGGTATCGCTGAGTCCGCAATTCCGTCTCGCTTTACGAATATTTTGTATGTCGATATGCTGCAAATACAAGGGTGGTCGAATGCAAGCTGAACTGATTGGAATGGAAGCTGATGACTGACTACTCCTTAAATTTAGTAGATACTTACGGAGATTCCGTATACCGATTACTGGGATCGCGGTCACTGACTATGAGTACGTCGTTAAGAAAGTTAAAAAACTCACTTGTGAAACTAAACGGGAGTCGATCAATCAGTAAACGAAAGTGCGCCCCCAGTGAATCTAAGACTTTTAAAAACGCTTTTTTGACATACTACTATTTTAGTATAGTTGTTAATATTTATATATCTCGTGTTAATTGTGATAATTACGATACCTGCTGAATATTTTTAAGTTACAACACGCGTCCTCAACATTCAAAAACTTATTTTTATCTCCATTCCAATAGAGTATAAAGTCGGTGTTGAAATATTTTTAGTTATGAAATAGACGAACTCGTAAAATATATTTTATTATTTTTAGTTCCGCTCGTAAAAAAAAGCTCGCACAATAAATTGCACAACTTTAATGGCACAATACATTTATTTGTTTTGTTTGGAAGACAGATTGTTTAGTCGTTTTCGATTTATTTATAATTTATAGTTTTGTGGAAATTTTGTTATGGGCTATTGGTTAAATTTTTTAAAAATTAATTGCAAAATGCTTTATTTTATTTGCCGTACCCTACTGATGAAAATTATTTATTTAATTAGAAAAAAAATTTATTCGTTTTTTTTTTTTTGACGAAACATTGTCACTGCATACTTTGATCATGTTTCTAAACTAAGTTTATTTTTAACCTTCCCGGCCTTGGGTGAAACCGCGTGGGGTAAGAGCTCACCCCAACTTTTTTCTTAATTTTTACACTATAAAGTTACGTAAGAAGGAAACTACAAACAAATTATTATTCTCCAGGCATATTTGGGCACAGTTGAGGTTATTTGGGCAATTTTGATTGCATTTTATTGTATTATGACTAAGAACATACATGACGTCGACCCCATTTTTGAGTTTTCTACATCGGTTGTACTAGTTCCTTTTGATTTGCGTTAGGCTGCTAACTGATATTGTCTAATATTGCGTTTATCCCTTGAACTGTCTTTTTAGATAGATTAGAACGTATGGCGGCGTTGCTATGTTCTCATATAGGTTTATACTTGTTCCTCACCCAAATATAAAAGAAACAATCATCTTTTGTGGTATTGAATCTGTGTACAGATATCTACATTAAACAGAAATGTTTACTGCAATGTTAATAAAATGCATAAAGAAGACGATTAACCAATTTTTTGTCTGTTACTGGTGCATTTTGCTACCACTTTAACTAGAGCATCAATAGCAATCTTAGCAGCATTACAGTGAGATACGATCTCCAGTTTCTCGTGTTTTTCTTCCTAAACGATACCATCGCAATGTTCCAATGATAGTAAAATAACGCATCTGTTCTTCTTTGGAACATACGATACCATAATAACTCCTGGTTGATGTGCAAATATGAAGGTTTTATTTTTTTGTCAGTTTTCGGTGTAATAACTCTTTAGCCAACTTCAAAAAAGTAAAAAAAATATTTGTCGTGACCCTGTTTCCAGAGCCTAAGCGCTAAATCAAATCCAGTACCTTCTTGCCTTGGTTTCGTTCTGAAACATTTTTCTTCTTTCCCCAAATAGGTTTGTAAGTTTATGCAGTAGGAAGTTTCTGCGTCAACAAGAAATCAAATTTTTATGCTTTACTAGGCGTAGACCCTGAATGTTAATCTACCAGGAAACGACACTAGTTGTTCATCTACTTTTAAGTGCGATTTTGGGTGGGAATACATTTGACAATTTTTTATAAAATTGTCGCCTACATTTCGTGTCCGTTGCTCTGCTCGTTAGCCTTGTGTCTTTAACGTCAAATCTCATCCAACTGCGAAAATCTGCATGTGGGCATTGTTGCCGAAAAAATCAGACGATAAAAACAAGAGTCATCTTGCCACAACATCTTTTGCAATAGAGATATCTTTTGGAATAACTTTGTCTTCATTTTTAGACTGAACTGCAATCTCGTGGTCTTCTAAAATCTCTTCTAAGTTATCTCCAATTTCTAAAGCTCCCCCGAATCCAAATCAGGATTCAAACAATTCCCAACTTCCACATCTATAAATATAGCAAAGAATATTTTTGTGAATATTACTTAGAACCCTTGACAGGTATATATAATCATCGGATTTATGAAGAGTTTTCAACAATCTTTTAGCTTCGAGATGAAACTTGATTCGCCAAAATTTAAACGCAATTGAATCACAGCTCTTTATACTGATAATTCAAGAATAAGTATAGAATCCAATGGCGCACTTATGTGTATTTATACCTCTTCACACAGTCTCAAAATATATTTCCAAACTTTTATAAGCCCAATGGGACAATTATCACATTCTGTAGTGAATATCGCACCGTAACACAAAATGCTTTTGTAAAATAATCGTTTCATAATTCAAATATTATAAAAACTTGACGAAACAGCATCCAATAGGTATATCGCACTTAATACCACGTGGGGTAAATTCTCACCCCGTCAGCGCATCACTACAATTTTTCAAATAAATTTGATAAACCGTTAACAGGATTAGATTATTTTTTTATTTCACAAGTATCTGAAAGTATTTCTAAAAGAATAATGTAACGAAATATTACAAAAAATACAGACCAAAAAGTTCAACCTGGGGTGAGAATTCACCCCACCCGCGGTCGAAAACGTTAATGTCGATTACATCAAAATTTCGTCTTTTATTTTTTAACTATAACATAAATTTATTTATTTCTCTACGAAATCAAAGAAATAAAGTCATTTTGAGCTTTATTTGTAACTCAAAAGAGATCAAAGTGTGCTAGAAACGTTTTGGTTCAATATAAAAGTTGTTTTTATTGACATATTTATTAAATTTTCTTAAATTAGTTATATTAACCTACTGTGCATATTTTTGTGTTTTCAAATCAACATCAAATTATTTTTAAATTGCGTTTCTACCTAGACTATAAAAAAAATGAATTATCGGCTGTCATTGGTTTGTGCGTTATCTAAAAATAATGAAATACTAACAGATGGTGCAAATCTATTTAGCTCCTACACAATTTTTCGTTGCATAATTCTTTAGTAAAAAATTGCGACGAAAAGAGATGTATTATTTCGTGCATATTGTAGAATTGTAAAACATTGTGCGAATTCCTTCAATTTATTTTTTTGTTTCTTAAATACTACGATTAGTTAACATTAATATGTTCATAATAATTGATTCAATTGCATTTAAGCAATTATTTTAGTAATAGATGGCGTAAAACAAACTAACAATGCCTACTACATTTTTCCTATTTTATTCAATTTTTTTTAAACCTTGGTTGTTTTTGTTAGCTTAATAATTCATTTGAAGCCTACTATGTTTTTTTGCAATATTGTTAATATCTTTTCTTTACAAAGCTTTTTTTTGTTTTTTGGTTTTAAACATTAATTTTTAATTTGTTCGTTAGTTTTTGAGCTGCGCGTTAGATATAGAAAATGTTCGCTATGTTAGTGACTTCTAAGTTACTAAAGCTTTGGTGATACCGCGTGGGGTGAATGCTCACCCCAACTTTTTTTTTAATTTTCACTCTAAATTTTCATAGGAAGGAAACTATGAACGAATTATTAGTTACTAGACATATTCGGGTGCAGTTGACTGAAGTATTTGGTTGCGTTGCTATATCTTCCTTCTCACATAGGTTACTAATGGTTTTTTCTCCAATTCCAAAATGCACAATCGTCGTTTGTAGCGGCAATCTGAGTGCAGATGTCTCTATAAAACAGAAACTTTTACTGCAGCAATGTCAGCTGTAATCTGCCACCATCTTAACTAGTATATCAACCCGCAATCTTAGCAGCATTATAGTCAGATGTGATCTCCGTTTTCTTGTGTTGTTCTTCCAAAACAATACCATCGCAATGTACACATGGTAGTAAAATAATGCCTCTGTTTTATTTGGAACAGACGAGACCATGCTAACTCCCGGTTGATATGCAAAAATATAAGACTGCTGAAAATATGAAAGTTTTATTTTTTCAGCCAAATCCAAAAAGTAAAAAAAATGTTTGTCGTGATTCCGTATCCAGGACCCAAACACGAAATCAAATCCAGTACTTCCCTCTTGCTCTGGTTTTGGGACATTTTCCTTCTTTTCTTAAATAGGTTTTTCGAGTTTTTGGAGTAGAAAATCTCTGCATCAGCATGAATTCAAATTTTTATGTTGTATTAGGCAGGATTACTGACTCTGAAAGAACATCTATCAGGAAACGGCACTGATTATTCATCTACTGTTAAGTGCAATCTTGGGTTGCAACACATTTGTACAATTTTTTATGGAAATCTCAGCTACATCTACTGTCAGTTGCTCTTCTCGTTAGCCTTGTGTCTTTAACGTCAAATCTCATCTAACTGCAAAAATCTGCATGGTGGTAGTGTTGTCGAAAAATTTGGACGATGAAAACAAGGGTCATCTTGCTACAGCATCCAAATAAGTTCACTATTAGTCTTAAGTGCTTCAGCACATGCTAACAAACCAATACATCTACTCCGTCATTACAATTTTTAGTTTTGTAAGCCCCTGTGAAGTTTATTGTGTCATTCACCATATCAGCAGAAATAACTAACTTGAACATTTCTGTCATACTACTGGACTTAGATACTTTGGGAGCAACACCAGGACGAACCTAAATTTTTTGATTGCTGTCGTTTTCGATTGAAGGGCACCTTCAGCCAAATTAAATCATCTTTTGCAATAAACATATTTTTTAGAATTATTTTGTCTTCACCTTTGGACTAAACTGCAATCTTGTTAGTTTTCAAAAATCTCTTCTAGGTTTCTTAAATTTCTAAAGATTTCATCTTTTACTTTTTAACCATAATATAAATTTAATTATCTCTCTACTAAATCAAAGAAAAAATATCATTTTGAACTTTATTTGCTAATCGAAAGGGATCAAAGTGTGCTAAAAATGTTTTGTTTCGACATAAAAGTTGTTTTTATTGACTTATTTATTGATTTTTTTAAATTAGTTATATTAACCTACTACTATTTTTGTGTTTTCAAATCAACATTAAATTATTTTAAAATTGCGTTTCTACCTAAACTATAAAAAAATGAATTATCGGCTGTCATTAGTTTGTGCATTATCTAAAAATAATGAAATAGTAACAGATGGTGCAAATCCGTTTAACTCCTAGACGATTTTTCGTTACATAATTTATTAATAAAAAATTGCGACAAAAAGAGATGCGTATTGTATAATTGTAAAACATTGTACAAATTGCTTCAATTTTATTTTTTGGTTCTCATTAATATGTTCATAATAATTGATTCAAATGTGTTTAAGCAACTATTTTAGTAATAGATGGCGTAAAACAATCTAACAATGCCTACTACATTTGTCCGGTTTTATTCAATTTTTCTTACACTTCGGTTGCTTTTATTTTTTAATTACTGCGGCCTACTATGTTTTTTGTGCAATAGTGTTGATTTCTTTTCTTTACACAACTTTCTTTAATTTTTTGGTTTTAAACCTCAATTTTTTTATTTGTTCGTTAGTGTTTGTTATGAAAGCTTTGCACAACAATGCACAAAAAGATACTAAAAATATTTGACACTAAATTACGAAAGCATTTAAGCATAGAGATATTTGGCAGGTATAGAACTATTGCATTCCTAACATTTTAAAACTTTTATAATATGTAAGTAACTAAGATTGCAGTCAATTAAAGTAGGTTGTAATCATTATTAGAGGAGGTTAATTGTTAAAATATATGGCATCGAGTTACAAGACGAAATTTTAGCCTCCGTAGAGCTTATAACACCAAATTTTCCACAAAAAAAATAGTTTGCTGATTACGCAAGCTATTATTGTACAGCTAAACTATGTGTAATTTTTTTTTGTAGTAACGTATATGTAACACATTGCAATGCAACGAACAAAACGATGATTTCGATACGAGAAAAGGCAATTATTTTTACAGTCAATACGAGCTTAGCACTATCAATCAATAAAATATTGCCAGGTCGAAATACTGTGTTGCCTTGGATTTTGTACTAAAAAAAATAAATTCCAACATGTGTAGACACTCCTCAGGCTCCTAGCAGGCTTCAGTTGTTACCTATTGGTCTTAATAGATTTCAATAGTGGATGATTGTGCGCTAAAGGTAAATTCGCCTAAATTTGAATCGGCCTATGCCACTACCGACAAGGTGCAACTTTAGTGCACGATCAATTCTTTACTACTTAGCAAGCGTAAAACAATCAGACTCTTTGCGCAAAGTTAGTATTTTTATAAAGTATAATATGGTGGATAGTGTAAGGTTCACTTATTAAAATTAGCAACTATATATTGTTCTTTCAAAAAATATTTAACAGCTTTTGTACTTTAAAATATGTATCTTCAAAAAGCATTTATTTAAAAATGTATGTATTTATATACGTATTAATGTGTGAACAATAAGAAATCGATTAAAATCGCGTTCTTAATGTTCATATATTTTCTAATCTCGATGTCCGTTTTGAAACTTTTGCTTATCGACGTTTAGGTTAGTAATCATTGTTCTAGCCGTTCGCATATGCAATCCATTATTGTGTATCCAGTTGGGTAAAATATCCTGCTGAATCTATGGTGCAGGCGGCGATGTTTCCAAATGGCCTATTTTCAACAAGATGGTGTAAACTTGCTTGCAGGTATACAAGTCGTTCGCTTTGTACAGACCTGTCTTTGTTAATACTTATCCATTTAATTTCAATTAGTGATAAATCGCTATTGTGTGTTAATTCTATAGTAATAACAATAATAATAATACGCGATTTGTTTTATATTAAAACTTTATTATTTATGGATAATATTCAACATTGACATTGCGGCCAAAATTGTCGACTGTTCTCTGCAAGTTTTGCTTTATCTCTATGGACGTAGAACAGTTACAATTATTACCTATTTATTATATTATACGTAGGTTATTTATAAACAAAATTAATGAAGTTGGACGATGTGTGTAGTACATGTATAATAATATTAAAGGTTGTTATGCTCACGACAGTCTAATTTTGTACGTAGTTTACTAGTTTTGTATAATAGTTTTATATTATGAGTACATTAAATTATTAAAAAGGTGTTCACATGTTGTGTAGTAGCTTCAAATAAATATTTTCAATAAAAGGCAATAAAACGCGATATTTTTTATTATATTTAAGTCGGACTTATATATACAAGCGTTATGTTGTAGCAACATAACACACATAAACATAAAACTTTCCTTATTAAACATAAAAAAATTGTTTTTTCACTAAATGGTGTAAATTTCCAAGCAAATACATTGCAGTTACTAAACATGTATATAACACAATATAACAAGTTTTGTTATGTCAGTGTAACATAACCATATTGTTACAATTTCATACTCAAGAATATACAAAGTTTACCATTATTCCGGCACCGGTTTCTTGTGCCTTTGTATAAATGTCAACATAAAATGTTTAGTACTGTACTCATTTTTATTAAAAAACTGAATGTTTTAAAAATATTTTTGTTTATACAGGGTGTTTAGTTTTCGCTGGGCAGCATAACGTTACACTTTTTTAAATAGCAACCCATACATTTTGTTCGATGAAAGCTTAATTTATTTGAAAAATACTTTTTACATGAAGAGCACTCTCTACAATCAAAATTGCCAGACGACCATCAACTCTCAAGACTCATTATTTATAAAAGGTGACAATTCTTTAAGATGGTTAAAGCAACAATGTTCCTTACGAATATTTTCGAGTTCCCTTTGGAATATATCCAATTGTACTATTTTGACTAAACGAATGAGTGCCTGATGCAACTTAGGTCTGCTTAAAGCATTATGGTTTTTAACGTAAGTACTATAATTTGCGAGAGATCGCAGACAACATGCACACATGTACTGCAAGTATAACGTGCTTTAATTTACAGGTGATTTCTGGCGTCAACGAAACAACTATATCTTTCGGCCAAAATTATCTCTGCTAATGAAGTTAACTTGGTCTTGCTCATCATAAAGAAACTAGCTCTTTTGGTAGAAGACCACGCGAGTCGGTTCGGCGGGGTTGTCACAAGACCGAACATGACGACAACAACTAAGAAGAACGATTTCTTGGATGTGTGAGACGCAGTTAGCTTTAAAGGTCTTCCAACGATGCGGCGAAGAGCGTATCGATTCCTATGTACCTGCGAATCACTCCAAGCGATTATTTCTATTTATGGTTACGATCTGTTTATAGCTCCTTATTACGAATGCAACAACGTTAGACAATAACACTGCTGCCAACAGTTCTAAACAAAGGATGAATAACTTCTTAAGTGGCGCAACCTTCGATTTGTCCAATACGAACTAAGCAAAAATCTGATTATCCTGATCCACAAACCGAAGATAAACTACACAAGCGTAGTCTAATTTTGACGCTTGCAACAAACATTCAACAAAAGACGAAAGTTTCATACAAGAAGACAACAAGACGAGTGATGATTTATACTTTTTCCACTGACTGCGAACATCGGCTTTTTTGCGAGAAATGCAACCGTAATGGGCCATAAATCTTTGCGACTTCTGACAACATGGTTTTTCTAGTACAGAGCGAACCCATTGGTATAATTCTGAATGAAAAGAAGTCCAAAGAAACGTGCAACGGTAGACCTAAAATCTTTGAATAGACATTAGCCTGTTACAAGCTTTATGTCTTACGAACCTTGCACGGCCAACTCACACAGTCGGAGGTAGAGGAGGTTCACAGAAAGTATGCTTAAGGGCGCCAAATCTAATCCAAGATAACACTTCTGCCTCGATCACGACAGACGATCCAAACTTGTAACTCAATTTGAGGTTCGTAATCCTTATTACTCTGATGTTCGAGTAGCCAAAATTAGTTAATAGATAACGATAATCACAGGAGAAAGAAAAGTAACAAGAGAGATTAACAATTATAATCACTTTAATGTATTAACGTTGGATACTAATAAGAATATATGAAATTTCTTCACCTATCGATGCTTGAATGATTTCCACGTAGAATTAACAAATATCACAGTTTTAATTTAGTAGCGCAGTAAATTGACAACTATACGCTAAATGCGCAATCCTTAAATACTAGAATGACTAACAATTTTCGTTAACAAGTGTAGAAAACTTTGATTTCGTGATACATAAGATTTACTAGATTATATCGAAGTTCTAATACATGAATGCTCGCAGTATCGGCAACACACACTACACATTGAAGTTATGTCGAAATGAACAGCACCCAAAATCTCGGAATAAATATGTTTTTCCCTTACAGCATGCGATACAGTTACGTAAATGATTAAGATTACCTTATTGGTATATCAGCAATAACGTAATTACGGTCGTTAACATTAATTACAATTCTGTGAGTAACTTTTGTGATCACGATATAAAAGTTAAGCAGATAACTCACCCCAAAATCCAATATCCACTTTCGCGAAGAAAACGTTTTCCCGCCAGCGGCCTGTAATAAATAGTGAAAAGCAAATCGTATCACACACTAACTCACAAAGAACAGGAAGCTAAAAAAATAGCAACCAAAATGTGTCCCAAAAGTCGCACGAAGCGGAAAAATACTGTAAAGAGCCAAAAACTCTACCCAAAAGAAATGCAGTATTAGAAACGGTACTCGTAAGCCGACATCGGTCGTTACGCTATAAAAGCAAAAAAACAACGCAGTTCCATAGACATCACTGAAAGACAATTCTAAACAAATAAAAAAAAAGTATAGGAAAGAGAGAAGTTTAGACCACGGTCAAAGACAACGCCCTAAATTTCTATAAAACCTTAGTTCATAAATATAAATCCAACCCCAAATATAAATCCCCAAAAAACAAAAAGCAAAAGCATAAAACCTAAGTATCAATATCTAACAAATCTTGAATTGTAATTAGAAAGAAACACAAGTCGGGACTACCTAAAAGACAGAGAAAAGAATCAGCAATCTCAAAGTCACAACGACAAAATTCCAAAAAGCCAAACACCAAGGTGTACCAATTCAAAAAAAATCCAAAACCGCAACTCACAAAACAAAACCGAACGAAAGAAAAAAAAGTAAAAATAAATAAAGAAGGATAGAAGGCCTCACTTGCTAATCGAACATCGTCAGTCAGTGCTCGTCGTGTTAGAATGTCACATTGGAACTTAAAAGCCAAAGAACGGATTAGAATATCCCAAAAGCAAAAGAAACCCAAAGAAGAAAAACATCCTAACAGTGACTGACAACATCAA
This sequence comes from Aquatica leii, assembly GCA_035610365.1. NCBI lineage: Eukaryota > Metazoa > Arthropoda > Insecta > Coleoptera > Lampyridae > Aquatica > Aquatica leii. Next base: position 27,118,067 of record CM069438.1, read on the forward strand.
AAATGCCAACTAAGCGGAAGTACGTAGAATAAAAAAAGCGACGTTGCAGTCTATCCCAAGTTTCAACCCAATGACAACTAAACAAAAAAGTAGTCTGTTTTGAAATAAGATGGTTAAAAAAAAACAAAAAAATTTACTAGAAACTACAACCACCAATTACTTCAATTTTATTTTTTGTTTCTTAAATACTACGCTTAGTTAACATTAATTTGTTCATAATAATTGATTCAACTGCATTTAAGTAATTATTTTAGTCATAGATGGCGTAAAACAAACTATCAATGCCTACTACATTGTTCCTGTTTCATTCAATTTTTCTTACGCTTCGGTTGTTTTTATTAGCTTAATGATTCATTTGAAGCCTACTATGTTTTTTTACATTGTTGATTTCTTTTCTGTACAAAGCTTTATTTGAGTTTAAACATTTATTATTGATTAGCTTGTTAGTTTTTAAGCTGCGCGTTATATATAGAAAATCTTGGTTTTGTTAGTGCCTTCTGAGTTACTAAAACTTTGATGATACCGCGTGGGGTGAATGGTCACCCAAACTTTTTTCTTAATTTTCTCCGTAAATTTTCATAGGACTATGAACGAATTATTATCTGCCAGACATATTTGAGGACAGTTGACTAGAGCGCATGGCTGCCTTACTATATCCTCCTTCTTAGAGAGGTTACTACTAGTTCTTTCTCTAATTCCAAAATGAACAATTATTTTTTGTAGCGGCAATCTGAGTGCAGATGTCTCTATAAAACAAAAATGTTCACTCCAGCAATGTCAATAAAATTCATACGGAGAAAACCATACCATTTTTTTTATTGTTTTTTGCAGCTGTATTCTGCGCCGTCTTAACTAGTCTGTCAACACGCAATTTTAGCAGCGGTATAGTCAGATATGACCTGAACAATACCATCGCAATGTTCACATGATAATAAAATAACGCATCTGTGTTTCTTTGGAAAATACGATACCATGGTAACTGCTGGTAGATATGCAAAAATAGAGGAGCGCTAACAATATGAAACATTTAATTTTCTGTAAGGTTTCGGTCTAATATCTCTTCAGCCAAATCCAAAAAGTCCAGGACTCAAAACAAAATCAAATCAAGTGCTACCCTTTTGCTCTGGTTTAGTTTTAGAACATTTTCCTTCTTTCCTTAAATAGGTTTGCAAATTTTTGCAGTAGAAAGTCTCTGCATCAGCAAGAATTAAAATTTTTATACCGTTATTTGGCAGGCATACTGTTCACGTAGACCCTGAAGGAATATCTACTAGGGATCTTGGGTTGGATTACATATGTACATTTTTTTATGAAAATCTCAGCTACATCTTTGTGTCAGTTGCTCTTCTCGTTAGCCTTGTGTCTTTAACGTCAAATCTCATCTAACTGCAAAAATCTGCATGGTGGTAGTGTTATCGAAAAATTTGGACGATGAAAACAAGGGTCATCTTGCCACAGCATCCAAATAAGTTCACGATTAGTCGTTAGTGCTCCAATACATACTGACAAACCAATACATCTACCCCGTCATTAAGATTTTTAGTTTTGTAAGCCCTTCGTTGAAATGTGAAGTTTATTGTGTCATTCGCCATATCAGCAGAAATAAACAACTTGAACATTTCTATCATACTTTTACAGCAACACCAGAACGAACCTAAATTTTTTTATTGCTACCGTTTTTGATTGAAGAGCCCCAGTTAAATTAAATCATGTTTTGCAATAAACATTATTTGGAATTATCTTGTCTTCATCATGAATTATCGGCTGTCATTGGTTTGTGCGTTATCTAAAGATAATAAAATACTATCAGATGGTGCAACTCATACACAATTTTTCATTGCATAATAGATGGCGTAAAACAATTTAACAATGCCTTCTAGATTTGTCTTGCTTCATTCCATTTTTCTTACAATTCGGTTGTTTTTATTAGCTTAACAATTCATTTAAAGTCTACTATATTTTTTGCAATACTGTTGATTTCTTTACTTTGCGTTTTTTTTTATTTTTTGGTTTTAAACATTAATTTTTGATTTGTTCGTTTTGTTCGTGACTTCTAAGTTACTAAAGCTTTGGTGATACCGCGTGGGGTGAATGCTCACCTAAACTTTTTTTTTTACTTTTCACTCTAAATTTTCATAGGAAGGAAACTATGAACGAATTATTACTTGCTAGACATATTCGGCTGCAGTTGACTGGAGTGTTTGGCTGCGTTGCTATATCTTCCTTCTCATATAGGTTACTACTGGTTCTGTCTCTAATTCCAAAATGAACAATCCTCTTCTGTAGCAGCACTCTGAGTGCAGACGTCTCTATAAAACAAAAATGTTTACTGCAGCAATGTCAATAAAATTGATCTCCGCTTTCTTGTGTTGTTTTTCTAAAGCAATACTATCGCAATGTTCATATGATAATAAAATAACGCATCTGTGTTTCTTTGGAACATACGATACCATGGTAACTCTTGATTTATATGCAAAGATAGAGAAGTGTTGGATGGATGATGATGAAAACAAGAATCATCTTGCAACAGCATACAAATAAGTTCACTATTAGTTTTTAATGCTCCAGCACATACTAACAAACCGATACATCTACCCCGACGTTTCGATTTTTACTTTAGTAACCCTTTTGTTGGACTGCAAAGTTTATTGTGTCATTCATCATCAGCAGAAATAAAGAACTTGAACATTTCTGTCATAGCGCTGGAGTTAGATACTTGGGAAGCAACACCAGGACCAACACTATCTAAATTTTTTGATTGCTGTCCCTTAGACAAATTAAATCATCTTTTGCAATAAACATATTTTTTGGAATTATCTTGTTTTCATCTTTGGACTAAACTGCAATCTCGTCACAGTCTTCTAAAATCTCTTCTAAGTTATTTTAAAATTCTGAAGATCTATCTACCTCCCTCGAATCCAAATCAGGATTTAAACAATTCTCAACTTCCTCATTTATAAATATAGCAAAGAACATTTTCGTCAATATTACATAGAACCTTTGAGTGGTATATTTACTCACTGGATTTATGAGAATTTCGAGCCATTTTAACAATCCTTTGGATTTGAGATGAAACTTGATGATACGTAATTAAAACACAGCTCCTTATACTGACAGTTTAAGAATAAATATAAAATTCAGTAACGCACTTACGTGTATTTATACCTTTTCGAGTAGTCTCAAAATGTTTTCCAAAACTGTCATAAGTGTAATGGGACAGTTGTCACATTCTGTAGTAAATATCACAGCGTAAAGCAAAATGCTTTTGTAAAATAATCGTTTTCATATTTCAAATATGTGAAAAACTTGACTAAACAGCAACCGATAAGTGTATTGCACTTAATATCACGTGGGGTAAATTCTTACCCCGTCAGCACATCATTACGATTTTTCAAATAAATCTGATAAACCGTTAACTGGATTCTAGTATTTTCTGATTTAACGAAAATCTGAAAGAACAATGTAACGAGATACATACAGAATAAAACGGTTATTAGAAAAAAATGCAGGCGAAAAAATTCAACCTGGGGTAAGAACTCACCCCACTCGCAGTCGAGAAGGTTAATGTCGATTACATCAAAATTTCGTCTTTTAATTTTTAACTATAATATAAATTTAATTATTTGTTTACAAAATCAAAGAAAAACGGTCATTTTGATCTTTATTTGCAAATCAAGAGATCAAAGTGTGCTAGAAAAGTTTTGATTCGTCATAAAAGTTGTTTTTATTGACTTATTTATTGAATTTTCTTAAAATAGTTATGTTAACTTACTGTGCATATTTTTGTGTTTTCAAATCAACATCAAATTATTTTCAAATTGCGTTTCTACCTGGACTATAAAACATGAATTATCGGCTGTCATTGGTTTGTGCGTTATCTAAAAATAATGAAATACTAACAGATGGTGCAAATCTATTTAACTCCTACACAATTTTTTGTTGCATAATTTTTTACTAAAAAATTGCGACAAAAAGAGATGTCTTATTTCGTGCATATTGTAAAACATTGTGCGAATTGCGTCAATTTTATTTTTTGTTTCTTAAATACTATTGCTTATTATCTAATGCAAAAAGTTTATTTAACATTAATATGTTCATAATAATTGATTCAATTGTGTTTAAGCAACTATTTTAGTAATAGATGGCGTAAAACAAACTAGCAATGCCTACTACACTGTTTTCTGTTTTATTCAATTTTTCTTACACTTCGGTTGTTTTTATTAGCTTAATAATTCATTTGAAGCCTACTATGTTTTTTTTGCAATAGTGTTGATTTCTTGTCTTTACTAAATCTTTGGTGATACCGCGTGGGGTGAATGCTGACCTAAACTTTTTTTTAATTTTCACCTTAAATTTTCATAGGAAGGAAACTATGAACGAATTATTATTTGCTAGACATATTCAAGTGCAGTTGACTGGAGTATTTGGTTGTGTTGCTATATCCTCCAGCTCATATAGAATACTACTGGTTCTTTCTCCAATTCCAAAATGAACAATTGTCTTTTGTAGCGGCAATCTGAGTACAGATGTCTCTATAAAACAAAAACGTTTACTGCAGCAATGTCAGCTGTAATCTGTCACCATCTTAACTAGTATATCAATCCGCAATCTTAGCAGCATTATAGTCAGATGTGATTTCCGTTTTCTCGCATCTGTTTTATTTGGAACAAACGATACCATGCTAACTCCCGGTTGACATGCAAAAATATAGGACTGCTGAAAATATGAAAGTTTTATTTTTTTGTAAGTGTTTGTTCTAATAACTCTTCAGCCAAATCCAAAAAGTAAAAAAAATGTTTGTCGTGATTCCGTATCCAGGACCCAAACACGAAATCAAATCTAGTATTTCCTTCTTGCTCTGGTTTTGGGACATTTTCCTTCTTTTCTTAAATAGGTTTTTCGAGTTTTTGGAGTAGAAAATCTCTGCATCAGCATGAATTCAAATTTTTATGTTGTATTAGACAGGATTACTGACTCTGAAAGACTCTGAAAGAACATCTATCAGGAAACGGCACTGATTATTCATCTACTGTTAAGTGCGATCTTGGGTTGGAACACATTTGTACAATTTTTTATGGACATCTCAGCTACATCTACTGTCCGTTGCTGTTCTCGTTGACCTTGTGTCTTTAACGTCAAATCTTATCTAACTGCAAAAATCTGCATGGTGGTAGTGTTGCCGAAAAATTTAGACGATGAAAACAAGGGTCATCTTGCTACAGCATCCAAATAAGTTCACTATTAGTCTTTAGTGCTCCAGCACATGCTAACAAACCAATACATCTACTCCGTCATTACGATTTTTAGTTTTGTAAGCTCCTGTGAAGTTTATTGTGTCATTCACCATATCAGCATAAATAACTAACTTGAACATTTCTGTCATACTACTGGACTTAGATACTTTGGGAGCAACACCAGGACGAACCTAATTGTTTTGATTGCTTTTTTCGATTGAAGGGCGCTTTCAGCCAAAGTAAATCATCTTTTGCAATAAACATTTTTTTTGGAATTATCTTGTCTTTATCTTTGGACTAAACTGCAATCTTGTCATAGTCTTCTAAAATATCTTCTAAGTTTCTTAAATTTCTAAAGATTCATCTATTTTCCCCGAATCCAAATCAGGATTCAAACAATTCTCAACTTTTGCAGCTATAAATATAGCAAAGAATATTACATAGAACCTTTTAGAGGTATATTTACTCAGCGGATCATGAGGAGTACGAGCCATTTCACTAACCTTTTGACTTCGAGATGAAACTTGATTAGCTATCATGCAGACGCCAAACTCTTCAACACTAAGTATAGAATCCAGTAACGCACTTACGTGTATTTATACCTCTTCAATCAGTTTCAGACGAACAGGTTCAATCTGGGGTGAGAACTCACCCCACCCGTGACCGGAAAGGTTAATGTCGATTAGATCAAAATTTCATCTTTTACCTTTTAACCATAATATAAATTTAATTATTTCGCTACAAAATCAAAGAAAAAAGGTCATTTTGAACTTTATTTGCTTATCAAAACAGATCAAAGTATGCTAAAAATGTTTTGTTTCGACATAAAAGTTGTTTTTATTGACTTATTTATTGATTTTTTTTAAATTAGTTATATTAACCTACTACTATTTTTGTGTTTTCAAATCAGCATAAAATTATTTTTAAATTGCGTTTCTACCTAAACTATAAAAAAATGAATTATCTGCTGTCATTAGTTTGTGCGTTATCTAAAAATAATGAAATGGTAACAGATGGTGCAAATCCGTTTAACTCCTAGACAATTTTTCGTTGCATAAACTTTTAATAAAAAATTGCGATAAAAAGAGATGCCTGTTGTAGAATTGTCATAATAATTGATTCAACAGCATTTAAGTAATTATTTTAGTAATAGATGGCGTAAAACAATGTAACAATGCCTACTACATTTTGCCGGTTTTATTCAATTTTTCTTACACTTCGGTTGTTTTTATTTTTTAATTACTGCGGCCTACTATGTTTTTTGTGCAATAGTGTTGATTTCTTTTCTTTACTCAACTTTTTTTAATTTTTTGGTTTAAACCTCAATTTTTTTATTTGTTCGTTAGTGTTTGTTACGAAAGCTTTGCACAACAAATGCACAAAAAGATACTAAAAATATTTGACACTAAATTACGAAAGCATTTAAGCATAGAGATATTTGGCAGGTATAGAACTATTGCATTCCTAACATTTTAAAACTTTTATAATATGTAAGTAACTAAGATTGCAGTCAATTAAAGTAGGTTGTAATCATTATTAGAGGAGGTTAATTGTTAAAATATATGGCATCGAGTTACAAGACGAAATTTTAGCCTCCGTAGAGCTTATAACACCAAATTTTCCACAAAAAAAAATAGTTTGCTGATTACGCAAGCTATTATTGTACAGCTAAACTATGTGTAATTTTTTTTAGTAGTAACGTATATGTAACACATTGCAATGCAACGAACAAAACGATGATTTCGATACGAGAAAAGGCAATTATTTTTACAGTCAATACGAGCTTAGCACTATCAATCAATAAAATATTGCCAGGTCGAAATACTGTGTTGCCTTGGATTTTGTACTAAAAAAAATAAATTCCAACATGTGTAGACACTCCTCAGGCTCCTAGCAGGCTTCAGTTGTTACCTATTGGTCTTAATAGATTTCAATAGTGGATGATTGTGCGCTAAAGGTAAATTCGCCTAAATTTGAATCGGCCTATGCCACTACCGACAAGGTGCAACTTTAGTGCACGATCAATTCTTTACTACTTAGCAAGCGTAAAACAATCAGACTCTTTGCGCAAAGTTAGTATTTTTATAAAGTATAATATGGTGGATAGTGTAAGGTTCACTTATTAAAATTAGCAACTATATATTGTTCTTTCAAAAAATATTTAACAGCTTTTGTACTTTAAAATATGTATCTTCAAAAAGCATTTATTTAAAAATGTATGTATTTATATACGTATTAATGTGTGAACAATAAGAAATCGATTAAAATCGCGTTCTTAATGTTTATATATTTTCTAATCTCGATGTCCGTTTTGAAACTTTTGCTTATCGACGTTTAGGTTAGTAATCATTGTTCTAGCCGTTCGCATATGCAATCCATTATTGTGTATCCAGTTGGGTAAAATATCCTGCTGAATCTATGGTGCAGGCGGCGATGTTTCCAAATGGCCTATTTTCAACAAGATGGTGTAAACTTGCTTGCAGGTATACAAGTCGTTCGCTTTGTACAGACCTGTCTTTGTTAATACTTATCCATTTAATTTCAATTAGTGATAAATCGCTATTGTGTGTTAATTCTAGAGTAATAACAATAATAATAATACGCGATTTGTTTTATATTAAAACTTTATTATTTATGGATAATATTCAACATTGACATTGCGGCCAAAATTGTCGACTGTTCTCTGCAAGTTTTGCTTTATCTCTATGGACGTAGAACAGTTACAATTATTACCTATTTATTATATTATACGTAGGTTATTTATAAACAAAATTAATGAAGTTGGACGATGTGTGTAGTACATGTATAATAATATTAAAGGTTGTTATGCTCACGACAGTCTAATTTTGTACGTAGTTTACTAGTTTTGTATAATAGTTTTATATTATGAGTACATTAAATTATTAAAAAGGTGTTCACATGTTGTGTAGTAGCTTCAAATAAATATTTTCAATAAAAGGCAATAAAACGCGATATTTTTTATTATATTTAAGTCGGACTTATACAAGCGTTATGTTGTAGCAACATAACACACATAAACATAAAAACTGTCCTTATTGAACATAAAAATTTTTTTTAACTAAATGCTGTAAATTTCCAAGCAAACTCATATACATTGCAGTTACTAAACATGTATATAACACAATATAAGTTTTGTTATGTCGGTGTAACATAACCATATTGTTACAACTTCATACTCAAGAATATACAATTATTACTTCGGCGCCGGTTTCTTGTGCCTTTGTATAAAGGTCAGCATAAAATGTTTAGTACTGTGTACTTATTTTTATTAAGAGGCTGCATGTTTTAAATTTTTTTTTATACAGGGTGTTTAGTTTTCGCTGGGCAGCATAACGTTACACTTTTTTAAATAGCAACCCATGCATTTTTTTGTAATGTTCGATGAAGGCTTAATTTATTTGAAAAATACTTCTTAAATTTTTTATATGAAGAGCACTCTCTACAATCAAAATTGCCAGACGACCATCAACTCTCAAGACTCATTATTTATAAAAAGTGACAATTCTTTAAGATGGTTAAAGCAACAATGTTCCTTACGAATATTTTCGAGTTCCTTTTGGAATATCTCCAATGGTACTATTTTGACTAAACGAATGAGTGCCTGATGCAACTTGGGTCTGCTTAAAGCATTATGGTTTTTAACGTAAGTACTATAATTTGCGAGAGATCGCAGACAACATGCACACATGTACCGCATGTATAATGTGCTTTAATTTACAGGTGATCTTTGGCGGCAACGAAACAACTATATCTTTCGGTCAAAATTATCTCTGCTGATGAAATTAGTTTGGTTTTGCTCACCATAAAGAAACTAGTTCTTTTGGTAGAAGACCACGCGAAGTCGGTTCGGCCGGGTTGTCACAAGACCGAACATGACGACAACAACTAAGAAGAACGATTTCTTGGATATGTGAGATGCAGTTAGCTATAAAAGTCTTCCAACATTGCACAGAAGAGCGTATCCAATGCTACCTGCAAATCACTCCAAGCGATTATTTATTTTATGGTTACGATCTGTTTATAGCTCCTTATTACGAATGCAACAACATTAGACAATAACACTGCGGCCAACAGTTCTAAACGAAGTATGAATAACTTCTTAAGTAGCGCGATCTTCGATTTGGCCAATACGAACTAAGCAGAAATCTTATTATCCTGATTCACAAACTGAAGATAAATTACACAAGCGTAGCCTAATTTTGACGCTTGCAACAAATATTCAACGAAAAACGAAAGCTTTATACAAGAAGACAACAAGACGAGTGATGATTTATACTTTTTCCACTGACTGCGAACATCGTCAGGGGGCTCTTTGTAACCGTAAAGGGCTATAAATCTTTGCGACTTCTGACAACATGGTTTCCGTAGTACAGAGCAAACCCATTGGTATAATTCTGAATGAAAAGAAGTCCAAAGAAACGTGCAACGGTAGACCTAAAATCTTTGAATAGACATTAGCCTCTGTATCAAACAAGGAGTCCGGAACAAACTACAGTTTCAGTTTGTTCCGGGCTCTGAAGATGTCTACTGCGACGTGTGACAAAAGCTTAGCTTGTCGTTATTACTCAAGTTAGGTTTTTGTCACACAACACAGGAATTAATTATCCAAAATCGAAAATTATATTAAGAAGGGGTTAGGGGCTAAGGACTGAACCTTAAAATTGAAAACCAACCTAAACACAATAACACCCAACTCAAGAAAATGCGTAAACTAAAGCTGTTTTCCCAGTTCGCTAAAGTATCGCCAATTAAATCTGTCACAAAAGTCACACGAAGCAGAAAAATACTCTAAAGAACCAAAAACTCTAACCAACAGAAATAAAGTATTAGAATAGGTACTCGTTGTAAGTCAACATTGGTCGTTACAATATAAGAGCAAGAAAACAACACAGTCCTATAGACATCAGTGAAAGACAATCCTAAGCAAACCAAAAGAAAAATAAGTATAGGAAAGAGCGATGTTTAGACCACGGTCAAAGACAACGCCTTAAATTTCCATAAAACCCTAGTCCACAGATAATAATCCAACCCCAAAAACAAAACAAAAAGTAAATGAATAAAACTTTAGTATCAATATCTAGCAGATCTTGAATTGTAATATGCGAATTCGACAGAAAGAGTAAAAAAGAAAAACTAAAACAGTTGTGTTAAAAAGTGGTCAACAGACGGTATGAGATTCATGCACCAAAAAAACCTAACAAATCTTAAAGATCTAAGAAAGCAAAACCAACGAAGAAATCTCAAGCCAAAAAGATTCTGATCAAAGTCGACACAAGTCAGACTACCTAAAAAACAGAGAAACAAATCAGCAATCTCAAAGTCACAATGACAAAGTTTCAAAAAGCCAAACACCAAAGTGTACCAATTCAAGAAAAATCCAAAACCGTAACACACAAAACAAAACCGAACGAAAGAAAAAGAAGTAAAAATAAATAAAGAGGGATAGAAAACCTCACTTGGTAATCGAACATCGTCAGTCAGTGCTCCTCGTGTTGGAATGTCACATTGGAACTTAAAAGCTAAAGAACGGATTAGAATATCCCAAAAGCAAAAGAAACGCAAATTAGAGAAATATCCTAACAGTGACTGACAACACCAAAAATGCCAACTAAGCGGAAGTACGTAGAATAAAAAAAGCGACGTTGCAGTCTATCCCAAGTTTCAACCCAATGACAACTAAACAAAAAAGTAGTCTGTTTTGAAATAAGATGGTTAAAAAAAAGCCAAAAAAATTTACTAGAAACTACAACCACCAATTACTTCAATTTTATTTTTTGTTTTTTAAATACTACGTTTAGTCAACATTAATTTGTTCATAATAATTGATTCAACTGCATTTAAGCAATTATTTTAGTAATAGATGGCGTAAAACAAACTAACAATGCCTACTACATTTGTCTTGTTTTATTCAATTTTTTTTTGCACTTTGGTTGTTTTTATTAGCTTAAAAATTCATTTGAAGCCTACTATGTTTTTTTACATTGTTGGTTTCTGTTCTGTACAAAGCTTTTATTGAGTTTAAACATTTATTATTGATTAGCTTGTTAGTTTTTAAGCTGCGCGTTATATGTAGAAAATCTTGGTTTTGTTAGTGCCTTCTGAGTTACTAAAACTTTGGTGATACCGCGTGGGGTGAATGCTCACCTCACTTTTTTTTGTAATTTTTAATCTAAATTTTTATAAGAAGGAAACTATGAACGAACTATTACTTGCTAGACATATTCGGGTGTAGTCAGGTGTAGTTGACTGGAGTATTTGGCTGCGTTGCTATATCTTCCTTCTCATATAGGTTACTACTGGTTCTTTCTCTAATTCCAAAATGAACAATCCTCTTTTGTAGCAGCACTCTCAGTGCAGATGTCTCTATAAAACGAAAATGTTTACTGCAGCAATGTCAATAAAATTGATCTCCGCTTTCTTGTGTTGTTTTTCTAAAGCAATACTATCGCAATGTTCACATGATAATAAAATACCGTATTTGTGTTTCTTTGGAACATACGATACCATGGTAACTCTTGGTTTATATGCAAAAATAGAGAAGTGCTGAAAATTGAATGAGGAAAACAAGAGTCATCTTGCCACAGCATCCAAATAAGTTTACGATTAGTCTTTAATGCTTCAGCACATACTAACAAACCGATACATCTACCCCGTCATTTCGATTTTTAGTTTAGTCAGCCCTTTGTTGGATTGCGAAGTTTATTGTGTCATTCATCATCAGCAGAAATAAAGAACTTGAACATTTCTGTGATAGCGCTGGACTTAAATACTTGGGAAGCAACACCAGGACGAACCGTATCTAAATTTTTTGATTGCTGCCCTTTAACTAAATTAAATCATCTTTTGCAATAAACATATTTTTTGGAATGATCTTGTGTTTATCTGTAGATTAAACTGCAATCTCGTCATAATCTTCTAAAATCTCTTCTAAGTTATTTAAAAATTCTAAAGATTTATCTACCTCCCTCGAATCCAAATCAGGATTTAAACAATTCTCAACTTCGTCATCTATAAATATAGCAAAGAGTATTTTCGTCAATATTACATAGAACCTTTAAGTGGTATATTTACTCACCGTATTTATGAGAATTTCGAGCCATTTCAACAATCCTTTGGATTTGAGTTGAAACTTGATGAAACGCAATTAAAACACAGCTCCCTATACTGACAGTTTAAGAATAAATATAACATTTAGTAACGCACTTACGTGTATTTATACCTTTTCAAGTAGTCTCAAAATGTTTTCCAAAACTGTCATAAGTCTAATGGGACAATTATCACATTCCGTAGTAAATATCGCAGCGTAAAGCAAAATGCTTTTCTGAAATAATCGTTTTCATAATTCAAATATCTGAAAAACGTGACAAAATAGCAACCCGTAAGTGTATTGCACTTAATACCACGTAGGGTAAATTCTTACCCCGTCAGCGCATCATTACGATTTTTCAAATAAATCTGATAAACGGTTAGCTGGATTCGACTACTTTCTGATTTAAAAAAAACTAAAAAAACAATGTAACGAGATACAAACAGAATAAAACGGTTATTGCAAAAAAATACAGACGAAAAAGATCAACCTGGGGTGAGAACTCACCCCACCCGCGTCGAGAAGGTTACTGTCGATTTCATCAAAATTTCATCTTTTACTTTTTTCTATAATATAAATTTAATTATTTCTCTACAAAATCAAAGAAATAAGGTCATTTTAAACTTTATTTGCAAATGAAAAGAAATCAAAGTGTGCTAGAAACGCTTTGGTTCGACATAAAAGTTATTTTTATTGACTTATTTATTGAATTTTCTTAAATTAGTTATATTAACCTACTATGCATATTTTTGTGTTTTCAAATCAACATCAAATTATTTTTAAATTGCGTTTCTACCTAGACTATAAAAAATGAATTATCGGCTGTCATTGGTTTGTGCGTTATCTAAAAATAATGAAATACTAACAGATGGTGCAAATCTATTTAACTCCTACACAATTTTTCGTTGCATAATTTTTTACTAAAAACTTGCGACTAAAAGAGATGTTTTATTTCATGCATATTGTAGAATTGTAAAACATTGTGCGAATTACTTCAATTTTATTTTTTGTTTCTTAAATACTACGTTAGTTAACATTAATATGTTCATAATAATTGATTCAATTGCATTTAAGCAATTATTTTAGTAATAGATGGCGTAAAACAAACTAACAATGCCTACTACGTTTGTCCTGTTTTATTCAATTTTTCTTACACTTCGGTTGTTTTTATTACCTTAATAATTAATTTGAAACATACTATGTTTTTTTTGCAATATTGTTAATATCTTTTCTTTACAAAGCTTTTTTTTTGTTTTTTGGCTTTAAACATTAATTTTTGATTTGTTCGTTAGTTTTTGAGCTGCGCCTTAGATGTAGAAAATGTTCGCTATGTTAGTGACTTCTAAGTTACTAAAACTTTGACGATACCGCGTGGGGTGATAGCTACCCCGACTTTTTTTTAAATTTTAACTCTAAATTTTCATAGGAAGAAAACTATGAACGAATTATTAGTTGCTAGACATATTCGGGTGCAGTTGACTGGAGTATTTGGCTGCGTCGTATCTTCCTTCTCATATAGGTTACTACTGGTTCTTTCTCCAATTCCAAAATGAACAATCGTCTTTTGTAGCGGCAATCTGAGTGCAGATGTCTCTATAAAACAGAAACTTTGACTGCAGCAATGTCAGCTGTTATCTGCCACCAACTTAACTAGTATATCAACCCGCAATCTTAGCAGCATTATAGTCAGATGTGATCTCCGTTTTCTCGTATTGTTCTTCCAAAACAATACCATCGCAATGTATACATGGTAGTAAAATAACGCATCTGTTTTATTTGGAACAGACGATACAATGCTAACTCCCGGTTGATATGCAAAAATATAGGACTGCTGAAAATATGAAAGTTTTATTTTTTTGTAAGTGTTTGTTCTAATAACTCTTCAGTAAAATCCAAAAAGTAAAAAAAAATGCTTGTCGTGATTCCGTATCCAGAACCCAAACACAAAATCAAATCTAGTACTTCCCTCTTGCTCTGGTTTTGGGACATTTTCCTTCTTTTCTTAAATAGGTTTTTTGAGTTTTTGGAGTAGAAAATCTCTGCATCAGCATGAATTCAAATTTTTATGTTGTATTAGGCAGGATTACTGACTCTGAAAGACTCTGAAAGAACATCTATCAGGAAACGGCACTGATTATTCATCTACTGTTAAGTGCGATCTTGGGTTGGAACACATTTGTACATTTTTTTATGGAAATCTCAGCTACATCTACTATCAGTTGCTCTTCTCGTTAGCCTTGTGTCTTTAACGTCAAATCTCATCTAACTGCAAAAATCTGTATGGTGGTAGTGTTGCCAAAAAATTTGGACGATGAAAACAAGGGTCATCTTGCTACAGCATCCAAATAAGTTTACTATTAATCTTTAGTGCTCCAGCACATGCTAACAAACCAATACATCTACTCCGTCATTACGATTTTTAGTATTGTAAGCTCCTGTGAAGTTTATTGTGTCATTCACCATATCAGCAGAAATAACTAACTTGAACATTTCTGTCATACTACTGGACTTAGATACTTTGGGAGCAACACCAGGACGAACCTAAATGTTTTGATTACTTTTTTCGATTGAAGGGCACTTTCAGCCAAAGTAAATCATCTTTTGCAATAAACATTTTTTTTGGAATTACCTTGTCTTCATCTTTGGACTAAACTGCAGTCTTGTCATAGTCTTCTAAAATCTCTTCTAAGTTTCTTAAATTTCTAAAGATTCATCTACTTTCCCCGAATCTAAATCAGGATTCAAACAATTCTCAACTTTTTCAGCTATAAATATAGCAAAGAATATTACATAGAACCTTTTAGAGGTATATTTACTCACCGGATCATGAGGAGTACGAGCCATCTCACTAACCTTTTGACTTCGAGATGAAACTTGATTAGCTATCATGCAGACGCGAAGCTCTTTATAATAATACTTACAACACTAAGTATAGAATCCAGTAACGCACTTACGTGTATTTATACCTCTTCAAGCAGTTTCAGACAAACAGGTTCAATCTGGGGTGAGAACTCACCCCACCCGTGACCGGAAAGGTTAATGTCGATTAGATCAAAATTTCATCTTTTACCTTTTAACCATAATATAAATTTAATTATCTCTCTACTAAATCAAAGAAAAAAATATCATTTTGAACTTTATTTGCTAATCGAAAGGGATCAAAGTGTGCTAAAAATGTTTTGTTTCGACATAAAAGTTGTTTTTATTGACTTATTTATTGATTTCTTTAAATTAGTTATATTAACCTACTACTATTTTTGTGTTTTCAAATCAACATCAAATTGTTTTTAAATTGCGTTTCTACCTAAACTATAAAAAAATGAATTATCGGC
The DNA here is from genome assembly GCA_035610365.1 of Aquatica leii. Classification (NCBI taxonomy): domain Eukaryota; kingdom Metazoa; phylum Arthropoda; class Insecta; order Coleoptera; family Lampyridae; genus Aquatica; species Aquatica leii. The sequence continues at coordinate 27,133,741 of CM069438.1, forward strand.
TGTCATTAGTTTGTGCGTTATCTAAAAATAATGAAATAGTAACAGATGGTGCAAATCCGTTTAATTCCTAGATAATTTTTTGTTGCATAATTTTTTAATAAAAAATTGCGACAAAAAGAGATGCGTATTGTAAAATTGTAAAACGTTATACAAATTGCCTCAAATATATTTTTTGATTCTCACTAATATGTTCATAATAATTGATTCAAATGTGTTTAAACAACTATTTTAGTAATAGATGGCGTAAAACAATCGAACAATGCCTACTACATTTGTCCGGTTTTATTCAATTTTTCTTACACTTCGGTTGTTTTTATTTTTTAATTACTGTGGCCTACTATGTTTTTTGTGCAGTAGTTTTGATTTCTTTTCTTTACACAGCTTTTTCTTATTTTTTGGTTTTAAACCTCAATTTCTTTATTTGTTCGTTAGTGTTTGTTATGAAAGCTTTGCACAACAATCTCAAATGCACAAAAAGATACTAAAAATATTTGACACTAAATTACGAAAGCATTTAAGCATAGAGATATTTGGCAGGTATAGAACTATTGCATTCCTAACATTTTAAAACTTTTATAATATGTAAGTAACTAAGATTGCAGTCAATTAAAGTAGGTTGTAATCATTATTAGAGGAGGTTAATTGTTAAAATATATGGCATCGAGTTACAAGACGAAATTTTAGCCTCCGTAGAGCTTATAACACCAAATTTTCCACAAAAAAAATAGTTTGCTGATTACGCAAGCTATTATTGTACAGCTAAACTATGTGTAATTTTTTTTTGTAGTAACGTATATGTAACACATTGCAATGCAACGAACAAAACGATGATTTCGATACGAGAAAAGGCAATTATTTTTACAGTCAATACGAGCTTAGCACTATCAATCAATAAAATATTGCCAGGTCGAAATACTGTGTTGCCTTGGATTTTGTACTAAAAAAAATAAATTCCAACATGTGTAGACACTCCTCAGGCTCCTAGCAGGCTTCAGTTGTTACCTATTGGTCTTAATAGATTTCAATAGTGGATGATTGTGCGCTAAAGGTAAATTCGCCTAAATTTGAATCGGCCTATGCCACTACCGACAAGGTGCAACTTTAGTGCACGATCAATTCTTTACTACTTAGCAAGCGTAAAACAATCAGACTCTTTGCGCAAAGTTAGTATTTTTATAAAGTATAATATGGTGGATAGTGTAAGGTTCACTTATTAAAATTAGCAACTATATATTGTTCTTTCAAAAAATATTTAACAGCTTTTGTACTTTAAAATATGTATCTTCAAAAAGCATTTATTTAAAAATGTATGTATTTATATACGTATTAATGTGTGAACAATAAGAAATCGATTAAAATCGCGTTCTTAATGTTCATATATTTTCTAATCTCGATGTCCGTTTTGAAACTTTTGCTTATCGACGTTTAGGTTAGTAATCATTGTTCTAGCCGTTCGCATATGCAATCCATTATTGTGTATCCAGTTGGGTAAAATATCCTGCTGAATCTATGGTGCAGGCGGCGATGTTTCCAAATGGCCTATTTTCAACAAGATGGTGTAAACTTGCTTGCAGGTATACAAGTCGTTCGCTTTGTACAGATCTGTCTTTGTTAATACTTATCCATTTAATTTCAATTAGTGATAAATCGCTATTGTGTGTTAATTCTAGTAATAACAATAATAATAATACGCGATTTGTTTTATATTAAAACTTTATTATTTATGGATAATATTCAACATTGACATTGCGGCCAAAATTGTCGACTGTTCTCTGCAAGTTTTGCTTTATCTCTATGGACGTAGAACAGTTACAATTATTACCTATTTATTATATTATACGTAGGTTATTTATAAACAAAATTAATGAAGTTGGACGATGTGTGTAGTACATGTATAATAATATTAAAGGTTGTTATGCTCACGACAGTCTAATTTTGTACGTAGTTTACTAGTTTTGTATAATAGTTTTATATTATGAGTACATTAAATTATTAAACAGGTGTTCACATGTTGTGTAGTAGCTTCAAATAAATATTTTCAATAAAAGGCAATAAAACGCGATATTGTTTATTATATTTAAGTCGGACTTATACAAGCGTTATGTTGTTGCAACATAACACACATAAACATAAAAACTTTCCCTAATAAACATAAGAAAATTATTTTTTAACTAAATGGTCTACACCCAAGCAAACTCGTATACTTTGTAGTTACTAAAAAATTATATAACACAATATAACAAGTTTTGTTATGTTGGTGTAACATAACCGTATTGTTACAATTTCATACTCAAGAATATACAAAGTTTGCCATTACTCTGGCACCGGTTTCTTGTGCCTTTGTATAAATGTCAGCATAAAATGTTTAGTACTGTACTCATTTTTATTAAAAAACTGCATATTTTAAAAATATTTTTGTTTATACAGGGTGTTTAGTTTTCGCTGGGCAGCATAAAGTTACACTTTATTAAATAGCAACCCATCCATTTTCGTATACTGTTCGATGAAGGCTTAATTTATTTGAAAAATACTTTTTACACGAAGAGTACTCTGCACAATCAAAACTAAGCGAATGAGTGCTTGATGCAACTTAGGTCTACTTAAAGCATTATGGTTTTTAACGAAAGTACTATAATTTGCGAGAGATCGCAGACAACATGCACACATGTACCGCAAGTATAAAGTGCTTTAATTTACAGGTAATTTCTGGCGGCAACGAAACAACTATATCTTTCGTCCAAAATTATCTCTGCTGATAAAGTTAATTTGGTTTTGCTAACCATAAAGAAACTAGCTCTTTTGGCAGAGACCACGCGAAGTCGGTTCGACCGGGTTGTCACAAGACCGAACATAACGGCAACAACTAAGAAGAACGATTTCTTGGATATGTGAGACGCAGTTAGCTATAAAAGTCTTTCAACATTGCGGAGAAGAGCGTATCCACTCCAATGCTATCTGCAAATCACTCGTTAGACAATAACACTGCTGCCAATAGGTCTAAACGAAGGATGAATAACTTTTTAAGTGGCGCGACCTTCGATTTGGCCAATAAGAACTAAGCAAAAATCTGATTATCTTGATCCACAAACCGAAGATAAATTACACAAACGTAGCCTAATTTCGACGCTTGCAACGAACATTTAACGAAAGACAAAAGCTTTATACAAGAAGACAACAAGACGAGTGATGATTTATACTTTTTCCACTAACTGCAAACATCGTCAGGAGGCTCTTTTGCGAGAAATGTAACCCTAAAGGGCCATAAATCTTTGCGACTTCTGACAACATGGTTTTTCTAGTACAAAGCGAACCGATTGGTACAATTCTGAATGAAAAGAAGTCCAAAGAAACGTGCAACGGTAGACCTAAAATCTTTGAATAGACATTAGCCTCTGTATCAAACAAGAAGGATCCCGGAACAAACTACAGTTTCAGTTTGTTCCGGACTCTGAAGATGTCTACTGCGACGTGTGACAAAAGCTTAGCTTGTCGTTATTACTCAAGTTAGGTTTTTGTCACACAACACAGGAATTAATTATCCAAAATCGAAAATTATATTAAGAAGGGGTTAGTTTGGCAATGTTTCGCCGGTAACAAAGCGGTTACCAATGGGTCATTAACGGATGATTTGCGTAATTTCAAAGAATTAAGCAATTGAATCAATTGGGTTTGCAAATCTGTTGTGTCAGCTCCACATGCGAAGTCATCTACGTACAAGTTGTCATTGATCGCTTGCAAAACGAGAGGAAATTCATCCTTTGCTTCCCCAGTCAATTTCCACAACGTGCAAATGACAAGAAAATGAGAAGATGCGACACCGTAAGTTACTGTGTTCAATTGATATGTTTGTATGGACTCTGTAGGTGAGAACCGCGAAAGAATGAACTGAAACTTTCTATATAAAAGCTACAATTTGACATAACATTTGACGTACATCACAAGTAAAGACAAAAGTCGGGATGTGCCAAGTTCATGTTCCTAAACCATGATTGATTAAAAATGGTTACATTTGGAAGCTTAGAACAAATACTACAAATTGTTGTAGTTGGAATGCGTAAAGTAGTTTCTGAAAGCCCTACCGGGCAAATGTTACAACTGGTGTGTCTACGAGTCGATGTAAGGGCTGTGTCGCCTAGGTAGAAGATTGCTCCTAACAAACGATTATACGAGATACCAAAACGATAAAAACAATTTTCTGTGACTGCCTGGGTCACAAATTGCTCTAAAGGTTTGAAACTCTCCCCAACGATTTTGAACTTCAAGACGAGCAGTTGCTAGAAGCGTAATTGTAGGAACTATTATCGGTAGTCCTCCGACTTAAGGTCAAATTCACAGAAATGTTTGTCAAATTGAGAATTATCTCGTAATTGAAGCTGCAGCCACTAACTCAGTTTGATTCGGTGATTGGGTTGTAATTTTCGAGGTGTCAAATTATAAAACAAGTTAAAAAAGCGCCAAAACAGTAAAAGATTAAGATGACAGATACCGTTTAAATCTATCCAAAGCTAAAAGAAAACAAATGACACAAACACAGAATGTAACAACGAGTATATTTATTACAGAAGGAAAGGTTAGAAAAGAATATCAAAGCAACTTTACATAAATGCGATCAAACGCTAGAAGGTAGTTCAATATCACACATAATAATTGATAAAGCAACCTCTCTTCGGTTGGACAACACGTCGTACAAAAAATTAAATTTATCGGCTAACTTATACATTCCAAAAGTAATTAAATTTACATTTGTAAATTAAAACACAAAAATACAAATTTCGATGGTTCAGAGAACCAAAGCGCACCACCGCCTAATCATATATTATAAACAAAACAAGTTTTATGGTTAATTATGACAATATCTTGATAAATACGTACAGTCGTGCGTGCAACCGACTGATAACGTCAATGACAAGATTTAAATTAGAAAAATATAATACTTACAGTTTAGTTTGCCCTTTTAAAAATGCGACTAGCTAGTAGCGTCATTTCAAAAACTTCTAGAATTTGCCAAAATCAACAAAGCCGTACATATAGTGTTATCACAAGTAAATACCCTTTGACTCGTACGATTAATGAAAAAAGTTAAATGTATCAGATTAGTTATATTATGTTGTTAACTGGGTCCTCCATTACGGTTAGAATTTTATCCAATACTTTTTTTTGCTATCTTAAAGAAAAGTGACGTGACGTTATCATAAAAATTTTCCCAATAAATGAACCAGTTTTACTATCTCCAAATTGATGAAACGCGTGTGGATATCCAAAAACTGCCAATGACAATTACGGAAGAATTAAATTACATTACAAAAATAGGAAACAACGCTTACCCCAATAAAAATTTTCACAAAATTAGTAAAAATACTACGCCCAATACTCGCATAGATGCGATAGATAATTAGAAACAAAAGCCTCGTTTGGCTCACATGACGTAAAATAATGTCCGACATATTTCACCGGCATAATGTAGCGGGAGGCGGGTGTTCCAAGAATAAATTTTATACGGTACAAAAATCATACCAAAACACTTTTAACCTAACAAATACTCGCCACCCCCAACCCCCCCCCCAGCAACATAAAAACTTAGGAAGTAGACACTAACTAAAATTATGAATACAAAGCATACGCTAAGGACTGAACCTTAAAATTGAAAACCAACCCAAACACAATAACACCCAACCCAAGAAAATGCATAAACTAAAGATGTTTTCCCAGTTCGCTAAGTATCACCAATCAAATGTGTTCCAAAAGTAGCACGAAGCGGAAAAATACTCTAAAGAGTCAAAAACTCTAACCAAAAGAAATATAGTATTAGAAACGGTACTCGCTGTAAGCCGACATCGGTCGTTACGCTATAAGAGCAAAGAAACAACGCAGTACCATAGACATCACTGAAAGACAATCCTAAGCAAACCAAAAGAAAAAGAAGTATAGGAAAGAGAGAATATTAGACCACGGTCAAAGACAACACCCTAAATTTCTATAAAGCCCTAGTTCACAAATATAAATCTAACCCCAAATATAAATCACCAAAAAACAAAAACCAAAAGCATAAAACCTAAGTATCAATATCTAACAAATCTTGAATTGTAATATGCGGATTAGAAAGAAAAAGTAGAAAAAAACTAAGACAGTTGTGCCAAAAAGTCGGTATGAGATTCAAGCAACAAAAAAATCAAACAAACCTTAAAGATCTAAGAAAGCAAAACCAACGAAGAAATCTCAAGCCAAAAAGATTCTGATCAAATTCGACACAAGTCAGACTACCTAAAAAACAGAGAAAAGAATCAGCAATCTCAAAGTCACAACGACACAGTTCCATAAAGCGAAACACCAAAGTGTACCAATCCAAGAAAAATCCAAAACCGTAACACACAAAACAAAACCGAACGAAAGAAAAAGAAGTGAAAATAAATAAAGAAAGACAGAAAGCCTCACTTGCTAATCTAACATCGTCAGTCAGTGCTCGTCGTGTTGGAATGTCACATTGGAACTTAAAAGCCAAAGAACGGATTAGAATATCCCAAAGGCAAAAAAAAAACCAAAGAAGAAAAATATCCTAACAGTGACTGACAACATCAAAAATGTCAACTAAGCGGAAGTACGTAGAATCAAAGAAGCGACGTTGCAGTCTATCCCAGGTTTCAACTCAAAGACAACTAAACAAAAACCTACTTAGTTTAATAAAACAAGAAAAGTAACTGAGAAAGAAAAAAAGAAATATATTACAGTTAGACATAAAACAAATGCGTACCAATTGGTGTTCCAAATTAGAAACGGAATAAGAAACCCTAAAGAAAAGAAAACTAACTAAAACCAGAGTAAGAGTCCTACTAATGACTATATACAAATAGAAAGGTAGTCCCTCCTAAAATAAGTTGGTTAAAAAACCCAAAAAAAAGTTACTAGAAACTTAAGCAAAAAAAAAAGAAATTCAGTAGTGCAGCAAAGTGGAAGAAACAATTGGATAAAATCAAAGCTACAACCACCAAGATATCAACGACGTAATCAAAGACTCAAACCACCAAAACCAAGAGACAAGAATCAAAAAAATAGTAAAGGTCGAAAATTGAAAACCTAGCACTTACGACGGTTGCGACGCTGATGAAAAAAAAAGAGAACGATTAGAAGAAGAAGACAGCACAGAATAATTAGAAGCGACTGAAGTAGATCCAAAAGCAATAACAGCGGCTTTTACACTTGAAGAAACAGCACGATCCCTAAGTAGACCTGTAGAAAGTTTCGTAGTAACACGAGTGTTAGAAAGCTTCGTTGTACTTGGCAATGCGTGACGTGAGTTAATAGGATGGCTTTGTTGTGAGTTCGAACACGAAGAACAGTTGCGTATAAACTCAGCAACGTTAGATTTCATATGAGACTAGTCGAAATGATAGCGAAAAACTTCCAAGATGCGCCGAACACTGCAGTGATTACAGCCAGATGTAATGTGGCAAACTAATTTCCAAACCAAAGGATCAGAAAATGAAACACGTACACGTTTACACAAGACCTTTCACAACACACCAACAAGAGCAACGACGAGGAGAAACAGTATTTTTAGATGTCAGACCTAAATACCAAGGGTCAGTAGTAGGTCTAATAATCCTCAAAACTGAAAAGAGATTAGAAGAAAGAGAAAGAAAAAAACGAACAGTACGTAAAGGCTTATCACCTTGAGAACTATAACGAATACAACTATTCGAGGTAGAAGTAGATACAGAAGAAGACAGTGTAGAACCATTAAGAAAGCAAGTAGCAAAAATATCCAAAAAAACGGAAGTAGAAATCTTATTAGCAAAGACTACAGATGACTCTTGAACTTTGTCACTGATCGACTCCAAACGCTTGTCTAACGATAGTAACTGCGAGATAAATGTGATCTCAATCAACGCTAACGAAAGTTGATAGAACGGCGTTAGATTCCGGCGAACTATCTTGAGCTCCATTTGCTCTGAGACCGGTTCCGATAGGTGAAGAAAGAGATACCGCATAGTGGTAAAGTACCAATGGATTCGTAAGCTCCTATTATACGAGGCCAGAAAAAATAACATTCCAATCTTCCACGTTCGGTTCCGAATCAGAGTCTGAGAAGATAAGAAGTGGTGGCTCTTCATCTGACGAATACATAGCTAACACACTAAAACCTAACACAAAAAACTAATCGGAAATCCACTAACAAGTATTCGATAACTAAAGCAAGTTAAGCCAACGTAAAATAAGTAAAAAAAAGTAAGTGAACTACGAAGCCAAGTCTTACAACAACACAAAAGAAAATTTGGTGAACTACTAGCTACTCCTAAACAAATTTGTTTTCAAAGCGCAACATTAGAACCTGAGTTTGAGAATACTCAATTGGAATCGTTGACGTGTGTTAGAATTCAATTTCTGAGGTAATCAATAAATTCAGGTAAAATCCCAATGATCAATTTCATCAATTTGATCGAGCTCTGCCAAATTTTCCACAATTGTATTCAACAGATTTTGTTGTGGAGTGATTGCAAACTAACATTGGGTGCGTTTGCTATATTCTGGTAATAGAATGAAGCAAGAACGCGACTATTTTGTTAACGATCGACTAATATTTTAAATGCAATATTATAATTGTCTGCCGTTAGAGACAAACTAAAGTCAAAGTCAAAGGTTCTTTTGACCAGGTAGAAATTAGGTATTGAAAATTCTCTGTCTGATAACGAATTATTGTCGTGTATCAATGTGATGAACAAATCTTGAAACGTAGGTCAATCTTTCAAAGGACCATCAAATTTCAATACGAAGCAACTGTACGACTATTTGTATCAAGACGTGCCCCTAACCCCAAGGATACTAAATGAATAGGACTGCTCGATTCGTATTCTCGCAATGTAAGCCGCCCCACTCCCGTAAATCTTGACGCGTGACGTCAGCCGGAGACCACATATCGGCTCGCTGATTATAAATAGTGCTTAAATACACTTTAAATCCAACGGTTTTGCGATTTTTTTAATAGTAATTATTACATTTTTTGGTGTTTTACTCGTTGAAATACGTGCCTACAAGTTGCTTATAAGAGTTTCAAATTATTATCAGGTTTAATTTAAAATTTCAACTTTTTTACATTGTATTAGATACTGAGGTATTTGGTTGCGATAACAACCGGATTGCAACCAAAAATAAAAATGTTAAGATTATATACCACAAGTTCCCAAAAAGGCACCGATTTAGTGTCCATTACAATTAAAAATGAATGGATTAGGCGTTGTAGAAGGGCTGATAACATGAACCCTAATACTAGCGTAATTTGTTCTACTCATTTTACAGAGGCGAGTTATGAACGAGATTTACAAAATGAATTATTAGGTTTTTTAAATAAAATTGATTAATATAAATTTAGTAAACTTTAAGGTAAAAAATTACATTTAAACATAATTAAGTTAAAATTAATCTGCTGTTTAAATTATTTTCACTTAAACGGAAAGAAACTTTCATAAAAAATTAATAGCGTTTGCTGTTTGATGCATTCACTTTGAACATTTCCACGGTGATTCTTTAAAAAAAAAGCTCACAAGTTGTAAAAAAATTAAGTATTAAAATTAAGAAAAAAGAAAACATTTCTCTAGACATTATTATGGCGTTTTGCAAATTAAGAATAAAACGAAGAAAATTAAATAAAATTTCAAAATAAACTTGTAGTGTGTTGTTATTTTTTATTTTTGTCAACCTTCAATTTGAATACATTTATTTAACCATTAATAGTACACTTTATTTTGTCCATAAATTATAAAATTAATAGCAATTTTTCTATAGTTCAATTTAAAAATGAATGCATCCACGTCTTTTTTCACTAAGCTTTATATTTTTATAGTTCATTCTGATAATGGTCTTTAATTTGCAAAACGCCATAATAATTTCCAGAGAAATGTTTTCTTTTTTCTTAATTTTAATACTTAATTTTTTTAAAACTTGTGGGTTTTTTTTAAGAATCACCGTGGAAATGTTCAAAGTGAATGCATCAAACAGGAAATGCTATAAATTTTTTGTAAAAGTTTCTTTCCGTTTAAGTGAAAATAATTTAAACAGCAGATTAATTTTAACTTAATTATGTATAATGTAATTTTTTACCTTAAAAAATTATAAAAAAAAAACATCAAACTAATTAATAAAAAAAATATTTCAATTATGAACATTATTGCCATTACTTGTTAAATCAAAAGTTGTCAAATTGACTCAAATAAAATATTTAGAAGCCTTTTAAGGTGCATCTTAGTACAGATTGTAATAGAAGTATGAGCGAGGTCTCCGCGTGACGTCAGCGCGTCACATGATCTCGGCAGAATAAATCGAGCGATCGAGCAATCCTATTCATTTAGTATCCTTGCCCTAACCCAACGGAGCTTGCTGGTGACAAAGGACGACTTTCAACTTTTTCTAATGACTAGAAGACATTATAGACCTGTGCAACACTATAAAGATCTTTCCAACTGTCTGCCGATTTATCTAACAATAATGTATCTGAATTTATATCTGTCCAAATCACTATAAATACTTTGTGAATTTTTGAATGCTGCTATATATTTCAATTTTAACAAACTATCTATTTGAGCACTTAAAGATTTTATTTGATAAAGCTAAAGTGTTTTCTATAGTATAAACCATAATGAAAATTAACGAACGAACAAGGAACAAAATGCTTCGAAAGTGGTGCTTGAATCAACTAGTATTTCAATTATCAAGGCTTTAACAACAAACGCAATTTACAATACAAACGCAACAACAAACGCAGGTTTACAAAACGTAAGCAACAACAATTTCAGTTTTACTAAATGTACCTAAATGTATTTATTTATAATTTATTATTATATCACCAAAGCAAATGTAACAAATCACCAACGCGCACGTGATAACTGTCCTCAATCACCAACACATGTGCACGCGTAATTGCCTACATTACAGGCTTTCTCTCAATCTATTATATAATGGTTATACTTTGTTACATAACAGTTACAATGTACTGACATAAGGTTTTTATGTAATACCTTTCATATACCAGCATTCTTTTCACACATTTCTTAATTTTTGTGCATTAGCAACTTCAAACGTAATAATTTCCGCACCTGAACATATCTTTTTCCTCTTTCCTATTCCTGTTTTCGGTGTTTCTTTAAAATGCTATAAGGAAGGGTTTTAAAACTATTAAATTTCGGTGACGATTTACTGATCTCAAAACTTGTTGGTATTGGCTCTGAAAGTACTACTGCAAATAATGAATTTCTTTGCTCCTGGCTTGAACAAGTTTGTGGCTAGCAAGTACTTTTATTGCAGTGACTTTCAAAGTAGATGGGAGAGAAGTCTGCTGTAAATAGTGTTGCCACTGGAGTTACTTCAATCGGCTCCAAATCATTGGCGTTACTTTTTGCCAAATGTGATGCACGATATGTGCAGCACTGGCGTTTGACATACTTGGGACAGTATTTTGAAAAACTGTGCCATTGTATAAGTTCTCTATACCATGCCATTTTGAGAATTTTAAAAATGAAGAGGTCCATGAGTTGTAGCTGCTATGTAGAAAGTACCAATAAAAAACCGATGTCACCAATTATCACACTTTGTAATATTGTGTTAAATTGTTCAGTCTATTTTGTAATAAAAAACATATTAAAGAAAAAAATCAACAATCAAAATTAGAAAATATATTGTAAATGAAATTACCATTACTACACAAATAATCAACTCCCATCCCTCAATTCGTTAATAGCTAAAAGTACTAATTTAATATGTGCCTTTACATTTACCGCCTGTTGTCGCAAAAAATCAATCTCTTTTTTCAAATATTTCATTCTAATATCAGCATACTTAACGGCCTCATCAAAATACATATCTAAGTAACAATCACACCCGATATTAACAATAACAGTTTCGGCATTTTCAATTTTGGCACCCAAAAAAATACCTAAACCCAATTCAAACGTGGTATTTAATTCTTCGTTCTTAAACTCGTTTACGTGTTGAATAAAGTTCTTTAAGTCCTGCCACAATTTGTGTTGTTCGTTCTTTTTGCTGAGTAACTCCTCGAGGTCCCTGAGATCTTTCTTTAATTTGTCTTCGATAAAATTTTCGTAACTTGATATTTTTTCAATTATACTTTTCTTCATTTTTGCATTTTCTTATATAAACTAATATTATTCATAAACCAAAACTAAATTTAAGTGAGGTTATAACTTCAAACACTTCAAAGTAGATACAAGTCGTAGCATAAGTAGTTTATATACACCACCGTTAAAAAGTTTATAATCAAATAAAGCATAAAAAAGATGTTTCACATAACTCAAATACTTTAATCAATTTCATAAAGACCTTAAAGTCTAACTCAAGATATTTCGATTTTAATTATTTTATTTGACTTATTGTTTCAGCTTTTTAAATCATATATAAAACCATCTTTAGACTCCAAAACAAAACATTGTACTTACTAAAACCAGAATTGAATCCAACGACATTTTTTATACTTTGTCCATTGTTCGTATACATTTGTCCATATAAGTAATTTGTACGTACAGTGTTAATATACACAGATTAATTTTTAAAAAATGTTAGTTTTATTATAAAGATATAGATAATAGTATTGATAGTGTCGTTTTAGTTCTTTCAATATTTTTCAGCCAACTAGATAGCGTTTTTATTACATAACTTTTACGTTATTGTTTGTGAAAAACACCATATAAACACAAGTATCTTCTTTATAATGAAATTAGTATGAATCTCAACGTCAGCAATAAAATAATTTATATTTGTAAGTTTTTAGTTTGACATAGTAATTTGTAAAAACTTAATTTAGAGATTTATGTTTAGTTGCAGTTGTATAAAAAATTAAATTAAAAAAAAATACAAAAATTACAAAACGCTAGTAGCTAGTAGCTCAAAATAGCGTACACTTTTTGCTACTGTATAAAAAATAACTGTAATATTTGGCCAATAACAAGGTAGAAAATTATAATATAAAATTTATATAACGTCTATAGTCATTTTATAGTTGCTTAAGATGTTACGCAAAAGCTAGGTTACTGCAGTTCATTGAGACAATAATAGCCGCGTTGCAAACCATAGAATCTCTATAGTACTGTATTCCTTTGTGTGTGCGACACTTTGCGCCGTAGAGAGTAAACAAGAGCGCAACGCCACACTTTTGCAAGCACAGATAAGCATAGCGGCTTGGAATATAACTAGAACAATTAAAAGCGGCAGATAAAATATGGTAGTTTCGTGAAGTTTATAATTTTAGACTTATAGCATGCTATCCAGATTGTTAAAGTTTTACAAAAATGTTAAGTCACTGAGGGGGTTAATATAAATTAAGCACATATACTGATTAAATTATTTTTTTCGCTTCTCACGCAACCAGAAATGATCTATGACGTTAAATAAACATTAATTATTGTTCTTTTACAGTAGCTTTATAACGAGTTAGCATAGAATTATTTTATAGAAAACACGAATAATGTGCGCATATCTACAAATAAGTTACGAGTCACACTGGCCTTAGTGGCCCTAGATGCCAAGATTGCAAAGATGGATGCGAAACATTACAAGTGAAAGAACCGCTGGGGTAAGAGTGCATTTCTATTTTACGCCTGTTAAATATAAGTTAAAAGACTTTTAGAAGCTTAGCGCACTTTGTATATTATTCATCAAATGAAATTTTAGCAGCTTATTTGTGCGAACACAGTTGTATATTTATCAGCTTTATTTTCAGCGCTTTAGAAAACTAAAACGCGAGAAAACTATTAATTACAGATCCCGTTTAAATCTGCCATACACTGAAAATAAACAAGTTGCAAAACACAGTTTATAACAATAACATATTTATTTTAAACAAGAGAATAGAAGTTAAGAACGAAGTGAATGAATAACGATTAAGGATTCGTCGACACGTATATCACAATTAACAATACTAACGCAAGCTTTTTTCTAGCATGTTGTACAAGAAATTAAGTTTCCCTCCCTCTGGAAGACTTGATCTTAGTGGGATTATGTCAATCCTGCTGGGATAATTGATAATTTTTTGCCAACAAAAATAATTTTTTTGTAGTAAGAAACTTTAAATTAAAAAAATTAAATTAATAACAAAACTTAACCAATTGCAACATTAGCATTCTCCACACTGTCTCGTCGTACTAGAGCTTTGTCTCTAATGGCGGGAAAGTGAAAATGTGCCTTATTTTTTCTTAAGAAGTTTATCAATTTATTGGAAGCTGCTGATCAACTTCGGTCACTCTCTTACAAATTACGTCACTGCCTTTTTCCTTCAAATTCAACAAGCACAAAGTCATTTAGCTTCGGGTTACAAACCTCGAAAAAGTCATCCTCTACTTCCGAATTTTCAGTCTCTGCATATATGTACGTCATCCGACCTGTTTCCGCTTGACTGCCAATCATCTACTTCTTCTGAACTACCACTTTGAGGTTTATTTTTTGTTATCAAACCAGATGAGTGAGGGGCTCCTGCAGAGACTGGTAGTGCACCTTAAAGCACGCTCTTTTGCTAATTTAATCGAGGCAAAATAATGAAAGGAGGAATATAATCTACTTCTTCTGAACTATCGCTTTGAGGCTTATCTTTTGTTATCAAACTACATGAGTGAGATGCTCCTGCAGAGCCCAGTGGTGCACCTTAAGCACACGCTCTTGCCAATTTACTCTAGGCAAAATAATAAAAGGAGGAACATGGTTGCTATATGCATGTATTGCAGAACATTGTAACAAACTGTCTTCTCACGCCTAATGTCACTTTAGATACTTGTTTAAAGACTTTCTATAAAATAATTTTTGTCTGTGCACCGTTGTTACCCTGTCTCAGCTATGTTCCAAATTTTTTTAGGCGTAAACTAATGTTTTTTAACAAGCGTCTCTAGTTTTTCAAAAAATGTGCCAACTGTATGTATATCGAAAGCTATGCTGCGAGCTAGACGCCTCAGGACGTCAAAGAGATAAGCAATTGTTTCAGTCCATGAAACTTTCTGCTCAATGTTTGCTTGCCTTTTTATTTATATATCTCAAAACAGTGGAACTTTTTTATTGTTTGTCTTAGCAAACTCAAAAGCAAGTTGTCGAAGAAGTACCACAAAAAGTCAATTTGGATTTACTAAAACGATTACAAGAAATGGTATAATACCACATTAACTTAAGAACTATGATATCGTTACAAAAAATATACTATGTATAACAAATAATAGGTACTTACCAAAAAAAAACTTTATACGCACAAAAAACACAAAAAGTGACACCACACCGCATAAAAACAGCCGTAAGCAAATAAAATATGGCTTGAATATAAGCGCCAACGTATACTAACTAATGCTGCCAACTATGCGGATACAAAAACGTTGGGGAGCAAAATTTAAGGTAGGGATTAAGTCTCCCGAAGTATCAAGTCTCCCTTATTCTTCCCTACATTCAAAATGATCAAAGAAACTTAACGAGTGTCAGGTCAGCGTACTCAAGACAAACTGCGTTTCATAAGGATAAAGATTATTTAGAAATTACGACTGAAAGAATTATGATCTACACTTTGATTAATTAGAACAAGTAAAACGGCAAATTCTAAATAATAACATGCTGAAGGCTGACTGATAATTAGAAAATCAAATATAATAAAGAATTTTTACTATACAATACTAAAAGAACTTTAAAATGGAAGCGCGTGTCATTTTTCGTCTCCCCTAGTTTTAGATATAACACGGTCTCTACCGGTGTTAATCCATTTACTTGGATTGTAACGCTTCTGCAGGTTACTAGCTGATTGAGTATCCCCATCTGCGAGCAAACAATGATAATTCTTTTAAGTTTATACCTTCAAGAAAGCCTTGTGGTAGGCCCAAGAAACTCGTTCAAAAGTTAGACGATTAACAAAATCGCTTAATCTGATTAGTACATTGAACAATTTTTTATCAGTACACTGCTAAAAGCACAATAGAAATAACCAACGATAAAAATTAAGTTAAAAAAATTATTTACAATATAGCGGATAGCGTCCTGATACGACCATACGTTCCCAGCGATGTAATAGGTAAATAGATTAATATAAGTTTTTTTTGGTTTGCGTTCTCCCTCCCCCTCTCGTTTTTGTCGTATAAGATACGTGTTTAAAAAACAGTACAGGCGGCAAACCAGTGCAGATGTGAATTTTAATTAAAAATATTAGTTTAAGAAAATAACGAAATGTTAAGTGCTATTCGCGCTCATCGTATATTGGAAAGATTAAGTGAGTACTTTTCTTTAACATTTGATATACGCCTGTTGTCGCGATTACCTATCGAGTTATAACGGTGCGCTTTGTTTTGTAGTGTGTAATCACTGTAATTCTGTGATATTTTTTGTTGTTTACCAACTTAAATTTACTGAATGCAATGTTTTTTATTTATTTCTTACGTGTACGAGGTGTTGCCTAATTTAAGTATCCCCTAATACTAACTTTATTGTAATATTGCTTGTGAACCATTATTTCTTATTGTTCTTTTATTCATTTTATATTGCCGTTGCAACAAATATATGCATAATTAGACCTTAAGCGTTTCTCAGCTAAAAACAGAACGTGGTGTTAAATTTCTCCTCGTTTTGGCGCTTTTTTTTTGAAGTTGACCCAATCAGCAAGGAAACGTTTTTTTCATGTTTTAAAAACGTTACAACGTTTTAAAATAGTCGAAATAAAAAATGTTTTTCAAAAAAATATTTATGTTGCGTTTTAAAAATATTTCATTTAAACATTGATATTGTAATATTTTAAAAATGTTTTCTAAAACATTTTTTAGTAACATAAAAAACGTTTTTACTTTATTAGAAAGTATACCTTTGTTTGCTTTCACGTATACACTTTTTTCTTTTATATATTGTAACAAAAACACAACTATATACAATTTTGTTACATATTACTAATAAATACATATGAAACCTTTTCGTTTTTGTAAAAACTTTCTTGCAAATTTGAATTAAGTACTTAATAATCGCGTTTGCGCAAAGTACCGGTACCTGCGTGAAAAGATGGCGATTTTGTATATCATAATTGCATAATTGCATTATATTTTAAGCTTCAACGAATCAACAATTTCCATGGTATTACTCGCTATGCTGTGTAATGTTTTGTTAGTGTATCAGTTTAATAGTTTTCTAATTTACGTTCTAGTGAAACTCAAATGGATACTTTTAGTTTATATCAGCATTTATTATGGTACGTTTTTCTTTGTTTTTTGTTGCAAGAAATTTTGCTGAAGTATAATGTTATTTGTTACAGCAGTGGTACACTAAAACGTTCATTCTATGTACTTTATGATTTCCATTCTTTGTGATGTTTTAAGGTTATCAAATTGATACGATGTTAGCCAAATGGGAGATTTGAACGTGCTCAATAACCAATTAATCTTGGTATGTAATTTTTTCAGTATTTTTTTGTGTGTACAAAGTTTCAAAATCTTGGATTGTTAGTTCTGGTTTTATGTTTTTACACAAAGAGGTAGTGAAACGTTTTCTTATTTTATAGATAATATCCTTCGGTGTGGAGGAACGGCAACAATAAAAACAACCTTTATTGTTCAGGCCTTAACAGATAAAGGTTGTTTCTATTGTTGTCGTTTTTCCACTCTGAAGGATTCTATTCATTAAATAGAAATTTTTTAATTAATTGGAAACTTTTGAGAGGATTATTATAATTATTTCAATTAATATAAAGTAATTACATGAATAATGTTTGTTTTACTTTTATGTTAATGTGTTAATTTTTGTTACAGGCATCAAATGCGTTTACAGCCACATGAAACTGAAGATTACATTATTTATCTTTTGTAAGCATTTTAGAGCTGATTCTATAATAATGGTATAAATGTTAGTTAAGTTATACTTAATTTGATTGTAAAATGCTGTCATTATTGGCTAGTATAAATAAAACCTAACAGCCAAATATGTCAGTATTTCAAAATTAAAGCAAGTATAACTAAACTTACATTTATACCATGATTGTAGAACTGCCCTTAAGTATATTGCAATATTTAAAAAAAAACGTTGATTATACATTTTTTATACATTAATGTAACATTTGCAAAATATTATAAATATATATAAATAATATTATAAATAATATTTTTTAAACATTTTTAGAATGTTTTTCTAACATTGACTTTGCAACGTAATTCTGGCCATTAAGACGTTTTTGCAATGTTTTTAAAAATGTAAATATATCTTTTGTAAAACATTGAAAAAAATATTTCAAAAATGTTTCCTTGTAGATTGGGGAGTTACAATCAGCACATTGAAGACAGGCTGAATCCCAATAATTACTCCCATTCTGCGAAATTCTGTACTGCCGCTGCTTTTTTTTGTGGTGATAGAGTTATCGGTAAGTGATGGCTTTTTAGCCTAGTGCAAAGTTTACATTTCACTGTAACAAAGTACTTCATTACATAACCAAATTTTGTTATTGTACAGTTCCTGGTGCCATGTTCGCACATATGTAGTTATATGGAACAATGCGATAATGATGTACCGTACGTGAACGGTTCGCTTACAAACAAATATTCAGTCGAATGAATCAAATTAATTGGTTTAGTATTTTTAAAAGAATCGATTTTTTACTGATTCGTCGAACTAAAGATTTCAAGTTGTTGCGGTTTGTGTCGAGCTCGGGAGAATTCACATTTACCGATTATTATACTCGAGTGTTCGAAACTGACACAGTCTTCCTGTTCGTGTCATGAGGAAACATTTCAGTTACTTCTACAAGACAATAGTCATTATAGTGTAGGCAAAATTATTAATTATTGTTAAGCTCTATATTTGCAATGCCAACACGTTGGTAAAGGAAAGTGTGGTCAGCAGAATAGCGAGAAGATAAAAAAAGATCGACCTCAATACTCTGTAAGAAAAGTTTGTATATATTTTTTATAATAATTTATAATATAATTTTATTATGTAAGTATATTGTTTGGTTTATAGACGTACTACAAGGATGTCTGGTGTTTCTACAAAAAAGGCTAATTATTTTCTATACGTAGTAATAAAAGCGTTATATAACTAACGTTATAGGACCTTGATCTTTTTGTCGTAATTTTACCGTAAATATTATGTTACACGTATAACTTAACAGAAGTGATTTAGTTGTTCACCACCACCAGAGCACCAAACAATTCTCAGTACTTCGCAAAAAAAATGATTAAAATTAAAAATATTTGATTAAACTTATAAAGCATCGCGTTAGATTTCTGATTTTAGAGATATTGCGTAACTAAAAAACTTTGAGAACTTCTGCTTTACAGTGATTATTTCAGTGCCGTTGATACTAGGTAGTATTGGGCATAATCGATATATTTGAATAATCTAAATAATTTAGATAATCGAATGATCATTCGTGTTCGATTCTGAATGATGCGCATGCGTAGTATTATCAATTGTTAGTTGGAACTACAGTCATCTAAAATAGACGTCACATAGACATCCAATGCGGATGCGCAAGAATGTTCAATAAGGATGTCCTAGGGATGCACACAGATGTGCCAAAAGTACGTCCCTAGGACGTACACAGAACCAGAACGGAATGACTTTGAAACGTCCACTCATCCGCAGCAAGATGTTCCAGTGACATCTTTGTAACATTTTTGTGTTGGTTGGGAAGAGTACGACGAGTCACGATTATAGAAAAAAGTCTATTGTCTGTAAAGAGCTGCTATGGTTGATGAGTGAGAGCTGAAGCAGTTGCGGCGTGAGCAAGAAAATAATGCCAAATTAAGATTACTTAACTACTGTTGGTGCTAAACTCTTAGGAAGTTTTGGAAGCGATTTTTGGAAAGTGTCAAGAACACGGAGAAGGAGCTTAAAGTCGCTATATAGTGATGAAAAGTCGATGGTACTTTGCGAGGCTACTATAACGTAAAGAAAACTTTAGGAAAAGTACAAGAAAGGTTTTATTTGGTAAAGTGCAAACAAAACGTTATAGAATAAGTTGTTACACTGATTTTGTTGCAACAAAGAATAACCCAGTGAGCAAATTGTAGCTAAAACGGGCTTTTTTATAACTACTTCAGCTTTTAAAGTTACTCTTTAGAACACTTTTAAGTGGTTTGTGGAAAAACTGAAGCCTCCATGAAGCGTTTAAGTAGCTAAAAATTCCGCAGTTTAAAAATTAAGCAAAGAATTTTTTTAACGGAGGTTGTTCTCCGGTTGTGCCCGGGGCTTCCTGGTTTAGCCTGTTCTTGAGAGCGACTGGACACAATTAAGTTTTTTCTTTGGTTGGAGATCTTGCCTGCCATCTGTCGATCCGAGCTATCGCCGTATTGGTTACTACCGTGAGCTCATCTTCAGATCTTTCACTGGACACGAGTGCGACATCGTTTGCAAAGGCGATGATTTGCGCCGATGCGCCTAGGTCTAGCCTTAATAAGGCATTAAACGTAATATTCCATAAGGTAGGCCCTAGTACCGACCCTTGTGGGACTCCGCAGGTTACCTGGACAGATTCTACACTAGCAGGCCCTTGTATAATTAGAACCCTGTTTTCTATAGGTAGCTACCTATTATGTTTACAATATAGGATTCGACCTTCTTGCTTTTAAGAGCTTCTATAAAGATTGGCCACGCTAGTGAATTAAACGCATTTTTAACATCTAGCGTGGTCAGGACGCATAGTTTTCGAGTTCTCCATGTTCCCGCTCGGGTTGTTCTGGCCCATCGGTCAACCTTCTCTAAGGCATCCATGGTTGACTTGCCCCGCATGAAGCCATATTGGTGTTCTGATAGACCCCCTGTCGTCTCGATGATGGATTTCAGTCTTCCGAGTATAAGATGTTCGAACATTTTGGCGGTTGTGTTGAGTAGGCATAGAGGTCTATAAGAGCTAGCCTCGTTAGGAGTCTTTTTCCCTTTACCTGTAAAAGGTGGTTCATTAGTAGGGCGATTAATGAAGGATTGTTAATAACGATCTCCGCCAGAGCTTCCGCTGGGATGCCGTCTGGACCAGGGGCCTTTCTGTTGTTTATGTTATTGGCTGCGGCAATTATTCCCTTATTTGCAAAAGGGGATATGGGGTACGGGGACGGAGACTTGGTGGTAGTCCTCGAGGGTTTCTCTGGGAATAACTCTTTTAGTATTATGTGCAGTTGTTGTCAAGGATCACGGTCTATGCTTTTGCAGAGCTTCAACCATGCCGTTCTTTTGGCAAAGTTCCTTTCTACACTCCCTGTATTGGTGGTTTTCTGTAGTTAATCGGCCGTTGGATCTCTTATTGGCTCTCGCCGATGATCTTCTGGCGCGTTGGCATTCCCTTTTAAAACGTGCCAGGTCGTCGTTCTACCAGTAAATCCCAGTTGCAGTATGGTTGTTTTCTTTGCGTCGAGGCATGCTGGCATCGCAGCACTGAATCATTATTTCTGTCATAATTTCCGGGGTAACTTCGTTGCATAAGTGTGTAAGACGGTTAAAAGAATTCGTGAGTTTCTCCTTATTCAGTTTATTAATATTCCATGATGAGAAGAAGTGGCGGTGGTTAGGAGGTGGCAGATCTGTGGCTATTTCATATGTAATGTAGTTGTGGTCACTTAGCGATTTGTCGTGCATCACCCTCCATCCCGTGATCTTGGTGGCTAATCTGGCACTTGCGCACGTAACATCAATTATAGTTGCCTACATTTATCACATACATGTCCTGTGACGCCAGCCACTCCATTAGAGTTCGACTTCTTTCGTCCTCTCTATCTTCTCCCCATCCGGGCGATTTAGCATTGAAGTCACCGGAACTATAGCAGGTTTCTTGTGAGTTTATAATGAGCACTTGATGTTCTCGAGGGGTCCGAGGAAGTCATCGAGGGTAAAGTTTGGCGAGATGTAGCAGGAGTACAGCCACGAATTGTTGATCTCCACTGCGACTACCCCCCTCATAGGCTTATATCTTCGTATGTTCTGTGATCCGTTCAGAATGGCGATGGCCGAAAATCCTTCATGGTCCATTAGCCAGCTGGCAGCTCTAGATTTATTGATGTTGGGTTCGGAAATCATGATTAGATCCACGTTGTTAGCTTTAGCGATCGCTAGTAGCAGATCGTATGCCGCTTTCCTTTTGTTCACGTTGATTTGGATAATACGTAGATTATTGTACATGCTTTATGTGGTAATCGGGACTGTTCCTTCTGTCGCGGTTTGTTTCGGTTTGGTCTTTTTGGCATCCTTGCCCTTTCCGATGAATTTGGGGCAGATCACCGTCCACAGTGTATGGCCTTGCATTTTTCATAAGGGGCAACCTTTGCAATCCTTACACTCTCTTTTGCTGTGGCCCTTCTTACCACAGTTTTAACAGCAGTGCCTCTTGTTGGGTTCCCGAAAGTTTTTGTCCGCTTTCCCAGCACCTTGAGCATTTGTCGTCTGGTTTTCTCTCGACGATCCTGCAAGGTGTTATATCTATTCTTATCGTTTTCAGTTCTAGTAGGAATCTTCCTGTTGTCTGATCCGTCACGACCGTTGCTATTTGTTTTCCACCAAAACTCGGTCTAAGCTTGTTGATTCTAAGCAAGCTAGTGTCTGGCATGTTGGTTTTTTGGCGGATGGCAACGTCCACTTCTTCTAGTGTGGCGACTTTGTCGATGTCTTTGATGTGTAAGACAACTTTGTTACTGCTCGTCGCTGTTACATTGGTGTCTGCTTTAGTAATTTTTTTCGATAAGATTCCATCGATGGATTGGGCTTTGGTTACATCTTCTGTGATTAAGAGAAGACTACCCTCTTTGGTTTTCTTAACCGCTTTGAGCGCCTCTGCTTCAGATTTTGTAGAGCGATTTCTTGACTTCTTTAAGCAGGTCTGCGTAAGATTTACCTTCTTCTCTAATTATCATTGTTCCATAGGTGCTCGGTTTGTTTGCCGTAACCAAGGATGAACATTTGATGTATGCGATGATGCCGATACCTTTGAATGCAGCTTCAGCAACTTTTTCCAGTTGAGTGAGGTATGTATCCTTATTTGTATTGGGGTCGATGTAGACCGTTTTGGTTCGTAGGATGTTTAATCTGGTTCTGATCCTACATAGTGATTCATAAAGCGTTTCATAGGTTTTTTAACTCTCCGGGCCGTCAACCAACTGTACAAAAGTGATGGTGTCCTGGCTATCAGTATCGTCAGATTCGTTTTCGACAAACAGTGTCTGCACATTTTGAACAGTGGTTAGCCTGCTCTGTTTGATTTTCTCTATCTGTGATCTCTTTTGTAGGGCTTGATGTAGTTTGGCCAACTCTGTTGTTGCGCGCTGATCGACATTTTCTAGGATCATGTATGTATTTTCAGGTTTTTTTCCTGGTTAGAATGTTGCTTTTTTAGTAGCCGTAAATGCCTTCTCGGGCCATTAAAGTTGTACGACTTTCCATATTTCGTCGAAGGTATTTGAATTAGACAGCATGGATAGAATGTTTTCTAGATTTTGTTCTTCAAATTCTACATTTTTTCTACATTTGATGCAGTAAGAGGATCCGGTTTCGGCTGATGCACTGGTTTCATTTGCCATTCGTTCTTTAGCCTTGTTTAGTATGTCTTGTATTTTACTGGTGTTCAGTTCACTCATGATACTGCTAACCCTGCTAAGCGAGTCTTTTATCCCTCTTAAGGTGTTAGTTTTCCTGAGCCAGTTTATGTGTATTGCGAGTTTCTCCGTCTAGTTGTTTTAGTAAGGTTATCACCTTATCTATAAGGTTCCGTCTGATGAGGTTGCGGCTCAGTGTGTCACCATCGCTCTGCCTCTTCCTTCTTGTCTCCTACCTGATGGATCATCATCATTTAATATTCCAACTGAGCTATCCTACAACATACATATTGCGTTCACGGACTGCGTAATATTTCATCTTTGATTTTAAAATACGAAAACTATGGGCGTTTTAGATCATAGTTTTAGATTTTGAATTTGAAATAATTATCTGTGTTCAAATCAATACTTTTTATAAGAAATTGCTGTAATTATAGGTATACTTAATACATTTTTGATATGGTTTTCTAACTTGCGTCAGTAATCTTATTGAAAAAGAAAAGATTTTAAGTAAGATTCATTTAATTTTAATAAGTTGATTTTGTATTTGGCATTACACGACTTGCATACGACTTGTCAAAATATAAAGAATGTAACAGCTGGTTTTGTTTGTCCCAATTTTTGTAAGCTGTCCATTTTGTAAATAAGAATGACAATAAATGTTTAATAAAAAAATAACAGCTTCTTTAAAGTAACAAAGTCGACTTCAAAAAACAATAATACTAATAAAGAGGCATTGTTGAAGGCCCTTGAGAAGCTGTCAATGAAGTAGCTGTTTAAAGATGGTAAAAAACTTTATAAGTGGTTCTTAAGTAACTGAGAAATTTTATATTGGTACTTATAAACTCTAAAGAAGTTCCTTAAGTTGCCAATTAGCTACTTAAGCCGTCACTTCCTAACAGCCATTGAGTAGCCTAAAGTTCCTCAATAAAGTAGCGTTTTGCTCACTGGGAAGGGACGGCTAACACAGTTTTCCCGGAGAAGGAGTCGCAGGCTTTGTGATGCTAAATTATAAATAAAGTATAAAAAGAAGGCGCCAAAACGATGAAAAAAACTAAATTAAGAAGACATCGTTTAACTCTACCCGCAGCTGAAAAAGAAGAAATAACACAACAGAAGTGATACAGATTATATATTTATTGTATCACAGAAGTAATTGAAGAGGACGAAGACAGAACATAAGTATAGTTATATAAACGTTGCAAACATTAATTGTGATTACAACCTAGTATGTACGTGTGGCCATTCCAATAATCGACATTATCAACAAAGTAACACACGTATAAATAAAAAATGCAATACTTACAGTTGTGTATTATCCAGTAGGGGATTAGCTAATTCCGTACCTGTATGACCTAAAACGTAATATGCAATTTGACACAAAGCGTACATACGGTGTTAGCAGAAGTAATTTGATTTAATGCATACAATATTTGACGTAAAAGAATGCGCCGAGCTTCCCTCTAATGAACTTCGCACTTGTGTAAGTATTTCTTCTCATAAAATGGTGTTCAACCCGTTAGCCTTCAGCGACCTGGCGTCATGGAAACTTTTCGACAAGTAGGTGTTTTACCAACGTCACTGATATTACATGTGGAGGGATCGGACCCGCCCAAAATAAGCTTTCACTCAACAATACGCAGAATTCGTCCACATATTCACGTAGAATGGCGTGAAACCATTTAATAATGAAAGCCTTGTTGGGCTAATAAATAATAATAATAATAAATAAATCATTTGACAGCCGTCTACGAAAGTGTCGAGGACAAAGTTTATACGTGAAAAATAACCTACTAACTTTTTAACATAACAAAGTTTTCCTGTAAGTTATCATATCTGTATTAGTGTAGGGGTTTTATTTAAGCAGCTTGCCGCTACTTTTTTGCCTATCCAGTAAAACGTTGCTTCATATTACGTTTCTTGTAATTAAAATATTTTTATTTGTTTGTCTTTTCGCCATATTTGCTGCTTGTTTATCTTTTATCTTCTCTTCTACGAATTGCTTCGTTTTTTCTTTATTATATCTGTATAAATTCAAAAACTTATCGTTGATAGACATATTGCTCTGTAGTTATTGTACCCGTTCTCCTTTTTAACGTATACGTAGGTTTATTTCTATTCTATTCAGTTATTTGTTTCATTTTCTTGTTATTATTACTTTATTACTTCTTCTCTGTCCTTATATGTGTGTTTGTACATTTTATTGACTATTATCAGTTAGTATTTTTATTTTTAATATTTTATTATTATTGGTTTTATTATTTAAAATCTAAAATGAAATAAGAATGAATAAAATAAATATTCCAGTCTCGAGGGCTGCGCATGCGCATTAACAATAAACTCAACTAAAACATAACCTAAAATTTTTTAAATGGACAATTTATTTAAACATTATTCTAGGCAAGTTCGTTGCTCAGACACTGAAGTAAACAAAGAATTTCTGAAAATATACAAGCACGATAAGTACGTAATTTTTTTAATATAAAACAATATAATATAATAATTGCAGGCACATTGAAGATTGGCTGACGACACTCACATCTAAATTAGATTTAAAAGACGATGCTAAAGCCAATACACTACGCTGTCAAGCAAATCAATTGTACAAATCCAAACGTTTTAAGGATAGCTTCGAGATTTACACTAAAGCGATGTGTATTGCGAGTATAGATGGAAACGAAATCGGCTTAATTGTGGCTAATCGATCTGCTTTGTTCTACATGATGGATTATTTCGAAGTACGTTTGCTTAAAATTGAGTTGTAGCTTAAGAAGATTTTTTAGGATTCTTTAAAAGATATCGAATTTAGTCTGCAGTGTTATTGTCCTGATGATGTAAAACTAAAATTGTACATTCGAAGAATTAAATGTTATGCAAAGATGAATGTTAAAGATAAATTGAAAGAAGCGTTAGATTTCCTTGAAAATTCCCATTTAATTGTTACTGGTAGTGTGAAATGATACGTGAAGGCTGCAGTATAGTACTAAAGTTTTTCAGATGAAAAAAAGACTGAAATTTTATCTTTTGTGGAGATTAAGAAAACTGATAGCATACGGGAAGTAAACGAGGAGTTGCCATTGTTAACGGCTGGTCCAAATCCTAAATTTTTGTATGCTTCATCGGTTATACGCTTAAGGTTGCTGCATTTTTAGTTCAAAGTCGATATAATGTAGCTGTTGGATTGTTTCAGCTTTGACAAGTTGCGTGGTCGACATGTGATTGCCAATATTGATATTAAACCAGGAGACGTATTGTTTGTCGAGAAACCTTTTGTGTTTGCACCTGTTTTTGTTAACGACAACATAGAGATGTCTTCGACAAAATGTTACAATTGCTTAAAAACCATTTATAGCTCAATTCCGTAAGTACTTTAGCCGTTTTGCTTAATTTTAACCAAGATTTTGCAGATGTAGTTTTTGTGTGAAAACGATCTACTGCGATATAAACTGCAGAAAAAAGTGTTGGGAAGAGTTTCATCGATGGGAATGTTTTGGAATGCGATGCAATTTATGGTACTACATTGGAATTGGTTTTCCTGCATTACGAACTATAATTAAAGGAGTTTCAACAGGGCTGTGCACTTTAGAAACTAAATTTGAAGATGATACTGCTCGTTTTGGAGTAGTCGACAATAATTACCCCTACTTCAATAAACTAGTGTCGAATCTATCAAAAATGGAGAACGTTCTACCTTTAATCATTGTATGCATAACTTAGGGTTTTTTTTTTGGGAAAAAACTGTTAAGTTTTTAGTCTGCAGGGGTTGTTGTCTTGTTTTTGGAAACGTATACAGATTTTTTTGACTGGTTAAATGAGCAATCGCCTGATTGCTATACTAAAGCTGGTTTAATTGAATTGATTGGTGGCCAGATTACGAAACACATAGCGCAACTCCAATGTAATTCCAGTGTAATCCATCATATTAGCAATCGTACACTGGATGATGGTGGAAGTGTTGCTTGCGCAATCTACCCTTCGATAAGTATGATGAATCATTCCTGCTCTGCTAACGTAAAGATTAGGTAAGTATTATCGATTGGTAATTTATTTCTAAACGTGTTTTTGCAGTTACATACGAGAAGTTGCTGTAGTGAGAGCTTCGGAAAAAATTTCAAAAGGTGAGGAAGTTTTTAATTGCTATGGAATTGATTATAGGTATGCTGATCGACAAACGAGGCAAGATCGGTGTAGTCAGTATTATCACTTTACATGTGATTGTAAAATTTGTCAACGTCCTGAATTAGAAATGTTTGTTTTGGACGAATAAAGATTTAAGTTGGTCAGAATTTTAATTCAATCGATAGCATAGTTTTTGATCATACAATAATGCTTTTGCAAAACAGGTCTTCAACAGTATACTATCATCTAGGAAGCAAGTTCTTTTCTTTTGTGCGAAATTTAGTTAGATCTTTCTATTGGAATCACAAGGATTGCCCTAAGTTTGTAAATAGTCATCCCATCGGGAGAAGCTGCCAAGTATCTCTTTTTTATCTATCTATTATCTACAAATTGTTCACATTTTACAACTCTCGGATTGTAACGGTCTTCAAATTTGCAGTGGGGAAGTGGCGTCCCCGAGGTGCCCTAGGTGGATCTGTCTCTTTCTTCAACTATGGAGAAGATCCCTTATCTGTTTTCTTTACTGTCAGGTCTTTCTTGACCAAATCTTCCTCTCTTTAGACCCCGACGCTATTAGGTTACCGAGGGCTAAAGGTCTATTCATTTACTCTTCCGTCCGTACAGTCGCCCAGGATGGGAACCACGCCGGGCAGCAGACGACAGATAGTGGAACGGAAGATAAGGCGAGCGCAACTTACAAGTGGGAAGATGTAGCTGACCCGACGGTTTGAGGGGCTCGCTACGGAGGTCGCCGACGCATAGCGACTCTAGTACCGAATGGGGGCGAGAGAAGTCGAAGCCATCTCTAGCGGCAATCTTAGTAGAGGGACGTACAGAATCGCAGACGGGGGCGGAGCAGCAGGATATCCCACAGGCGCATACGCCAGGATGGGACCCAGCGTACGACAGAGGGGCCACGGGAGCGTCATGGAACAGCAAACCTATAGTCGAGACCACAAGCCGGGAAGAGGTGCCTACGGACATCGGTCAAGCTCAAAGCGAGCAGGAAAGCCAGACGGATGAGAAAGCCCTGGTAACAATGGCATCAAGCGATGACAACAACAAGAACAGCGAAGAGGGTAGCGTGCATGGGGACGAAAATAAAAAAAGAAAAGCGAAACGGAGTCCTCGATATGCCGCAAGAGCAAGCCCGGTGAACATAAGTAAGTGGTGCAAAAAACAAAGAGGGGACAACCAGAGTTTCCCGCTAACCACCTCGTGCAAGGAGGAGGGGGACAAGAGCGGGCCAAGAGAACGTAGGATAGTAGTTGAAAACAAACAAAGTAAAGAAAATGTGGAGAAAGAGCCGAGTGACTCTAAAAAGCGTATGAGGGACCTGATAACAAAGATGGTAGAGTTTAAAACTAATAACAAGAGCGTACACAAGCAGCTGAAGGAAGGTATTGATGTATTGCATAACATGATAAGGAGAGTGGAAAGGGAGAACATACGCGATAGAGAGGTGAAAAGAGTAACAGAAGAAAAGCTAGAAAAGACAGAAAGAAGAATGAATGCCGCTCAAGCGGAAGAAAACACAGAAGACGTAAGAAAGGAAGACCTGCAAGAAGAACTAAGAATATTGAAAGAAAAACATCAAGATATGGAGAAAGAATATAACACACCAAAGAAAGAAAAGGAGGAAACAGATAAGAAATTATGCACGAAATGCAAAAATAACGGGAGGTTTGACCTTCAGGAGTATTTAACAACTCACCAGGTGGAGAACTACGAGGAATTCGCAAAAATATGTGCATGAGACTGGACGGAGGATAACTACAAGAGAGCGACATTAGAAACAGAGGAGAACCTAAATGAAGACAGTATAATCTTACTGACTAGCGAAGAGCAGAAAAAATCTAGATGGCACAAAGTATTACTAAGAAGATACCCTGAAATTGCGGAAAGTGCAAAGATGGAACAAGAAGGAGGATACTGGAAAGCAATGGAGCAAACGAGCACAGTCCGTACCGAAAGGGGAATGGAACGTAAGGAAAGGAAGATAACAGCCGTATATATAAAAAAAGAACTGAAGAACAAAGACGAAATGATATTTAAAACACTACTAAAATTAGGAACCAAACTAGAAGGCCAAGAAAACAAGGATGTGTGCATAATCACAACTGGAAACGAAACAAGGAAAATTAGGAAAATGGCAGAAATAGCGCTCTCGAATGCGACCAGCATTAAAATAAAGGTAGCTAGATACTACAGCAAGGAGGAAGTACTGGTCATAAAGAGGGGCCAAAGCACATACTCGGAAATCTTGAAAAAATTACAAGAAAAGATAATAGAGAAGGATGACCTAGACACAATCAAGAACGTAAGGAAAACAGCAAGAGGGGATATCGCAATAAGAATAAAGGAAGGGAATACGAAAATAAAGGAGCAGGTAAAAGAGGTGCTAGAAGAAGGGCAGACAGTCAGATCCATAGGGTCAAAAGGGAGTAAAACGGTACTCATTATGTGAATAGATGAGACGGCGACAGAAGAAGAAATAACGGAAAGCACGATTAGAAATGGAAACGTCCGGTACGAGCAACTGCTCAAGTTGAGAGGCAGAAGGACCAATAAGGATGGCTACTAAACGGTCACAATAAGTATGGAGAAAGGAGATGCGACAAGGGTTACCGAAGAGCGATACATAAGAATAGGCATGAACAGGTGCAAAATAAGGGAGAAAATGAAAGTGAAAAGGTGTTACAGGTGCTGGGAATATAGACATATAGCGAAAGAATGCGAAGGGAAAGACAGAAGCAAGAGGTGCACTAGATGCGCCCAAGAACGGCACAAATGGAACGAGTGCGAGGACAACGATTCATACTGCCCAATATGTGTGAAGCAAGGACACTATGCAGGCAGCGGTACATGTGAAGCCTTCAGGGAGGCTTTGAAGGCGGCAAGACACAACCGGTAAAAAAAAAAAGATATTACAAATAAACGTAAATAGAAGTAGGACGGCAACAGATATGGTGGAGGCCTACGCAGCCAGCGAAGGCTGCCATTTTATAGCTATCAGCAAACCGAACGTCAAAATTAGGCCAAGGCGAAGCTATTACTCCAACAATAGCAAGTCCGTAGCTATAGTAAATTCTAGTCAGGCTAAACCTTTGTTAGTGGAAATTGTTTTGTTAGTGTAGAAACTGAAGTGTTTGTTTTATACTCGGTATATGTAAGCCCAAATTGTAGTTTGCAAGAGTTTGGAAAATGTCTCGATGAGCTCGGCGAGGCCCTAAGAAAGAACAATAAAAATAAAGAACGGATGGTGTGTGGAGACTTCAATGCTAAACACTCCTGCTGGGGGGGAAACAAGACAAATGCCAGGGGATATCTATTACTCGAGTTTGCCAATTCAGCGGATCTGAATATAATCAACGACGGGTTAGCTCCCACATTAGTGAGGAAAAACGAAGTATCATATATAGATGTCACTTTGGTATCTGGAGGACTGGCAACTTTGAGACGGTCCTGGCAGGTGCAAGATGACGAGACATATAGAGACCATAGGTACGTCACGTTCGAAATGGAAGGAGGAAAGAAAAAAAGGAAAACTCCTGGGTGAGAGAAAGCATTGCTCCAGCCAAGTTAGTGGAGTATTTCGACACACTCTGCTCTAATGTAGACTAAATTTGGAGTCTAAAAGAATAAAAAAAACGATGTCATTTTGAATTGTTGGAATCCTGGTCGCGGCACCTAATCTGTAACGGACCGTATTATTTTTTGAAGACATTTACCGCAATCATAAAAACGCATTTCGAATTGTCTCAAAATATTTGATAATTCAGCCTCATACGTATCATAATTCAACTGAGGAATCCTTGCTTTCAAAGACGGAAAATGTTTCAGATCCTTTCTTTTCAGTTGATCTATCATAAGTTGCAATTTATTTTTGAATGCGTTTACTGCGCTAATCATCTCAATAATAGTTTTTCCTTTACCTTGAAGCTCCAAGTTAATGTCAGTCAAAAATGCCAAATCAGTCAGCCATTTCTCGTTTTTCAGCATCTGAGTGTCATCACCTGTTTCGTCTAGAAAAGCTGTTATTTCGGGCAATAATTCTTGAAACCTTTCTAGGAATTTTTCGCGACTCAACCACCTGACGTCCGTGTGAAGAACTAAATCAGTGTGTTCAGCTGACTTTCTATCTTCCAACTGCAACTTAAAGAGCCGCCGTTGCAAGCTACGTGCACGGATGGAATTCACAATTTTTGTTGCAATGCCCATAATTTCCTCCGTGTTTAAAACTTTTGAACACAAAACTTGTTGATGTATAATGCAATGGAATGAAAAAAATTAAGGGAAATCTTCATTCGCTCGACACAATGCCACAAAACCGTTTTGTTTCCAGTCATTGCTGGTGCTCCATCGGTTGTAATGAACACTAATTTATATATTGGTAGCTTGTAGTTTTTTACAAAAATGAAGAAAACGTCATATATATCTTCGCCACGGGTCTTCCTCTTCAGACGAATGATTGTCAAAAATTCTTCCTTAGCCAACATGTCATTGAATACCATCCGAATAAAAATACACAGCTGGGCAGTGTCTGTCATATCGGTGGATTCGTCGAACTGTAATCAAAAGTATGTACATTCCATGATATCATGTTTTAGTTTATCTTCCATGTCCTGACTCATGACTTCAATACGCCTTGTGACAGTCGAACGAGATAACTGAAGTTCTCTAATAGCAGACATGATTTCTGTTTTATTTTTAAAATCTCCAAATAAAGTCTCACCCGCTTCAATAAATGCTTCCTTCACAACCGATCCATCTTCGAATGGTTTCTTGTGTTTCGCCAATATATGAGATATTTTAAATGACGCGATCGTAGCAGCTTTTGATTGTTTGGCTGGTCTTGTGAACATGGTTTGTTCTTTTTTCAAACAAGATATCAAATCACGTACTTTTCGTTTTCTTAATTCACTCTGTGGCGGAAAATCCTTTTCATAGTTTTTATGAACCGTTTTATGACGCCTCTCTAAGTTACCATGCTTAGGTATTGCAACTGACGCACGACAAATAAGACAAATGCACTTATCCTTCACCATACAAAAGAAAAATTCTTCCTCCCAATCGTTATTAAAATGATACGTTTTAGATTTCTTCGCTGCACTCATTTTGTACTATTTAATAATAAACTTTGTATCGACGTAGTATTGCCTTCAAGTTACAATTCAGAATGACTCCAATTCCTGCAGGCGCAACATTTATATCGGCGTGAACAAAAGTCTCGAATGTTCCCGTCAAACGCGCCGCCCGAAATTTCTAGAAAAAAACGCGGCTTTTCTTTGACAAGTACCGCACGTTCCTTTGATAAAGCCGCCTTTAGCCCCTAGCAGAGTGTTATTTTATTACGTACGATAAAAGAAAATGAATAATTTTTTGTAGTTTAGTTACTTACTTATTAACAATTTTTTTCTTCTCGAGATCTACTCAAAAAGCAGTCGCGATCGACTGGTCGATCGCGATCGACCGTTTGAGCACCCCTGCTGTAAGAGAATATACAAATCTGTAACTTAGAAATCTGTAATATTAATAACAACAGCGCCAAATATGTCAATTTTGCGTTTGCATCCAAAACTACTAGCGTTTTGCATCCAAATTAATGTTTCCAATTTTAGCCCAGTCATTGTCTAACTATAATGTATATAAACAAGGCTATTACATTAACAAATTTAATGCATTTTTTATTCTATAATAATTGACACTACCAGGACATTTCTAGTAGAAAATTAAAAGTGATAACACTATTTCAAATATTTCACTGTAGGTATTCCAGTACAAAACCAGTGACTACAGATTAAAAATTTTAGATTCAGATTATCTTCAGATTTCAGATTACGTAACATAATTGATGTTAATAACTCTGTGTTCTTGACAGAAGTTTGGTGTTATTCCATTAAAACTTTAAGGTCATGTTTTGTAGCTGTATAATTTTTGTTTCAAACTTTTACCATTAATGACAAATATACATATGTTTGTATCGTAGAGAAATCAATCTAATCATTTATTAGTTTCGTACGTATTTCGTAGTGCGTTAGTTCTTAAAATAATGTTGGTATTAAACCTTCTTTGTATTGCTTCAATTGCTGGGTTTGCAATTAAAAAAGAAGAAATCGAAAGTGTTAAATCTTGCGCGCAACAGGCAATTAAAAACGTTTTTCAAGAAGATGATACTTTATTCTTTATCTTTAATGATGTCTATCGTTACATTTTTCCTGATCATATTACTAATCCAAGTATAATTATGAGTACGAGAAATACGAGTGTAACTCCTAAAGCGGTTATTCGCTACGAGCAAAATTTTGTGGTTCATTCGGAAGATGATAACGCAACAGAATTCTTTTTAAAAAAGTTTTGCAATGTTGCATTTTGGATCGAAAATAAAATCACAATAAAAAAGATTTTGTTTGTTACAGCAAATTCAGAAGAAAACGCATTAAAACTTTTTAGACAGTTATGGGAATTGAATATTCTCAATGTGGTTTTATTGGCGTACGATTTAACTACAGAAAATAGTTCTATGAAGCTTATAACGTGTGATCCTCAAGCAGAAGTAAACAAATGCGGAACGGAAACAAATTTAATAACTACGTATAATTGTAATGAAAGAAATATAAAATTTCCAAGCATTTTGAGAAAACATCATAACTGCAATTTTACACATCATTATGAAGAATTTGAGGATATGAACAGACATGTAAGCACATGGGGATCTTTAACTATGTACGTAATTAAAACAATCTGCGAATGTTTAAACATGTCCTTAACTAGTGTAGACATAGCGAAGAATAATAGGCTTTATACTGTTTTCGGTATAATGGTAGCTATGTTTAATGATTTTACTACTGAGTTTTCGCGTACTTGCATATACTCTATCATAGATTGCGTATGGATTGTACCTGCACCCAAAAGAATTCCACCTATGGAATCTCTAAGACTTATTTTCAAACCTACAGTGTGGATTCTGATATTCGTTGCGTTTATTTTTACCTCGCTTGTTTGGTGGCTACTCGAGAAGCGCATATATCCAAATAACCAACATGGTGTAGCGTTCTACTTTTTAGAAATATACTTGATGACAATATATGGGATAACTAACAGTACGCGTTTATTTCGGGCTTTTAAGTTTTTGTTTCTTTTCTATGTGTTTTACTCAATTCACATTCAAGCTGTGATTA
Organism: Aquatica leii; assembly: GCA_035610365.1. Lineage (NCBI taxonomy): Eukaryota > Metazoa > Arthropoda > Insecta > Coleoptera > Lampyridae > Aquatica > Aquatica leii. Next base: position 27,168,548 of record CM069438.1, read on the forward strand.
ATGGTAAAGTAGTAACATTATTAACAGTTCCACAATTTGAGGCCCAAATAACTACATTAGAAAAACTAGTAGAATCTGATAATTCTATAATTATTCATTCAGGAACATTAGCTATTTATAATTCAACGAATTCTAGTAAATTTTACAATGATTTAAAACAAAAGTTCATTGGATACAATCCGACCCAGTTTCGTAAGTTTTTCGTATCTGAAACGTCGGCGCTTAATTACAGTATTTTTATCGATTCCAATGCTTTTGAACAAATCATAAAATCATATAAGAGAAAATATTATTATTTTCTTGATAATTCGTACTTTGGAAGTAATAAAATGATTTTTGTCTTAAGACCATTATCGTATTTTACAGTTACAGTTAACGAAATTCTCACCAGGCTGATTGAATCTGGCATACTAAACCAGTATAGATACTCTCCTAATACAAATATTACAACTTCGACTACGGAAAATAAAGTTTTAAGCTTAGAAGACGTTCATCCGGTATTTGTGTTTTGGATTATTGGACTTTGTATTGCTTCTGTTGCCTTCATTGTAGAGCACATAGTAAACATTGTAAAACGATATTACCAAACAACGTAGATTTCAAAAGTTGTGTAAAATGAACTCTGACTTTTTACTCAACGTTTGAGTTTCTATATTTGATTGTTATGTGTACTTTTGAATCTATCGCACACAATTGTTCAATTAAAATACAAAATTAGTTATTTAACTAATCTATTTGTATATCGATTATTAGCGTTATATATTTCTACATTTGTTTATAATCATTAGTTAGATGTAAGTAAAAGAAGAATAAACGATAAATCTATATATAAGTTTAACTTTATTCGTTGCCATTTGGCTTACAAATTTGATCGTGCTATACTACATAACATTCTATATTTACATTTACATTCTATTTCTTTTTTTTTTTTAAATACATTTTCTTATCCTTTCTCTCCCCTTAACTTTTTCCTCCTGCTCCATACTTCCTCCATCCATTCCGCTCCTTTTCCGTTTTCATCTAAGATTTCCTCTATATTCATCACCTCTTCTCTTAGTTCCCTGCATTTCTGTCTCATGTGGTTAAGGTCTTCCGTTTCTTCTCCACATAGCCTGCACAACTTTTCTGGTTTTTCTTTCCAATATTTGTTCCCTAACTCCTCGTTGCCACATCTGAACCTTGCTACCATTTTTTTCTTTTTGTTGCTTTTAGTCTCTCTATCTTTTAAATATTCCGGCACTCCTTCACCCTTGATATCTTTATAATTCCTATTATATCTGCCCTCTTTTATCTTTTTCCATCTTCCTTGTTTTTCGATGTCTCTATCTCTCCTTATTATTTCTTCCTTTACCCCTACTCCCTCTTCTCTTAATCTCTCCGCATCTTCTCTCGCGTACCCGTTTCTTTTGTAATACTCTTCTTTACCCTCCTGCCCGTACTTCACTTTCCCTCCCTTTATCTCTTTCCAACATTCTTGCAGTATTTTGCAATCTGTTCTTTCCCGCATTTCTTCCTCGTATTTTATTGCTCTTTTTCCTGTCTCTACCCTTATTTTTTCTATCTGTACCTCCTCTCTCACAATATACCCCGGTGTATCCCTGTCCAATCCTAACACCCATTTCCAGTATTTTTCCTGTAGCCCCTCTACCTCCCTCCACTCCTTCCAGCCTCATATTTTCGCTCTATACATTACCACCCCCTTTATTAATTTTTCAAACAACAATTTTCTTTTTTTTATATCCATCTTGAATACTCTTTCCCCCACACCCCAGACTTGTCCTATTAACCTGTTTCCTTTCTTTATCCTTTCCTTTATGTGTTCTCCCTCTTTATTATCCTGTTTCATCGTGTAGTCCAGGTATGTAAATTCCTTCACTTGTTGCACTTTGTCATCACTCCATATCCACTCCTCTCTTTTTCTTTTCCCCCCTCCTTTTCTAAACATCATTATCTTTGTTTTCTCCGTGTTTACTTCCATTTCTTTTTTTTTCATATATTTTTCTAGCGTTTTCATCATCTCTTTCATTTCCTTTTCCTCCTTAGCCACCAGGACTATGTCATCCGCATACGCCAACGACCATACCTTAGCTTTCCCTACCACTATCCCTCCTGTCTGTTGTCCTTTCATTGTCTCTTCCAGACCCCCCGTATATACTAAGAACAGGCTTGAGCTCAGTGGGCATCCATGTCTAAACCATCTCTTTCTGATGAATTTCTCACTCTCTTCCCCATTCACTTTAACCCTGCTCCACGTTTCTTCGTAGATTTCCTCTATTCTGTGTATTAATCTTTCATTGATTTTTTTTCTTTTCATATATTCCTACAGCTTTTCCCTATTCACTTTGTCAAAAGCAGCTTTTAGATCTACGAATAGTGCCACCATTTTCCCTTTTTTTTCTAGTTCTTTATTTGCTCAGTATATATATGTTGTCTATCGCCCTTCTTCCTTTTCTGAATCCCGCTTGTCCGTCTGGTACCAAACTTCTTTCCTCTATTCCCTTCTGTAGCCTTTCTTGCAGTATTGTCGCGTACAATTTGTATGCCGTGCTCAATAATGTTACCCCTCTATAATTCTTGACTTTATTTTTTTCGCCTTTTTTATGGATTGGGCATATTATTCCCTCTCTCCATCTCTCTGGAAATCCTTCCCCTTTCCATATTTTGTTTAGTATTTCAGTCATCCTTTTTGCTACACTTTCTCCCCCGTATATCCACTCTTCTCCTTGTATCCCATCTTCTCCTGTCGCCTTTCCTTTTTCTATATTCTTTATCGCCTGTATTACTTCTTCTTCACTTATTCTATCCCTATCTCCTTCTTCCTGTCTTACTACCGCGTCTTTTCTTTTTTCTTTTTTCTGCTTTTGTTCTTCCCTTCCCAACAGGTTCCGAAAATATATTTCCCATTCTTTAATTTTTATTCTCTTTGTCGTCATGATTTTTTCCTCTGTTTTTTTAGGTACTTCCATACATCTTCTTCCGTTTTTATTCCTTTGATCTGCTCCTCTTGTTTCTTTTTGTTTTCTTCCTTCTTTCTGTCGCATGTTTTTGTATATTTTTACTGCTTCTTTGTATTCTTCTTTTTCTTTCCTCCCTTTTTCCACTGTCTTAATGCTCTTCTTGCATTTTTTTTTGCTTCCTTGCATTCCTTATCCCACCATTTCTTCCATCCTGTTTTCTCCCCTTCCATTTTCTAAATCTGACTCTCTCTTTTGCTTTCTCCATCATCTCTTTCATTTCCTCTACACTTTCTTGTAATTCCTTCCCTATCCATACCGTTTTCCCTATTCTCTCTTTATATCTTATTATACCCTCTTCTGTCCACTTTTTTTAGTTATGTTCCTCTCCTCTCCCTCTTCCTCTTCTCTTTCCCTTCCTTCCATTTTCAATTCCAGTGGTTGATGGTCTGACTCTACCCTTTCTCCCACCTTAAATGTCTTTACCTTTTCTGCGGCCCTTCATTTGTCATTACAAAATCTATTATTGATTCTCCCCTTTCTCCTATGTACGTAAATTCCCCCTTTCCATCTTTTTCTCTGTTCCCGTTCATTATTTCCCACCCTTTTTCGTTGCACAATTCCAGCAGTTCTTCTCCCTCTTTATTTATCACCTTGTCCTTTGTTTGTCTCTTTCCCGTCCCTTTTCTTTCTTGTATTCCCCCTTCTTCCCCTATTCTTGCGTTGAAGTCTTCTCCTACTATTATCAATCCCTCTTCCCTCTCTTCTATCATCTTTTCTATGTTTTTCCTTGTCTCTTTCATTCTACTGCTATAAACCGTCACTACTTTTATTTTTGTTTTTCCCCACTGTATGTTCCTTTCTACCACTCCTCTTCTCTGTTGCACTTTCTCTTTCTTTTCCTGGCTCAACCATTTTTTTCTTATTCCCGTTATTATACCCCCCTTTGCTCTCTCTTTTTTCTTTTCTTTTTCTGCATGTTGCACCACCAAACTCAAATTCCTCCGGCAACTCTTTTTCCCACCACTCCAATTTTTTTTCTGCCATCTATGTTTCCTGTAATCCCACTACATCCTGTTCCTTGATGTACTTCCAGAAATCATGTTCCTTGTTTTTTATTCCCGCTACGTTCCAAAACAATACTCTCAGCTCACTCACCTCCCCCTGTGCTTCTTCCTTACTCTCTTTTTTCTTCTTTCTTTTTCTTTTCCATTCCATCTCTCATTATTCCTTTTCTTTGCCATTTCGTCAACTTTCTCTCCTTTACCACCCCCTTTGCCCTTTAGTTTTTTGCCTTTTGGTTCCCCAATTTCTCTCCCCTTTCTCTGCTCAGTCCCCTATCCTTGTCGTTCCATATGTATCTGTCTCCGTCTATCTCCATTTTTCTGTACCCTACCCATACTCTTTTTCCTTCCGCTCTTTTTTCCACCGCTATGTTCATTATTTCTCTTTGCACTTTTCTTTCCTCCCATCTCAAATCGTGACTTATATATATATTCTTGTATTCTTTAATTTCTTCTTCTCCGCCATTACCTTCTGTTTCTCCTCCCATCCTCCAATTTCCGCCACCACCATCTCATTTTTCTTTTCTTTGTTTATTACTTTCACTTTTTTCACCTCTACTTTTACATTTATTTTTCTTCCAGCATCACTGCTAAATCTTTTTGTGGTTTTTCACTTCTCCACCCCTTTATCACAATATTATTCTTTCTTTTCCATCTTTCCTCGTCTTCCGCTTTTTCTCCAGTTTTTCTATTCTCTCCACCAGTTTCTCTTTTTCTTTCTCACACTTCTTTTCTCTTTCTCCCATTTCTTTTTCATTTCTTTGATTTCTTGTCTTATTCCTTGCATATTTTCTTCCATCTGTTTCATCATTTCTCTCATTAATTCTTTTAACTCCTCCATTTCTTTCCTTCTTCCTTCTGTTCTTGAGGTTTTTCCTTCGCTCTTCTCCGATATCTTTTTAATGTCTGGTGATCTTATTGTTTTCTTTCCTTTTTCAAATATTTGTTGCCTTTCTTTTTCCTCTTCCTCTCTCTCTCTTTTATTCATCCCTTTCCCTCTTTTTTTATTACTTATTTATTTATTATTATTTTTAATTTAGTTATTTATTTAATTTTTTTAAATAATTTTTTTAATTTATTGTTATTATTTTTTTTTTCTTAATTCCTCCTTACCATCTTTTCTTATAATAATATAATATATAAATAAAAATATATACGTCACTGTTATCAAGTGCGCGCTTGACCTTTAAACTAGTCCACGATACCCGCTCGAATTTCCACACGTTATCTGAGCTCGCCTTTACCTTCTTAACCATAAATTTAATGTAATTATTCACTACTTACATTAAAACAGCACTTCTAATTACTTCCTTAACTGAATCTACTTCACAATTCTCAACACGCATACGTTTATTTACCAGTTTAATGTTTACAGCATAATCACTTTAATGTATCCAAAACTCCGCAATAATATTAACCAAAACACGTTCTCACTCAACCACCTTCAAAACACCCGATAAATCTATATTATTTCGTAGTTTTTTTAATATAATTTTATTTGCAAAAAGCTAAGTCAAACAATTATATAAGATTTAGCTTTATCGTGTATTAAATCATTTATTTAAAGTAAAATATTAGCTTTAATTATTCACTGCGTAAGAACACCATTTTTGAAGCTTCTTTAAAAGAACATAGTTCTACGAAAGTGTGTTAGATCTATTGAAAAAAAAGTAATTTCTTAGAATTTTTTATGAAGTCAAACTCAAATACAAACCGATCACATACGAAAACATAAACCAACTCAAACTTTTACGATCTTCCACAACTCTAATTAACTGATTTAAATCCGAATGCAACTCAAACGTACGCAAAATCTGTAGCTGTATATATAAAGTATCACATTTTAAAACACGGTATTTACGTTTTCAAAATTGTATCAAATATCAAGTTTCGTTCGACAAAATATAACATACATACATTTTAATTAATATTAATTAGTATCAACTTTGTTTTTTTTAAATACGGGCTTTTTATTTTGCATTCAAGCACGTATCACATTTTATAGTATCATTTCTATTTTTAAACTTATCTTAGGATTATTGAAAAAAAAATTAAGTATGGGCCTGTATCCTTCCCAATAACATTCAAACTGAATGTTACTCTCTTTAGACAAGTAAAATTAAGAAAACACATACTATGATTTGTTGAATTGAATTCAATATTTTTCTCCATTTGACAGTTACTTTTTTTAATAGTTTTCCGTACTCATTGTTAGTAGTTAATTTATTAATAATATATGAAAACAGGATTTTTAAATAGAGAAAAGTTTGACATAATATCGTGTTACATCTTAAACAATCAAAATTGGATTAATGCGGAGCGCATGTATTTAAACAATTATCCTAAAAGAATGCAGCGTAGTAAAAGAAATAGTGTGGTCACCATACGACTTTCTTATAAGAAATTTCTACATATTTGTTATTTTCAAATCGAAGAAAAACATCCAAACCAAAAGAATATAAAAAATTCAGAAGTTAGGTTTCTAATTTTATTTGCTTAAAAAAAATAATAGTAAAAGTACTAAATATTACACACTTATGTATTGATTTCCTAGCATTCTATAATTTTTTTGAAATTATTCTGATACGGGAACCGCTTGCAACTTCTCCTAGCTGAAAAATTGCCGATGGTATCATTTTTCTGTCATTGATTTATGGTCCTATCATTTACATTGACAGATGCACTGGCATCACTGGAAAATAAATACTGTTTATATTGACGCTTCTTACTTAGATTTTTCATTTTTCAGCTCTTTTTAACCCAAAAAAATGGTAAACATTTACAACATGTATGTTGGCATTAATAAGGAATTCCCAATTGACAGTAAAATTAAATTTGAAGCTTTGTTATAAAAATTTTCGCAATACGGTAAAAGATTACAATGGAAGATACAGTTTAAAACTTTCCAAAGCTGAAAGAAATCACATGACAAAACACAGGTTGTAACAACGAATATATTTGTTTTATTACAGAAAGAGAAGTTAGAAAAGAGAAAAAGATAAATTTTCATAGGTGAGATCAAACGCTAGAACGTAGGTTAATATCACAGTATATTTTTATCTTGTTAACATAGTTTTTGATTTCTTTTATGTCATTTATGACGATAATAAATAGTGTTAAACTCAGTGTACTTTCTTGCTTTAATCCATGTCTTGGTGTTGATTGCTTGTTGCCAATTGGTACTTAGTTTTGATTGTTTTTCATTGTTTTTCAAACCGTAATATACTTTTCGCCGTTTCAAGTTTTTTCACACAATTCTTCTGGGTACTCTATCGAACTCTTTCTCAAAGTCTATTGATTTGCTTTTTGGTGAAGATGTGGTCTTGTATACTTTTTCCTTTTCTAAAACCACTTTGTAATTCTTCTAGTTCTGTTATTCGTTGTAACCTACTGTATTTTACTAAAATTTTTAGAAAATCTACGAATTTGGTTTTATTAGAGCTACGTGCATCCATGAAGCTTTTTTTGCATTGTTTTGGATCTGCTTACGCATCACTTACCAAAAGCCTGACAGACAGACTGTTATGTTAAAAATGTGATATATTAAAATTTTTCTAGTATAAGATTTATTCTCGACACGCCTTTTGTGATTGACTGTCAAATTTTAAAACAGAATTTAATTTTCTTTTGGTAACACAGACCTCCGTTTAGCGGTGTCTACGCCCAGAACGGCTTTCATCGTTAAGTATTTTACGCAATTCCACGTGAACATGCAATCTAATTTTGTGGCGATTTGAGCGCAAGTCTATATTTGGGCGAGTTTCTAAACCTCAAACGTTTTCTTTGTCGGTGGCGATAACAAGCAGATAGCATATTTGGGAAAATTACCATGAGGTCACGTTGCTGTAACTAAAATGATTCACACTGTCAAGGGATTGGAGGCATTTACGATACTTTCTTTTGGAAAAAACTTTTATCACCAATAACGAATTAAATCGAGGGGAAACTTTGTGCATTCGTTTTAGGTAATATTGGTACGGAACTAGCTAGTCCCCTACTAAATAAAACACAACTGTAAGTATTACAATTTCTATTTTTATTATTAGTATTTCGTTGGTTGTTAACACAGTTAATTACTAGATTGTTTTGTTGTGTAACAAAGTCTTATGCAGTGTGCTTTCTGTATCTAAATCTTCGTTTTTTGTACTTTTATGTTTTAACCCAGATTTGGTTACTGTCTTGTTATGACAACACGCATATTCACAATTCTTTTTATTTTATTCTGATTGGTTTATAATTTTTCAAAGATATCGCTGATTAATGCAATAGTTGAAGTGTAGTTGCAATGTACTTGTAAGCCGTTTTTCTTTGTTGTTGTCAGAAAGACATATGAAAATACAAATGTAGCTTTTTATTAATTTGGCTTCTCTGGTTTTGCGATCTTTTATTAAGATTGGAGCGGCTTAGTCTAAACCTACATTATAGAACGCTGGCATGTTTGGTAATACTTGGTTTGGAGGTAAATTTCTCATTAGAGGGTGATTAAACTAGCTTTTATACAAGAAACAAATTTTCTAACTACTAACATTGAGGTATTCCTTTTATGTATTGGCCAAAATGATTGTCTCACTGTTGATAAAAGTTGTTGAGGACCACAATAAAGATAAGTTATGTGAAAATAATTGAAGAATAACCTAGTCAAAGCATGATTTTTGGGAAGAAGCAAAGGATACTTCTTGTCAAAATTAAAATTCGAACGTGCAAGGCGACCACCTACTCTAATCGACCCTATGTCATCCAGAAAGGGGTCTAATAGTTGAATAGAAGATGATTTTATTTGAATTCCCTTTTGCAAACATTGTAGCTCTTGAGCGAAAGCTTTTTGTTGACAGAGATGCACCAACTTCTCTGTAGATTGTTTTAACTTTTAAACAGTAAGATGACTATTTTTTCGATTGCGTTTAGTAATTTTACAATTATTAATAAATCGAAGGACGTATGCAAATACTCTTTTTAATTTGGTTAAAGAAAAAAATCGCTCAAAAGTGTTTAGGCAATTGGTTGTCTGACTGCAAAAACAAAGATTTGTTTTCTTTGCTTCAGTAGTTTCGTTTACTTCACGTGGTGTTGATATTTCAAAATTGCTGTCAAACATGCTCAAAAAATGCGGATCATAAAACCAGAATTTATTATCACACAAGTTCTTTGGGTTGATTCCTCTAGAAATTAAATCACTCGGGTGGTGTTGAGAAGATACATGTCGCCAATCACAAATTTTAACTCTTGAATAACAGCTATGCGGTTAGCTACAAAGACCTTATATCTGTTAGGTGCAGAATTGATCAATTAAGAGCAACCTTGGAGTCCGTCCAATAAAACACTTTTTCGAAAAGAATATCAAAGTTTTTTAGAACATCATTTGATAACTAACAAGTAACAGAACAGCTCTTTTAGTATAATCCTGCTGATCAAAATTTAGATGAAAATTGAAGAAAAATTTGTCCTCAACAGAGTTCCAATGCACACCTAAGGTTTTTTCATTTGCTCTTTCACATAGAGGAATAGTAATCAAATTATAATTTGTTACAGAATCGCTTTCTTTGATTACCTCTGAACTATTCGAGAGAAATTTTCTGATTATAAAACATCCGGAGTCTAGAATTTTGGTGATTTGCTTTTTGATAGACTTAAGTTCTTGTTTTGATTGACCACTGTATAACAAATCATCCATGTAAAAATTTTTTTGACCGGCAAATTTGTCGGCCAAGAAAACCAAACATCGGGTTGCAATAAAACTTGCTGAAGCTGTGCCGAAAGTGACTCGATTGATTTCAAAGATTTCCGATGGATCACAAGAACTCTCTCTCCAAAAAATCCTTTGCAGTTTTGTCTCTTTTTTTCACAAACTTTAAAATTATACGATACATTTTAGCTATATCGCCAGTAAGTGCAAATTGAAATTGTCTAAATCTGTTTAAAATGTCTACAAGTTTTTCTTGAACCGGAGGGCCAACAATCTGTGTATCATTCAGAGAAATATTATTAGATGTTTTTAGGCTTCCATTAAAAACGATTCGGATCTTCGTAGTTAACGAATCTCCTTTAAACACACAATGATGTGATAAAAAATAATTAGGTACAGAAAGTCTAGGAATGGGACCATCTAACGTTTTAAACCGATAGACTGGTTTGACCGAACTTTACTCATGTGGCCAAATGTGATATGTTCCCTCATTTGCTCAACATGTTCTCTTGGAAGATTCGGATTTCTACTAAGACGTCGCTCTAGACAAAAAAATTGATTTTTTACAATCTGCTCAGATTCGCCAAGATTTAACATGATCAATCTCCCACAATCTAACAAGCGATTGATTCAACTTTTTTAAACTCTCAGAGTCGTCAACAATGGTATGATGAACATGAGTTACAAAAGAAGTATTTTTACTTACAATTCTCTCGGGTAAGTTCCCTGAAATGAACCAACCTAACATTGAATCCTGTATAACAGGCAAACCTCTGCCTAATGAAATTTGATTAGGTTTTATCAAACTAAAATACAAAGAAGCACCAAGCAGGATATCAATTTTTTCTGGAATATTGAATGAATCATCGGCCAAACTTACATGATACGGTATACTCAATAAACTTCTATCAAAAGATACAAGAGGCAAATGGTTAGTAATTTCACTTATAATCAAACAATGAGCAACAAATTGATATTTGCTCGTAAGCGATTGAATGGTGATAGTAGCAATCTTTGTTATTTGAGTAGTAGTACAAATGACTCCCCTTACAGACATGTTAATTGGTCTGGACTTAATATTTAGTTCCTTGCAGAGTTTTTCGGTTATGAAATTGCTTTGGTTGCCGCTATCTAATAAAACACGAACCTCGTAATTATATATACCGTGTTTCACCTTTACTTTTGCTGTAGATAAGAATACATTAGAATTAACAACTAAATTACAAGTTGTAGACGAAGCGCTTTGACTTCCAGACGGACCTTGTATTTCATCTCTGTCGATGGACGACTCGGCTATAAGATTATCTGAAGTTTGAGGGTTGGTTTCGATAAGTTTGGAATGCGGACCAGACTTGTTTACTTTATGCGAGAAACAAATTTTAGTATGATTGTAATAAATAAATTACCCTGAATAAAAACGTATAATAAAAATGTGAAAATATATTTGATAAAAGTAAAAATAATAATTTAACCACGGCAGCAATCGAAAACACAGACCTCTGGGTGTGAGCTGAATGCAAGTAAATACAAAGGCGTGAACTCCTTTAATTTATTAACTATAACATAATACACTATTTACATTAAAGAAAATGAACAATATTTTAATTAAACATATTAGAATTAAACATATTTGGAATAAAATATTAGGGCGCCAATCACCTTTAAATTGGTGATGAATAAAGAGCATAAAATCTTATACCTAATAAGTAATTGATATTAAATGCAAAAAATAGTAAACGGTTAATTTGTTATCGAGTATGATTCCCGAAAAGTTTTAATAACTAAATTTAATTGCTTGAATTCAAAATGTAACTATTAGTATTAATTCCAGTTGACTCACCATATGATATGACGTTATCGTATATCTTCTATTTTTAGCACATTCTTGGTTGAAGTGATAAAATTCTTCAACAGCAGGAATAAAACCAATGTGTATAATAAACTCCAATAACGGAAAATTCAGTAATTATACGACAAAACCAAAAGAAAAGATCCAGTAAATCCAAAAAAGTAAAAGACCCTAAATATAAATAATTAGAATGGTTTTTTAAATGACATGATGTACTCACGCTACACCTAGCAACGGCCTTGAAACAATTTCCTTTGTCTATAATTGCATTGCGTAACATTTTGAAATCACTAAAAATGTTGAATTCGATAGAAAAATTATATCAAAATAAAGGTAAACTCACCAACAATTAGATGGAATGTAGAAAAATTAAAATGCATGGGTTTTTACGCCATAATCAAGAAAATTTGTCTTCCTTTCACCACTCACGTGAACTACGCAAGATTGTTCAAACGAAAGTGCAAGCTTAAGCTATATCCCAGGTAGATTTGAAACAACGCGACGTTGCCAAACTGAATAAATTTACATGCAATATTAGTTGCAGAAAATAAATGAATGTAAAATTGAATTTTAATGTAATGAACTCTAACGGGACGTTACATGATGCCTTTTTTTGCAGACTCTATAATTGGAAGAAGATTTGCAATTTTCTTTGTAATTATGACTAAGGCAGTTAAAACGCAAGCGGATACCTATCCTTAACTGGTAACGTAGAAAAGGCATCACATTTATAAAGATAGTGATTTCCCTTACACTGTGGACAATTAGCATTGCTCGTCGCAAAAAATGTTTCCACTGAGTTCTTTTTGAGAAATGGTTTGTGATTTTCCTTTAATACGTTGGAGGGATAGTAAATGAAGTTTTTCTTTAAGCAAACGCTTATATCATCGATTAGTCTACACCTGTCACTCAGAAACTCTAAACTCTCATTGATATTAGGTATATCCTCTGGAAATTGTTTAGAAAACTCTACAATTGTTCGAGTATCACCTTTGGATTTTATTAGATAAGCTATTATGGCACTCTTGTAGTTAGAGTCTGAAAGATTCAAGCTATCAACGGTTTCTGCGTGCTTTGTGATTAAATCATAAAAATTTCTTAAACCGTTTTCTTTATTTAATTCTTTCGAATATTTGCTCAAGCTGCTGGAAAACTAAGAGACGCTTATTCTGATATCTATTTCGTAAAAGATCTAATGCAATTTTATAATTGCTACCAATTATTGGTAAACCTGTTAATATTTCAGACGCGGGTGCTTTTAGACAAAATTGTAAATAGGCCAATTTGAGATGGTCCGTTAAATTAGGATTTCGATCGACACAAGACATAAATCTCTCGATAAAATTGGCAAACTCTAAAATTTCGCCTGTAAAACTTAGTAAACTGATTTCAGGTAACTTCACACAAGGTGCAACATTTGACCCTATAGAAGTACCAGAGATATTATGCTGATTATACTATTTTTCTTTTTTTTCGCATTTTTTAGTAACTAATTTAGCCTTTCTGATCGCACTTCCAAATGAAGCCTCAAACTCGTTATTACTAGGCACGCTTGCATCTTCGAACTCAAATGCTACAAATTCATCATACAAATTTTCGTACTCATTTAATAAAGGTTTGACATACTCAATTCTGGTAATTAGTTCCAATATTTCCTGGTTAATCTCAAGAATATTACATTGATTAACAAATTGTTCGAAATTTTTTAATTTATTGATTCGATTGTTTAATTTGGAAAATAACAAGTTTCTTTCAAGTGCTGAAGAGGTTTGTGCACTTGAAATACTTTGTCTCTTTGTTTTCCACATGATATAATAAAATGTAAACAAAATAACTCGAATATTGTGGTTTGCAAAAACGTTTGAAAAGATTAAGTGTTAAGTGTACTCACAATCTATACTCAAATGGAACTCAATTCGGTAGGTCTCTCGGATATGGGCAGTTGTCTCAACTGTTCTACAAAAATAAATCTAATTAAGTTTATTGTATGAAAGTGTTTGAATCAAAATTTGTTGGTTACTCGTTACTCAAACTTTTTTGCCATTCACCATTGTGTTAACTCGTATAATTGTTAATTACTCCAGATTACGCCTCTTTTGATTTGTGATGATGCTGTGATGTCACCGTATCGCCGTTTGAATTACTAATTATCAGTTTCTCTTTTTCTTTAAATATGTACGAATGGATACTAATTCAATCCATGATTTTCTCGTTATCAGGCTCGTAGGACCAATATATGTTATTAAGTTTTAGATTTAAAACACAGGTTTATGTAAAATGAAATCTTTTTTATTTTTTTTATATACTTATGCAAACATTGTTCTGTCGTTAATTAATAATAACAAAAAACTCGATTACTAACGTGATTTCAAGTACGCACACTTTGCTATATTAAGTTGTATATAAAATACGCGCCTTTTACTAGGCAACACACACTCCTTTTACACAATTATTAATAAAATCTAAAATAAATAATAAACTTTAGATGAACTCACCTTAATTCACAACACAAAATACATCACTATAAAGTCTGTAAAACTACAAAAAACTAAAGTTTCAAAAGCAGATATCTTTTACCCTATGCACCTTTTCACTTCGCTAAGTTAATTATCGGTCGGGCATCAGGCAACAAATGAAATCGCGGCCAATACAGCGATTAAATATATAAAGTTTCGTACATTGCAAGCTCAGACAGGAAAAAAAACGCTTGTTCGCTCGTTGCAAGCCAAATTTCAAGCTCAAACGTGAATAAAATTAGATTTGTTTGAGTTCACACAATTCATGTTATCATGTTACGTATTTGATCGAATAAATGCTATTATTGCGTACTCTCATTTGGAAAATATATTACTTTCGAGTTGTAATTCGGTTTCATTGTCCCAAAGAGTTAAAATAAAAAACAATGTAATAGCTAGTAATTCCTTACTGGTTTTATTATTATTATAAATTTTGTTTTGACAATGTTTTTTGTTGCTTTATCTTTTTTTACCTTTTGAGTTTTCTGGCTTTTCGGCGTCTTCGGCGCCCCGGCGCCATCGTGCACTACACAACTTTGCCCTTATGCACGGCGAGGGACTGCTTGGTTTAATTTTCTTACCAGCTCTAGCATTTGTTTTAGATTTACTGTTTTGAATAATTCGTTTATTGTTGAACGTTAGTTAGTTAGCTGTTGTTTTTCACGTTGATTGGTGTTGTGTCCTCGTTATTGTCTTGTAGCGATTTAGCAGTTGGCGGTGCTTTGTTTTGTTTGTGTTTGTAATTGACACTGTTGTCAGTATGCTGTGGTGGTGCTGGATCTTGCTATTTTGTGGTATACGTTTATTCTCGGTTTCTGTGTGCTCTTTTTAGGGCTGGCTTGTAGGCGACACATTTTATGCTGTTGACGTGTGGTCGGCGTTGCAGTTGACGCATTTGGCTGGTGTGCTTCTGCTTTTGTAGCACGCGACTGATTAGTGTTTGCGTGGCAGTTATCCTAAAAATCTCAGAATATTTTTAGTTGCTATAAAATTACGTTTCAAATATGACAAACAACTTACTACGAAATAAGACTAAAGACCCATGGCTTATCTAAGCCTTTAAATTCAAGATTAACAATTTAATTAACAAATTTAATGCATTTTTTATTCTATAATAATTGACACTACCAGGACATTTCTAATTCAAATAAAATGTAGAAAATTAAAAGTGATTACATTGTTTCTAGTATTTTAATATTACACTTTAAAAATTTTAATTTATCTTCAGATAGGCTAAATACTTCTTTCAAAAATTTCAGATTAAACATATATCCAAAATTGATGTTAATAACTCTGTGTTCTTAACGAAAGATTGTTGTTATTCCATTAAAACTTTAAGGTCGTGTTTTGTAGCTGTATAATTTATTTTGTTTCAAACTTTTACCATTATTGACAAATATGTGTTAGTATCGTAGAGAAATCAATTTAATTATTTATTAGCTTTGTACGTATCTCGTTGATTCTTAGAATAATGTTGGTATTAAACGTTTTTTGTATTGCTTCAATTGCTGCGTTTGCAATTAAAAAAGAAGAAATCGAAAGTGTTAAATCTTGCGCGCAACAGGCAATTCAAAATGTTTTTCAAGAAGATGATACTTTATTTTTTATCTTTAATGACGTCTATCGTTACATTTTTCCTGATCATATTACTAATCCAAGTATAATTATGAGTACGAGAAATGCGAGTGTAACTCCTAAAGCGGTTATTCGACACAAGCAAAATTTTGTGGTTCATTCGGAAAACGATAACGCAACAGAATTCTTTTTAAAAAAGTTTTGCAATGTTACATTTTGGATCAAAAATAAAATCACAATAAAAAAGATTTTGTTTGTTACAGCAAATTCAGAAAAAAACGCATTAAAACTTTTTAGACAATTATGGGAATTGAATATTCTCAATGTGGTTTTATTGGCGTACGATTTAACTACAGAAAATAGTTCTATGAAGCTTATCATGTGTGATCCTCAAGCAGAAGTAAACAAATGCGGAACGGAAACAAACTTAATAACTTTGTATAATTGTAATGAAAGAAATATAAAATTTCCAAACATTTTGAGAAAACATCATAACTGCAATTTTACACATCATTATAAAGAATATGAGGATATGAACAGACATGTAAGCACATGGGGATCTTTAACTATGTACGTAATTAAAACAATCTGCGAATGTTTAAACATGACCTTAACTAGTGTAGACGTAGCGAAGAATAATAGGCTTTATACTGTTTTCGGTATAATGGTAGCTATGTTTAATGATTTTACTACTGAGTTTTCGCGTACTTGCATATACTCTATCATAGATTGCATATGGATTGTACCTGCACCCAAAAGAATTCCACCTATGGAATCCCTAAGACTTATTTTCAAACCTACAGTGTGGATTCTGATATTTGTTTCATTTGTTTTTACCTCGCTTGTTTGGTGGCTACTCGAGAAGCGCATATATCCAAATAACCAACATGGTGTAGCGTTCTACATTTTAGAAATATATTTGATGACAATATATGGGATAACTAACAATAAGCGGTTATTTCGGGCTTTTAAGTTTTTGTTTCTTTTCTATGTGTTTTACTCAGTTCACATTCAAGCTGTGATTAATGGTAAAGTAGTAACATTATTAACAGTTCCACAATTTGAGCCCCAAATAACTACATTAGAAAAACTGGTAGAATCTGATAATTCTATAATTATTCATTCAGGAACATTAGCTATTTATAATTCAACGAATTCTAGTAAATTTTACAATAATTTAAAACAAAAGTTCATTGGATACAATATGACCCAGTTTCGTAAATTTTTCGTATCTGAAACGTCCGCGGTTAATTACAGTATTTTTATGGATTCTAATACTTTTGAACAAATCACAAAATCATATAAGAGAAAATATTATTATATTTTTGATAATTCGTACTTTGGAAGTATTAAAATGATTTTTATTTTAAGACCATTATCGTATTTTACTGGTACAGTTAACGAAATTATCACCAGGCTGATTGAATCCGGCATACTAAACCAGTTTAGATACTCTCCTAATACAGATATTACAACTTCGACTACGGAAAAAAAGGTTTTAAGCTTAGATGACGTTCATCCGGTATTTGTGTTTTGGATTATTGGACTTTGTATTGCTTTTGTTACCTTTATTGTAGAGCACATAGTAAGCACTATAAAACGATATCACCAAACATTGTAGATTTTGAAAGTTATGTAAAATGAACTCTGAGTTTTTACTCAACGTTTGAGTTCCTATATTTGATTGTTATGTGTACTTTTGAATCTATCGCACACAATTGTTATACTAAAATACAAAATTACTTATTTAACTATTTCTATATCAATTATTAGCATTATATATTTCTACATTTGTTTGCAATAATTAGTTAGATGTAAGTAAAAGAAAAATAAATTATTAATCTGCATATTATTTTCTAGTTTTTTTAATACATAATTTTATTTGCAAAAAGCTAAGTCAAACAATTCTATAATATTTAGCGTTATCGTGTATTAAATCATTTATTTAAAGTAAAATATTTAGCTTCAATTATTCACTGCCTCAGATCGCCATTTTTAAAGCTTCTTTAAAAGAACATAGTTTTACAAAAATGTGTTACATTTGTTGAAAAAAAAGTAATTTATTAGATTATTTTATGAAGTCAAACTCAAATACAAACTGATCATATACGAAAACATAATACAACTCAAGTCAAAATTTTATGATCTTTCACAACTATTATTAACTGATTTAAATCCGAATGCAACTCAAACATACGTAAATATAAAGTATCATATTTTAAAACACGCTATCTACTTTATCAAATATCAAGTTTTGGTCGACAAAATATAACATACATACATTTTAATTAATATTATTTGTTAATTTATTTTTGTATACACTGTGTTCTAGATAAGGAGGGCTACTATAAAGATTTTGGAATCGGTAAGTTATAGAATTTCGGTTAATGGTTGATGCTAAACAAAAACTAAAAAACTTTCTACAAGTACTTTTTAACGTTCTTTAACATAACATGCAAGAAATCCGACGTTTCGTTTCGGAGTAACCATCATCAACTTTGTTTTTTTTAAAATACGGTCTTTTTATTCTGCATTCAAGCATGCATCACATTTTATAATTTACTTTCGATTTTTAAATTTATTTTACGATTATTTAGAAAAAATTAAGTATGAACCTGTATCCCTCTCAATAACATTAAAACTGTATTTTATTCTCCTTAGAAAAGTAAGCTTAGGAAAACAGATACTATGATTTGTTGAATTAAATTTAATTTTTCTCTTCATTTGACAGTTACTTTATTTACGTTTTCCGTACTCATTGTTAGTAGTGAATTTATTAATAAAATATAAAAACAAGATTTTCAAATAGAGAAAAGTTTAAATTAATATTGTGTTACATCTTAAGCAATCAAAATTGGATTAATGCGGAGCGCACGTAAGTAACAAATATCCCGAAAGAAAGCAGCCTAATAAAAAAAACTTGTGTCGTTACCACACGACTTTCTTATAAGGAATTTCTACATATTTGTTATTTTCAAATTGAAGAAAAACATCCAAGCCAAAAGAATATAGAAAATTTAGAAAACTTTGGTTTCTTATTTTATTGACTTCCTAGCATGCTATAATTTTTGTGAAATTATTCAGATACTTGAACCGCTTGCAACTTATCCTACTTGTAAAATTGCCAATGGTATCATTTTTCTATCATTGATTTAAGGTCTTATCAGTTACATTAACAGATCCACTGACACCACTATCTAGTAAATACTGTCTATATCTACGTTTTTTACTTAATTTTTTTATTTTTTAGCCTTTTTAGCACAAAAAATTGTAAACATTTACGACCTGTTTGTTAGGATTAATACAGAATTCCCAATAGACAGTGAAGTAAAATGTTTCAAATTAATATTTTGTTATGAGCATTTTCTCGTAACTTAATTGCTAGCGATTAACTTAGTTTGATTCGGTAAGTGTATCGTAGGTATCGATATGCTAATTATCAAGCAGTTTAGAAAGACGCCAAAACAGTGAAAGATTAGAATGGAAGATACCGTTTAAACATATCCAAAGTTGAAAGAGAACAAATGACAAAACACAGGTTGTAACAACCATTATATTTATTATACCACAGAAAGAAAAGTTAGAAAGGAGGAGAAGATAAATTTACATATAGGTGCGATCAAACGCTAGAACCATTTATTATTCAATGCTAGAACGTAGGTTCATATCACAGGTTACTTTCATCTTGTTAACATAGTTTTTAATTACGATATAATATATAATAAATAGTGTTGAACTCAGTATACCCTCTTGCTTCAATCCATGTCTTGGTATTAATTTGTTGTTGCCGATTGGTACTTAGTTTTTATTGTTTTTGTGTGTGCTTTAAATTGCTCTTCTCAAACCGTAATCTACTCTTCGCCGTTTCAAGCTTTTCCACACAATTCTTCTAAGCACTCGATCGAACGCATTTTCAAAGTCTATAAAAGCCACATGCACGTTTATCGTTCTACTTTTTTCTTTGATTTGTTTTCGCTGCAGATGTGGTCCTGTATACTTTTTTCTTTCCTAAAACCACTTTGTAATTGTTCTAGTTGAGGTTCTACTATTCGTCGTAATCTACTGTATTTTCTTAAAATTTTTAGAAAATCTACGAGTTTGGTCCTATTCCAACTACGTGAAACCATCAAGTTTTTTGTATTGGTTTGTATCTGCTTAAGAATCACTTACCAAAAGTCTTACAGAGTGTTATGTTAAAAATGTAGTATATTAAAAATTTTCTAGTCTGTCAAATTTTAAAACAGAATTTATATTTTTTTCGGTAATTTTTGTGCAACACGGACCTCCGTCTAGCGGTGTTTACGCCCACAAAGGTTTTCATCCTTAAGTATTTTACAGAATTCCACAATATGCAATCTAATTTTGTGGCGATTTGAGCGCAAGCCTTTATTTGGGCGGGTTTCCATACCCCCAGATGTTTCTTTTTTTGGTGGAAATAACAAGCAAACAGCATATTTTGGGAAATTACCATGAGCTCTCGTTGCTGTAACTAAAACGATTCACACCGTCAAGGGATTGGAGGCATTTACGATACTTTCTTTTGGAATAAACTTTTACCACCAATAACGATATTAAATCGAGGGGAAACTTTGTGCATTCGTTTTAGATAATATTGGTACAGAACTAGCTAGTCCCCTACTAGATAAAACATAACTGTAAGTATTACAATTTCTATTTTTATTATAAGTATTTCGTTGGTTGTTAACGCAGTTAATTACTAGATTGTTTTGTTGTGTCACAAAGTCTTATGCAGTGTGCTTTTAGTATCTAAATCTTCGTTTTTTGTACTTTTATGTTTTAACCCAGATTTGCTAACTGTCTTATAAGAACAGGCAAATTCACGATTCTTTTTATTTTATTCTGATTAATTTATAGTTTTTTTCAAAGATAGCGCTAATTAATGCAATAGCTTGAAGTGTAGTTGCAATGTACTTGTAAGCCGTTTTTAGTAAGTAATATTTTTTGATATATTACTGAGCTTAATCTTGTTTTATGATACGTTGATGAGTTTTTAAAATTACGGTAAAAAAATAAACGTTTTTTTTTCATTGCAGAAGGTTGATTTTGCATGATCTTCTACAATCTCTTAAAAATGACGACGCTAACTATGGTCACACGGAAGTTACCACCAACTAATTCTTCTAAGCTAGTTACAGATGAGGACTTAGGTGAGTAAGACTGCAAATATAAATAACCTTCCGGGATCATAGCTTAGATCAAAAACCGAACTTTTTCATCATGAAATAATTTCTGATACTGAAATTACTATTTTCATAGGCACATATAATTTCAATGACACCGATAGTGAAGATGATCTACCGTTGGCAGAAGTACGCACCTTAATGAGGAAAAATATGTTTCCAGTCAAGAAGTTGTTACCTGCGTTTGAATTTCGTTGTGAAAGACACCGTAAGTTTTTTTTTTGTGTTTCGATTGATTAATCTAGTATTAGCATCAAGAACGTTTGCTTGTTGTTTGTGTGGTTTGAGTTTAATGGTATTTCAAGTTGTTTTCAATCATTATTGAAATTTTCTTTTAAATGCATACAGATCCGTAGTTTTGTTTTTGATTTAGTACTTTATTTAGTTATCTTCGTAAAATAACAATTCAATATAATTTACGACTTCCTTTGTGGAATGTAAGTTGATACATTTTTCTTGTTTAGGCTGAATCTTATTTGATTGAGCGCTATCTTAAGCCACCTGCAAAAATGCAAGTCTCAGCGTTCTTGTGAGAAATATTTTCGTCGAGGTCTACGTGAGGAAATTCACGTGGCTAATTATAATTTTCATCCTTGTTTTCTTCATTTGTTCAATGTTCTTTCTTTTACCACAATTTTACTGCGCACATGCAATTAGTTAAGTAAGGGGATACAAAGTTTTTGAAAAGTTTGATTTTTGAAGAGGCATTCGATCGTGGGTCGCAATGACAAATACCGGTTACCGTGAGATGTAGTGGAGATATAGGGTAATTTACCCTGTGACGTTATGTAGAACCGCGGAAGTTAAGCAGAAATCGTGAAAATTAAGTGTGGTGGAGAAAAATGTTAATTTTCTTCAAATTTCGTATAGTACGGCTTGTGTAAAATTCATGATTTCTAAAACATAAACTGTTACGTTTGTGGGGTTTAATGTTGAGGTGGTATATGATTAAATCCTAAATTCGCCTGTGGCGGTTATAAAATTAGATTGTGAGATATATCTTCCGTCGTTGTTCTATTATTTGGGGAGCAGCCGACTTCCATCCGAGGTGGTAGCTTTCAAAACCACTGGGTACCGAAGTTCCACTGGTGTTTCCAATTAAGAAATAAGGTATTTATCGATTTTGTTGTTTTATCGTGTAGTGACCCGCGTTTATAAATGCAGTAAAAGCTTTCAATTTGAGTCAATTGAAGTTACGACTAACGTTAAATTTAATTATTTCAATGAACACGTATAGTGTTTGCGTGAAATTGCAATAAATTGACTTTGTTTTGGTGCGTTTGAGAAGTAATTCGTATTTCGAATATATGATAATGTAACGACTTATAAACTACATTTTGTTTAGTTCGAATTAAAGTTCGGACCTATATTTAATAACTTGTATTGTTTTTTTTTTGTGTTATTTGAATTGTTTGTTATAAATATGCGGTCAAGATCTTGAAAAATCTAATTGCGTTATTTGAAAGCGTCGAGTTAACGCTTGTTTGAACTACAAACATAAATTATTTAAATTTAATCTAAAACAAATTTTACAAATATAAATTATAAAATTTCTAAGTTAAAAATTAATAATTGTGATGTAATTCTATACACATTCCTTACAATGCATATAATGTATAACAGCACATTCTTGCCAATGTCACAACATGTATTGTGTGTTAACAAATTCTTTGCAATGTCATAACACGTGAGCACATATTTTATAATGTAGGCTAGTAATGAAATAGTTGAATGTAGAGCTAAGCATTTTTATGTATATAAATACTTGTAAATAATGTTAATAAATTAGCAGTCATTTTACAACCGTATTTTGATTGTCTCGACTACTACAGTTTAAAGTATCAGTGGACCAAGCCATAATTACCTGCATGAGGCTGTGCAGGACTGATACCTCTTAAATTGTACTTCCTTTACTTCGACGGTTTTACGTATCAGTGGACCAAGCCATAATTACCTGCATGAGGCTGTGCAGGACTGATACCTCTTAAATCGTATCTACTGCATTACTGACTATCCAAGCCACAATTACCTACATGAGGCTGTGTAGGGGTCAGTAATAATTATACATTTACTTGTTACTTTAACTCTTCAAATCAGCACACTAGATCTCTCGCTGATATTGGTCCTTCGAGCAACTGAGTTCTTTGCCCACAACTAACGATCTTCAATACACGATGGCGTCCCGTAACGAGTTATTCACAACTCAAGAAGATTTAGCAGGGTCCATCCAGAGGCTTATCGTCAACATGAAAAAAGATTCACCAAGCAGAAAAACGGACAAGTACATTGTGAGTAAAAGAACAACGATACAGCAACTATGGGAAGAGTTTGAAGTAACCCACAACATCTTGATGAAACAAGTGGACAACGAGCATCCATATTACAAGAACAATTTCTACTTACAAACGAAAAAACTAAAAGACGAAGGGGTAGCATTACTACTGAAATACGAAGAAGGGTTATCTATTCAAGATGACACAACAACCACATTACAAACACGGACAAACGGCTCACATCCGGAGCGCGGATCTCAATTAAGAAGATTGAAGATCAAACTAGATTTACTACAGAAAGACATGGTTGAAGTATACGAACAACTAAAGACAACAGTCAACAAAGCCTACTGTGAAATTACGACACAGGACATTACAAATGCATGGAGCGAAGTAAGGCGTCTATACGAAGACGTACTAGTTGATGAAGGATACGACGGTGAAGAATACCAAAAAGTAAAAACTGACGTACAACTGTTACTAATACAATTACAAGAGTTAAAAGAAGACAGAAATACACAAAAAACTCAAGAGAGTGATCATGTTGTACTACCCAGAATAAATATACCAATTTTTGAAGGTACATATGACACATGGTCCACCTTCCACGACATATTTAAGAGAGTTATACACGACAACTTTCGAATAAGTAACGCAGAAAAAATGCAATACTTAAAAACACATTTACGAGGAGAAGCTAGCAGACTAATACAACACTTTGAGTCAAATGAAGCAAACTACAGGTCCGCGTGGGAAATAATAACAAGCAGGTATGATAACAAAAGAATATTACTTGCAAAATACTTAGACGGCATTATAAACTTACCTAAGTTGACAAACGAGAGTGTCAACGGTTTAAAGAAAATACATGATACAACAGTGGAGTGTTTAAGAGCTATAACGAACATGGGGATTAATACTGACAATTGGGGAAGCATTGTAGCCCATGTACTTACAAGAAAACTAGACAGAGAAACGCATCAACTTTATGAACAATCGCTAACGGCACCGCGGGAAATACAAACGTTAGACAGTTTATTAAAGTTTATAGAAACAAGATTTCAGTGTTTAGAAACACGAGAAGAATTAACAAAAACCGAAGGTAACAAAAATTATAGAACAAACTACAAATTTCAAGATCGTTACAAGATAAAAACATTCCATGCAAATAAAGCTAATAGCATCTATTGCAAAGGTCCACACCAGATATACTACTGCACAAAATTTGGCAATTTAAATCCACAAGAACGAGTAAAAATAATAAATAATAAAAGGATATGCAATAACTGCCTGGCACATGACTTAAAAGAACAATGTTTTAGTCAAAAGAGATGTGCAACATGTGACAAGAAACATCACACTTTATTGCATTCTGATACATGCAAATCAACTACTTACTACAAAACAACGGCTACTACAACAACTCCGAAAAAATCACAAGAAAATATAGCAACACTAATATCAACACCAAAAGAACATGGTAAAGCAGTATTAGCAACCCCTATGCTACGAATAAAAACTTGGTCAGGACAATTTGAACATCTCCGGGCTCTAATAGATTCTGGATCACAAGCATCATTTATTACAAGAGATGCAGCAGACGTCATAGCAGTACCACAAGAATCAGTACACATAGAAGTGTCGGGAATTGGAAAACAAGAATCAAACATAGTTCGACGACGAATACAAGTAAGAATTTATCCACGTTTCTCAAGTCAATATTCAGCAGATTGCGAGTTATTAATACTTCCAAAATTAACAAAGGTGCTTCCAGAAGAAAAAATTAAAGACTACGACGGGTATACATTTCGGAATTTGGTATTGGCGGATCCTGCCTTTAACATACCTGGCCCAATAGATATCATACTAGGAGTAGATGTACTTAAGGACATATTTTTAGAAGGAGTTCAACGATTGGACAAAGGGCTTTTGGCACAACAAACAGAATTGGGATGGATATTGTCAGGAAAAATTAACGCATTATCAACAAGAGCAAAAGTTATAAGCATGATAGCATGTGCAGAAGATCAACAACTTACAAAATTTTGGGAACTAGAGGAAGTGGCGGTAACCAGAAACAAAAGTGATGCAAATGAAGACTGCGAAAATCATTATAAGAATACTCATTTGAGGAACAACGATGGTACCTATACTGTTAAAATACCCTTTAACGATGATGTTAACAAGCTCGGAGAATCAAAAAAGAAGGCAATAGCAAGGTTTTTACAATTAGAAAAGAAGTTTAACGGAAACGATGGATTATATACGGAATACAAGAATTTCATGCAGGAATACTTATCCTTGGGTCATATGAAACCAGTGATGGAAAATAAAACTAACCAAACGCAAAAACATATTACCTGCATGAGGCTGTGCAGGACTGATACCTCTTAAATTGTACTTCCTTTACTTCGACGGTTTAACGTATCAGTGGACCAAGCCATAATTACCTGCATGAGGCTGTGCAGGACTGATACCTCTTAAATCGTATCTACTGCATTACTGACTATCCAAGCCACAATTTACCTACATGAGGCTGTGTAGGGGTCAGTAATAATTATACATTTACTTGTTACTTTAACTCTTCATATCAGCACACTAGATCTCTCGCTGACAACGCTATTGTAGTAGCATTTCTTTTTATAAACTTTAATTAATGTTTTGTGTGTAAATTGTTCATTCTTGTTTGCTTAAGATTATTTCATTTCTTTTATTCAAATTTATTTGATATCAATTAGTACTTGTTATTTTATTTTGTTTTTGTTTTAAATATTCAATCAATAAATGTTAAATTGTTAAATGTAAAGAGCTTTTATTCATTTAGCCGCCGCATACGTAAATTTTTGTTTTTAAGTGTTTTTCAGAATTGTTACAACCCAAGGTAAGTTCTGGGGTTGTAACCAACCAGAGGAGCTTTCGGATAATCAGGGGTTTGAAAGCTACCATTAGAAATCCTTGATTGGCGCCCTTACCGATTCTTTGACTATTTTACCGTTCTGGTTCAATTTTACGACGATCGCGTTTCCAATTTTTCACGGAATTTTAAATAAAACCCACCCCTTCTCCATTGAGCTAGTGGCACACCCCGTTTATGTTACTACATTGCAGGCAGTGACTTTGTGTTAATTTTGGCATGTAACAAAGTCTTACACATGGGCAGTTCAAGATTTGGTTCAAGATTGTGTACAATTTCCTTCTCTGCAAGATGTTGCGAATAATAACTCTCCTAGTGGGCTATTTTCATATTTGTGGAGTAAAGAGATTATTGAAATGTTCCTAATATATTCAAATTTACATGCTAGATACAAAAGAAAACTGGTAATATCACAAAGAAAGAAATGAAAAACTTGTTGATATGTGGCGGTATCTCATAGCCGAATGTTTTGAAAAAATGCTTCTAACTCTATCTATCTGACTAGATCTATCAGACAGGTTTACGAAAATAGGATTACTTGTGCAAAAAATGAAAAAAACGTTTAAGAATATGCTTTTCTGTGGGAAAATCATTGTGTTGATGAAGCTACGGTGCTTTACTTTGGGCATCGTGGCTGCAAACTATTTATAAAAAGAAAGCCAATAAGATACGGCTACAAATTCTGAGCAGGTACTACCAGTGAAGAATATATTATGTAGATTGGACCATATCAAGGTGCTAAAAGTGAAGTATAAAGAATAAGATCTTCAGTTATATTTCAATATGATGAAGTTATTACATCGTTGGAAAACTTCTGTATCATATATTTTGTGATAACTTCTTCACAAATGTTGCGTTGTGTGTAGAAATGAAAAAAAAAGAATATTTGCATTACAGTTACCATAAAAGGTAATCGCACTTCGAGATGTAAAGTCGACTAAGATTTAAAAAAAAGAAAAGAGGATGTATTTATTTTAGATCATATGAAAAGAGAATACTAATTATCAAATGGCATGATAACAGTGTTGTATCTTGTATTTCGAACTCAACACTTGTCTATCCTTTACATACAGTAAATCGGTATTCTTTGAAGAAAAAAAATACAGGTAGAACCACCCCACAATACTTTTATCTGTAATCGGTATGTGGGCGGCGTGGACAAAGTCCACCAGAACATAAGTTTGTATCGGGTAGCTTTTCGTGGGAAAAAATGATACATGCCTTTTATATTTCATATGTTGGATCTTGCATGCACAAAATGCATTGCAGGTTTACAGATTACAAAAAGGCACACTTGATCACTTGACATTCCGTAGAAGGATTGTACATTCAATTTTAGAAGGTCATCAAAAGATGTTTTTCGCAACTTAAAAAAGCGATCTCTAGATTTGATCGTATAGATCACCTGATAATAACTCAGGTGAAACGAACTACATGCTGTATGTGCCATAAAAAAATTTCTGTAAAATGTGAAAATTGTAACTTTGCATTCCATGTTATATGTTTTAAGCAATATCATGTTAAAATGTAGCATAAATTTACTCTTAAGGTTACTTTTTACATAATATGTTGTATTATTTTTGTTTTGCTGCAAGGAAATTGTAGAGATTGCAATTTTTGGTTTGGTTTTCTGAATCAGAAAAATATATTTTTGACAAAAATATTTTGGGTGTCTGTGTGTGTGTGTGTCTGTGTGTAACGATGAACCCACCCACGATAACTCTCGAACTAAGAGTCCCAGTAACTTGAATTTTGGTATGGAGCTGGCTTTTCATATCCTCTCGGTTATATCAAAACATTAATAATTTAATAAATATCCCAGTCAAAGCGTCGATACAAGTCTTGTAGTGTAAGCAACACTTCAGACATACACTTATCGCTGTATAACAAAATCATGTAATCAGAGAGTTAAACGTCGATTTAAAGAAAAACTAGTAAATTTGCAATCCGAAGCAAATTGCATTTACCATAAATTGAGAACGTACAAACAAAAATCTGCGTGTGTAATTGTGATAATATCTATATATAAGTCGCATGTATTTTACGTTTGACGTATACATAAATTAATAAAAAGAACAAAGTACTCACGATTATCCAAGTAATGCAAATAGCTATCTGCGTGCTTTAATCATCCCCTAAGAAAAATAAAGTAATAATTAGATATAGGATTGTATTACAGCTGTCAACGCAACTTCTACGTCCAAGAACAGTTTATCTGATGGTTTATACACCTCAACTGCAGATACTGATGACTCCACATTATGATGATTATAATTTACACATAACGCTTAGGATACGAGATAGGTAAACATATACATAAAAACCGGGGCAAAATAAGAGGGCGTTATAGATTTATAGCGCTTTTTTATTCCGTTCTCAAAAATAATATTTTTGTTTAGATTTAGATAGCACCAAATTTTTTATTCCTTTTTGTGCATTTTTTTCCACAAGTTTGGGTATAAATTTTGCACATTAATTTGTTTCATGTCGTTATTTGTACTTATTTAAAAGAATTATTGTAAATTAAAATTAATGGTGGCACTGTTTAACGACGCTACTTATTCTTCTTATGAGTGGGGATAAACGGTGTATCGCTGTAAAACGTCCATTTTTACTTTTTTTCTGCAGATTGGAGATGGTTGGTAAACGTTCGTGTACCTGAGTGTTATTTTAGGACATGTCAGTAGTTTCCTTTTTGTAAAATTTTCCTGGCCAGAGACTTCTATTTCGCTTTTAGGTATTTGTCAAAATTGGCGTTTTGGGTTAATTACGCGACGTTCTCAACTAGTAAAGTAATTCTCAATTTTCGCACTGTACGTAAAGAAAATAAAACCAACACAGACAGAAAGTTTTGTTTATTATCATAATAAACCTGGACAATTGATCTTAAAACTAGCAGAAGAAAGAAGAAGAGAGGAAAAATCCAAAGTGAGAATGTGATTACATTGTAACTATTGGTACACACTTATTATACACTATACATAATATCAACATGAGCTTGTGATTACGCCACTGCTGTTAATCATTATTTCTATTCCGTAAACCAAATCACAATAGAAAGATAATAGATCTGGAAGCATTCGTTCTTAGTTTATTATACCGCCTTAAATAGGTAACGACGGTCATACTAAAGTTAAACGCGATACTTATTAAAAATTAAAATTTACCCGTAGTACTTGACGTCAAGCGTAGGAGTACGATAACGTAACTGGATTTAAATTACTTTGAGTGTATTCAAAAACGTTGCGCCGCTTCCAATTCTTTTACAAAAAAAAGGTTTTTTTGGTTGACAGTATATAAAACAATTGACACGATAATACTTAGTTAACAAAATTGACATAAAAATAACAATTTGATTAGCGATCTTTATCGATTATTTTATTTAAAATTAACCATTATTATTTATTGATAATTGTTGAGCCATTTGGCCTTACAATGGATTACGTTACCGTTACACCTTTTCCCTTTACATAATAATATAATACATATAATACATACAAAAATGTATAAAACTAAAATAACTTTCTCCAATAAATTATTTCAAACACCATCTTACTATTCTATTTCGTTAGACCTAACCCTCCTCTCTTTTCCTTCTTTCTTTTACTGCTTTCATCCAATCCAATCCCTTCCCCTCCTCCCCAAGCAAAGCCTTCCTCCTTCTCATTTCTTCCCTTAGCTCGTCACACTCCTCACTCAAGTGCTCTATGTCCTCCCATCCCTCCCCACATAATCTACATCTCCTCATTACATCCTTTTTTCAATACTTATTTAAATTCTGCTCATTTTCACATCTAAACCTGGCTATAAGCCGTTTCTCTCCTAAGCTTCTCCTCCCCATCAGATACTTAGGAACCCTTTTGGACACTATATTCCCATACCTTACGTTATACTTTCCCTCTCTTGCACCTGCGAGTCTTTATCTCTTCTTACTATCTCCTCCGTATTTAACCTCCCTTCCTCTCTCCTTCTTTCCACCTCTTCTCTTGCGAAACCTCCTCGTTGGTAGTACAGTTTCCTTTCCTCCTGCCCATATATATTTTTGCTATCTTTTACCGTCCTTCAGCAACATTGCAAAATTTTACATTCTCTCCTACCCTTCATTGTCTCTTCATAACCCATCGCCCTTTTCCCTGCTTCTATTCTAATCTACTCTAACTTCTCCTCCTTCTCTATTATGTACCCCGGCGTCTCCCTGTCTAAACCTAGTATCCATTTTCAATATTTTATTTGCACCCCTTCCAATAGGTACCACTCTTTCCAAATCCATACCTCCACCCCGTACATCATCACACTTTTAATCAATTTTTCAAACAGCCATCTTCTCTTTTCGATTTCCTTCTCAAACACTCTTTCCCCTAAACTCCATACCTGCCCTAATACCTTGTTACCCTTCTTGGCTAACTCCCTTATATGCGCATCATTTTTATTATCATACTTTAGCCTATATCCCAAATATGTCACTTTATTCACTGCCTCTATCTTCTGTTCTCCCTAACTTAACTCCTCTTTTTTCTTCCTTCCTCTCCTTTTTTGAAAAACTACCATCTTAGACTTTTTCACATTTAAACACAAATCTTTCCTTTCCAGGTAACTCTTTATCGTATTTATCATACCTTTCATCTCCAACTCATTTTTTGCCACCATGACCATATAGTCTGCATATGCCAACACCCACATTTTAACCCCTCCTTCCATGACCACCCTACCAAACTGTCCTCCCTTCAACACTTCCTCTATGTCCCCTATATACAGTGCAAATAAAATAGGGTTAAGAGGTTACCCCTGCCTTAACCTCTTCCTCGTCCAAAACACTTCACTAACACTATCCCATATTTTTACCCTATTCTTAGACTCTTTATGTATCCCTTCTAGTTTCCTCACTAGTTGTTCCTCTATTCCCTTTTTCCTTAACACCTTCCATAGTTTTTCCCTATTCACATTATCAAACGCAGCTTCTATGTCCATAAGGAACGTGTATACCTTACCCCTTTTCTTATCCAGCTCTCCATTCACCAACTGTTTCAATACATAAACATTGTCTATTGCCCTTCTTCCCACTCTAAATCCCATCTGCCAATCTGGTTATAGACTATTTAAAATTAACCATATGTATTGAAACGTTCGAGAAGTTATTCGCAACTTCGAGAGCCTTCTCGAGGTTTTCTAGAACGTTCACCGAAGGATGCATAACATACAGAAACGTTTTGTCGTAATGTATAAATACTGAACACACTAATCGTAGGTCAGTTATTGCCGTAATGCGAAGACAGCAGTGTTATGAAGATTATTCAAGTCTAAATAAGTCGTTAGCGCGTGTGTGTAGATAAATATACCAAAAATAATCTTGTACGTGACTTTAGTGTAAACAAGTGTGTGAAGCTTTTCGCGGACTTTATCTTATCTTTGTGTAAATTATATAAATTAGTTGTAAGTGTTTTGATTAAATAATATTAGATTTAATTAGTATGGTTAATTTAAAGTGTACATATTTCTAGTATAAGTAAAAATAAATTTTAGTAGTTAGTAATAAAATTCGCTACAGTATAATGAAGTGTTTCTTACATCGTAATGACTCTACACATTGCACAATGAAGTTATGCCAACGCGCATTAAAACGAATGTTTGCCGTAGAACAATCTGAAGGCGAGACTCCGATACGAGATACTCTATAGCACGCCGTCGTTTGGAGGTAGATCTACGCTTTTCTCCGGTCAATCCACTATCGAACTAACAGATGTACATGAATACCTTATAATGAGAGCAGGACTCCTTGAAGCATCCCTTTATACTATCATCTCCTTTGTCTTCACAATTATGCCGGTTTTGGTTTTAGGTAATTATATTGCGAATTATTTTCATCTACCACAGTAGTGAAAGCTTTGTACTTAGGTGAACATCATTGGAGGTATAAACAGAAAGTATCAACAGAAAGTATACAAAAAAAGCTAAAAGAAACAAGAAATAGTTTGCGAATCGCAATCACGTGTAACACACGCGGGTACTAACCTACAATACGATCTTCGAACAGGTGGCTCAAAATACAATTTTGTCGTCCTTTCATCCCTTAATTACGAAGCATAGAGAAAGAAAAGTAATGATAAGCCAGATGTCGATGGATGCCAAAATCTTTACCTCTTACTAATCCTTTTTCCCTTTAACGCCGGCTGCATGCACCGTATTTGAAGTAACACATCAAAATGACCGTATCCGGTGAGAAGTTGAACTAAAACTGCGCCGTCTAACAACGTAAGACTAAACTAACTTTCGAGACGTTGTGTTTGCGCGTCGACGTTGCGTAAACGACAGTTGCAGTAACCGCAAAAGTGATTTTTAGTCGTTAAAATCAGATAAATAGGAGTAGTGAAAGTCACTACGATTGACAAAGAAGTGTAGGTTTGGTAAGTTTCTGTACTCAGATTTTACTTTATTTTGTGATTTATTTTTGTTATTGTCGATTGTAGACTTCATTTGCGATTGCATTGTAGACGAGGCAGTTTGATCGAGTAATATTTACATTTAAACTTAAATTGTAACATTTGTTAGCAATTTAAAATAATTAGCCCTATGGTGGGTTACCTGAACGAAAGGGCTTACATTGATATTATAGCTTTGACATTACTATATTAATCGATAAATCTTTAATTATTATTGGTCTATTTTTCTCGGTTGATTTTAACGACTATTCTCTTTTCTTAAAATAAATATATCATTGTTAGAAGTTGTGTTTTGTTAATTTGTTTCTTTTAGTGATCGACATATTTAAACAAGGTCTGTATTTGTTTCATATTTACTTGTTTTGGGGTCTTTTTAATTTAGTGTAGGTTTAGCACACCCATCCGCTTGCCGATACAACTGAGTTAGTCGCCAGCAACAAATTTACAAAGAAATTAAGCATTAAAATCAAAATCAACTTTAAAAATTCATTTATCTGTAAGAGAACAAAAAAAAAGGAAATGCTTCCGCAATAAATAAGAAACAAAAAATGCTTCTGAAACTCAACGAAAGAGTTGACCCTAAGGAAAATAATAAGAAAAAAAATCTGTAATTAGATGTTACATCTTAGTTTTTGATGGTCAAAATCACATTAAAATTACAAAATTTAAGCTGATCATAACAATAAAAATTAAATTTTAAATGTTCAAAAATATAAGTACAAAGTTGCGCGGCTACAAAAAACAACTAAGTGAGACCCTTTAATCATCGCAGATGCCAATCGTAAAGCTGCATTAGAAACCTACCTGTATTTTCTTTAATTTTTCACTTTGTTATAATTTACTCTTAAAATTCTTGTTAAGATTTAGATGGTAACAAGTTTTTTATTTTTGTTGTGCATTTTTTTCAACATGTTTGGGCAATTCTTGCACATTCGATGTGATTGTAAAATGAATTTGACAAATAAATATTTAAACGTCAAACTGTTAGTTAGATATACTTGTAGATTTAATAAAATAGAAACTAAAGTAATTGTTTTTTTTCAGGTTTTATATTATATAAAGTAAAAAATAAAAGCTTGCATGCACCACTTTACTGGTTGATTACGCTCATCTAGCAAAAGAGTCAGAGGCTCTCGGGCAGTATCATGTTGCTCTACTGTCGTAATAATCGTATATGAATAAACAGCTAATAATTTTATTACACATATACAACAGAATTCAACTTAGTCGATGTTAATCAAAGTTTTTTAATTTATTTTTTTACAATACAGAATTTTTATTTATAATTTATTAATTGCTGAAGTAATTAACAAAATAGTTAGACGGTATTGTGTACCCGGTTAATAACAAGAAAATACAATGTTTTTGAACCTTATAAGATTTAGTAATTAATATTTCAGGGTTACATTCTTGAACAAATACAATTTGCAGGTAAGGCACTTATTCGATCAGAAGATCGTTACCTTGCAAAAAAGTACCTACAAAAAAAAGATAAATAATTACACAGATGACGTCATAAATTCTTTTCTTAACTTAACTTATCCGTTTCTGACGCTAAAAGATGTATCATCGGTTTAAAATTTCTCTGCTCCGAAGTTACAGATATTGGTATTTTGTTTTCTTCGTTCATTTGTTTAGGTAGTTTTTCCATCGTTTTTGCTTTTTTTCTTCTTAGTCTGCTTTGTGGTATTATTCGAAGTGTAATTGGTGATTGGGTCTTCGCTTTTCGTTTATTCGCTTCTTCGTGATCTGGCTGAGGCGTGGTCGTTTTTTCTGTTGTTGCACTTACCGAAGATGTATTGCTAGGTGCTTCTGTTTTTAGTTTAGTTAAGTCGCAGCCTTTTAAGAACGAGGCTACGTGATCTTTATTCTTACAGTGTTGTTGGTAAACGACCCAAGCGTTGAAACCATCACCAGTGAGTCTTTGGTGCTGACGATAAATTCTTCTTGCACAAATAACGTCATCTTCAATATCGTCGTTCTTAAGATCATCGCAAGATGTGCCGCATGCCATCCCTGGCGGAGAACACCAGAATAACTCACTTATTTGAAAAAGACCATGGTCTCCACTTCCTTTATTATGAGCAGATGTGTTATAGTGCGATTCGTAATTTAAAATACATAGCCACGTTGGTAATTGTTGTTTCGATATTTCATGCACTTCTAACAATTCACGTGCAAGTTCACAACGTTCATAGACTTTAGCGTGTACCAAAAAAATTGGCAATAATATGAACAATTCGCGCGGAACCATAGTTTTGGATTAAGCGGCGTAGGACCAAATCAATGTTAAAATACAAGTGACCCCCACCGCAACGGTAGGGCTAAATTGCATCAATCTGTAAAGTAGGAATGTTTAATTAATCCCACGTTTTATGTAAATTTTGTAATTAAGTGAGACATCATCAAGTATTAACATAATCCACTTGATTATTGCAGGCAATTTATAACCAAATGCAGTAACTGTAAATGAAGACAAAAAATAAAACAATAAATAGCGCCTACTTTGCTTTCGTGTCTGTAACCTAAATTATACGATCAGAATTTTTTAGATTTGATCGCCATTTTGTTGCGCGTCTACGCACCACGAAATGTCTCGCGTTTGAATCAGCACGCAACAAAAACTTGCTTTTAAACTTGGCCATGACATTAAGCGTAAAATCGTGATTAATATTGGCCATCGAGTTCGTAAATGCGCGCTTTCAACGTTACATCAAACGTCTACGATTAATTAAAATTAAACATTTACTAATTTTTACGTGTTCGTGCATCGAAAATTGCTCATTCAAGGATCGCAAAAGTTTTGGCAAAAGTCAAAATTATGTTATATTGTTCCACCTTCATCAATCATAAAGTCACGTTCAAGACCATAATTTGAAAATGATGATGGTTAAAAGCGTTTAATTTTATAGCTTTGTTATGTTTGGTAATGACATAACTTGTAGTTGAGTGACCTATTATTAGTTAACGATAACGATCTTTGATCGCTAAAATTAATCTTCTTTTTGTTTTTTTATCTTTAGTTGCAAATATCACGAAAGAACTTT
This sequence comes from Aquatica leii, assembly GCA_035610365.1. Lineage (NCBI taxonomy): Eukaryota > Metazoa > Arthropoda > Insecta > Coleoptera > Lampyridae > Aquatica > Aquatica leii. Next base: position 27,204,061 of record CM069438.1, read on the forward strand.
TTTATTACTTTCTAATTACTAGTTTAGTACTCTACTTTTGCGCGTCCTTCTGAGATAACCCAGTAATCTTAATTTTTGTTCTTTAATTACAATATTTGGTTTAATGCTCCGGTTTTGAATTTTTTTCTTATATTCGTCAGTTTATGTACCTACTCCTTCATTTACTTATTTTCAATTACTTATATTTATGTGGTCCCGGAGTTATTCTGGTTAGAGTATACGTAATCTGTAAATGACCTGTCACGTGATATGTGCATTACACAAAATTGACAATTCTTACAAAATAAGAAGTGTTCTGATCTAATAGTCTATCCATGGCCTTTCTTGATTGTGAAGGTGTGTAAACCTATTTTTTGTCTAAGCGAATCCGAATTTCGATTAACGCGATTTTAGATTAGACTCGTTATTATTAGCTTTTCAAAAATTATTTAATTACACGTTATATGGGATTTTTTTCATGAAGTTCATAGTAAAACCATCTTCAGCTCCATACATTTAGTTCGAGCGTGCAACCAAATCCAGTTTGCCGAAGAAGATAAACCTAAAATCACGAACTTCGAATAAGTAGAGAACAGTAGTACACAGTGGGACATCTTTAATTTTCCGCAGTTTTTACATTGGTAAATTTACTTCAGAGGGTTCTTCCGACCATAGCCGATGATGATAATCACAATGGAGGAAAATTCTAAGAACACAGCGGCTATTAATATTTATCACTTTTCCACCTGTAAAAGTTACATTTACACCATCATTTGGATAAAAATTTTGGAGAACTGCGTCGACTTACTCTCAGTGTATACTTCACGAACCACTAGAGGAAGAATTAGTAGATCCTCAGGATGCAACCATCATGAAGGTGGCAAAGGAGAGTGCTACTCCACTTCCTTCATTCACATTCTAACCATAGAGTGCGTGCAGGTGAACCTTCACCACGCGAAGACCGCCTTATGTTACAGGTTTGCCCAAGACACTAAAATGGCGAGTCTAGTCCAGGGGCGCTAGATAAATTGCCACGTTCCAATGGGGGAGGTGGAGAAAAAAAAGAAAGAAAAAAAATGGGTTACGCTTACCTTTCGGCTAGCCTCACCGCAGATGGTCGTAGGGTAAAGATCGAAGTGAAGAGAATACTCTTAGGTAAGCTAAATGCCCGATTGCGCCACCTCTTCTCAAAATTTAGTCGAACGTAAGATGTCTAGGCAGGAGAAAAGGAGATCTTAGACCCGAGGTCTTCCAAAGTACGTTCTCAAAAGAAAGATACCCAGAATTAATAACAATCATTTATTAACAGAAGTTCCTCGAAGAAAAGATACTATCGACTGTTACGCCACTGGTACAAATTACATATACATAAATAATATAACAATTAAATCACAGTGTTAAAGCAGGTCTAAAATAGACTCTGAAAGCAGATATGCTTTTAGACAAGACGGTCTAAGCTTGTAACAAAGTTTTAGGTTCGTAAAGTTGAGAGAACACAGAAAGAAACCAAATCGTTAACAACAATTGCACTTTAATTACTCTAGAAGAATAAATATATTAAAATTTGAATCAATAACAATTACACGATAAGTAGATAGCATAACAATGAATAATTTTAGTCAGAGTACAAATATATGTATCTAGTAAAATAACAGAAGTATCGGCAACTTACACTACACTTAAAGCAAAAGTGTAACCATCAGAACATACAAAAAATCTTCGTAAGTAAATTATATTAATAATAGTAATAATTGACAGTTGACGTAATCAGCATGCGATAGTAATTTACTTAAACTAATTGAGTAACAATAATAAGAAACAAATCAAGTCGTACGTTTTCACACGATTAGTAAATATGATTATGAGTAGCACCGTAGCGACAGCGAATAATTAAAATCAAAAATTGGCTTACCAAGATTCAGGGGTACCTTCAGAAAACGTTTTCCTACTGGCTTCCTGTAATTAAACTTTCTGAAAATAATCGTGTCTACCTGGCGACTCACAAACTACAACAGGTAAAAGAAACATTTAAAAGAAAGTAATAGAACCGAAACTTATCGTATGCTGTTACAATGTCCCCACCCATACTTAGGAAGTAGCACATGGCGCCTACGTGGATTAAATTAGTTAAATAAGAATACTTTTATTATAGATGGCGTCAAGAAATAGAAAAGTAATTCTTAATTAAACCAATATACAGGGTAGTGCATTATTTAAATTTATGCACGTAACATAGTCCTTGACGTCAAGCTTACGACTGGTATAAATTTAGTCCAAATTCATTTTACAACAGAAACACAATTGGATTTGAGCTTCTAAATCTCTAATAGTTACAGATTCCCGCACATTACTGATTAAAAATTTTGACATTGATAGTGAATAAACACAAAAAAATATATTGATTAGGCGTAGAGTACTAACGAGAAAACAAATTTTAGTAAGAAATTACACAAATATTGCGAAGTCAGTTCTTAATACATTTAACTTAAACTGTAATCAAATTTGCTATTTGTTGCACAATTTATTGCACAATTCATTGCACAATTCATTACACAGTTTATTACACAATTTATTGCAAAATTTATTGCATAATTTATTGCACAATTTATTGCATCACTTATTGCACAATTTTTTTCACAATTTATACCACAATTTATTGTACAATTTATTGCACTTTTTATTGGACAATTTATTCCACAAATTATTGCTCAATTTATTATACAATTTATTGCACAATTTGTTGCACAATTTATTGCACAATTCATTGCACAATTCATTACACAGCTTATTGCACAGTCTACTCTACAATTTATTGCACAATTTTTTGCACCATTTATTGCACAATTTATTGCAAAATTTATTGCATAATTTATTGCACAATTTATTGCATAACTTATTGCACAATTTTTTTTACAATTTTTTTCACAATTTATTGTACAATTTATTGCATCTTTTATTGCACAATTTATTCAACAAATTATTGCTCAATTTATTACACAGTTTAATGCACAATTTATTCCACAAATTATTGCTCAATTTATTACACAATTTATTGCACATTTATTGCACAATTCATTACACAATTTATTGCATAATTTATTGCACAATTTATTGCATAACTTATTGCATAATTTTTTTACAATTTATACCACAATTTATTGTACAAGTTATTGCACCTTTTATTGCACAATTTATTCCACAAATTATTGCTCAATTTATTACACAATTTATTGCACAATTTGTTGCACAATTTATTGCACAATTCATTGCACAATTTATTGCACAGTTTATTTCACAATTTCTTGCAAATTTTTTGCACAGTTTACTCTACAATTTATTGGACAATTTATTGCACAAATTATTGCACAATTTATTCCACACTTTATTGCGCAGTTTATTGCACAATTTATTGCACAATTTATTGCACTTTTAATTGCACAATTTATTGCACAATTTATTGCACAATTTATTGAACAATTTATTGCACTATTTATTGCACAATTTGTTGCACAAGTTATTGCACAATTTATTGCACAATTTATTGAACAATTTATTGCACTATTTATTGCACAATTTGTTGCACAATTTATTGCACAATTTATTGCACAATTTATTGCACAATTTATTGCACAATTTATTGCACAATTTATTGCACAATTTATTGCACAATTTATTGAACAATTTATTGCACAATTTATTGCACAATTTACTGCACAATTTATTACACAGTTTACTCTACAATTTTTTACACAATTTATTGCACAATTTCCATTAAATTTTTCTCAGATGCTTTGCTAGTAATGATGTTGATTTTTGTTTTATTACGGCGTTGCGTTGTTTTTCGTGCCTTATATTAACCCTTCTGTTCGTTTGCCCTACGTAGCAGTCATCACAATCTTTGCAGGAAATTTTGTAGACCCCTTGTGATTCCAAATCTATCTTGGTTTTTGGATTCGCAAGTATTTGATTTATCTTCTTTATGGTGTTGAAGATAATCTGAATGTGAATGTTGTGTTTTCTTAAAACTGTGCTGATCTTATCTGTGGTACTTTTTGTGTATGGAAGAAAGGCTGTGGCATCAGGTTTTTTTTTGCGTCGGTTAATTAATGATTTAAGGTTTGCCTATACTAGGTAACGTGACTATGCCTCGGGCTTAAAGATACGGCCAACTTGGTTTCATTACTGTTTATTTTGGGCTGTACTGTATTAGTAATTACATTGGTATTTAATCAATAATCTACATGCCATTTTTTTTAAATTTAGTTTTACAAAATAACTGAACCTATACACTCGCTTGCAAAAGTAGAAATTAAGAATTATTCTTAAATTATCGTTTTACTAACCATAAAGCTTCTCAAAATAACACCTATATAATCCTTTTAAATTTTATTTCTTAAAGTAATTTTATCATAATCGCAAGATTTGTTTAAAAATATAATAAAAAACAGTACACAATAATACCTAATGAGGTTGGTAAAACTATGAATTGAAAGTAATTGAGATTAAGAAATATTATGTATAATTTATTTTAAAAATACATTTTATATAAATAAAAATGAGATATTTATAACAGAAAGGCATTACTTTTTTTGAACAGAAAACATGGCTTTATCAAGTAAGTTTTTTTTTAAAATTTACCTTTAATTTTATTTTAAAAAATTGATGCTTGTTTAGTACCGTTGTAATTTAAAAAAATTCAGAATTAGAGTACTACCCTATTCTTCTTATTTGAATCAAATGTTGCTACTTAAATAATTTTCTTTCTCATTTTAGTCAAACCAATTTACAACAACGGAATCATCACGACTCCAAATCAGCATAAATACAAAATAGATCCAAGAGGCGTAGGCTACGAGTTTTTCCAAAATTTCCAAAAATACGCGACAAAAACAATACAGGTAATATTAACCACAATTAAAATACAAAATTAAAACAAATTTAGATCGATGCATTGACTGGCGAAGAAGACACTTACGAATCCGTTCTACAACGAAGTATTCGTGTTGCTCTGAAACTATTGGAATTTGGGCTTACACCAAACGATACCATTTCCACATGTTCTTTAAATCACGTTAACAACTGCGTTCCTATTTTTGCATCTCTTTTTATTGGTATCAAATCGGCTTCTTTTGATTATAAAATGCTCGATACAGAAGCAGTGCTTTTAATGGAAGAAATCAGTCCTAAAGTTATATTTGTCGATTTTGAATCGCTTTCTTTCATCGAATTAATTTTGAAACAAGCAAATATAACGACAGATATTATTGTTTTTGGCAAAACGCCGAATTACATAAATTTTTTTGATCTTCTTTCACCAAACCCTGACGAGCACGACTTTAGACCAGTAGAAGTTGACGAAGCTCAAACGGCAATTATATTTTTTACTAGTGGTTCATGTGGTATGCCAAAAGGCGTTTGTTTAAGCCACGCATTGTTTCTTGAACAAATTGCTGTTACTCTGTAAGCTTTTTTTATATTTTGCTGTTAGCTGTTAATCGCATTTTTTTAGAGATTTGAACGAACCTTACGAACGTATATGGGACTCTTCGTCTTTTTACTGGACCAACAGTCTCTTTTACTGGGCAATTTCAATATTTAACGGCGGGTGTAGAATCCTTGTACCTACTGCTAATGATGAAGAATTTGTTTGGAAATCAATCATCAACTACAAACCTACGTATATTTGTATAACGCCTTACGAGCTAAGGTGGGTATGGAAATTCAAACCTGATAATGTATGTGTAGATAGCGTAAAAACAGTTGATTTAAATGGTGGACCATTGCCTGAGCACGAAGTGCTTCAATACAGAAAATGTTTTTCAAATGCTAAAGTTGCAGCACAATATGGATCAACTGAAGCTGGGCTGGTACTTTTTTTTCAAACCAACACCGAAAAAGATTTAGAATTCTATAACAAAAAGACAACAGCAACCGGATCGGTGTTAAATGGGATATCGTACAAAGTAAGTTAACCTTTTGCCTAATAATTAATTAAACGTTTGTTGCAGATTGTCGATGTTGACACGGAAGAAATTTTAGGACCTTATCAGCAAGGAGAGTTGCGCGTTAAAATGAAAAATTTGTTTTTTACGTACCATAACGGCGACGCGTTGGAGGAATTTGACAGTGACGGCTGGTTTAAAACGGGAGATATAATGTACTACGACGAAGATTATTATTTTTATTTTGTGGAAAGGTTAAAAGTAATGGTTAAGATCCATGCTTTAACCTTGTCGCCAAAAATAATTGAAAACGTTTTGATGTTACGCGACGACATCAGTGCTGCTTGCGTGATTGGAATTGAGCACATTGAAGAGGATGAGCTACTTATGGCTGTTGTAGAACTAAACAACGATTGTGTAATTGAAGATAATTTTGAAAAAAATGTTTGTCAGTACGTACAAGACAAACTTGGTGACAAATTTCTGCTTGATGCAGGAGTTAGAATTGTCGATAAAATTCCATCTACACCGTCTGGCAAATATAACAGAAGAAAATTAAAGATGATGTTTAAAACAATTGAAATTGTACAAGAATAAAACTTTAAATTGTGTTTGTATATTTTTAGATAACACTCTTAATTTATATCTATCAATATAATCTACGTTGTTATTAAAATAAGAAACTACACAAAGTTGCTTTGTATTTTCGGTTTTGTATTATCATGTTACATGCAAAACTTGTTAAAGCAAAAATGACTGAATAAAAACAATGTAGATAATGTAATTGTTGTTTATAAATACTTTATTGTAATGATAATTCACAGATGTCGTGTTCATGTAGTTGGCCGCTTTCTCTAAGTCAGGTAGTCAGTGATGTTCTTAGAGTTGCTGCGATAAATTGGTGCAATCCGCTGCATAGCGAATTAAAAGAATAAGAATCTAAACTTTTTATTTGTTATTTGGTTGTATTAGACCATTAACCGAAACGAAAGCAACGCATTCAAGTTCCAACTTAAAAACACAAATATACTATTTTACTAGCAAATGTTGCCTACTTGAATTAAGGGATGTGCGATGTCTATGCTTTCTAAGCGTAAATTAAAATCCATTTAACTCATTTAACTAAGGGTGGGTAAAAAAGCAGATAATGAATTGTAGATCACAATATAGTTCGATTGCTATTAAAGATGTCGACTCACATTACTTTAGATTTAAAAGCGGGTATTATCTATAGGTCGTGTCGTCCATAAAGTCGCTGGGTTGTTAGATGTTTTGAGAACTTTTGTGAGTAGTGTGCGTGTAAAATGGAATTGCAAGTATACAATTGAGAGGACTGTTTATAGAAGTAGACCAAAATTTTCAACTAAAGCTGATTGCTTTGATTGATTGCTTACGCCAAAAAAATACATTGTCCACTTTCAAAACGCCATACAAAAAACATGTTTTTTTAGCTACATTTCTACGGTTTTGTTAAGATTTTGTAGTAGCGGTCTAAAAAATACACGGCGGCATCTAAAGAAATTTCTATGAAAAACAAAAAAATTGAGATATTGCAAATCTTGCAATTATCGGAAGGTGTTGAAAACAAACACAATATTACCTACGTAATATAATAAACAAGGTTTATTACTATTTTCAAAAATAAGAATGCATACATATATAATAAAAAAATAAAAAAACACAAATAACTAGTATTCTAGGTACATATTAAACGAGAATATGGTCGTATGATAATTCACCAATTGTTTGTATTTAACATTTGTCCATGAATTGCCTGAGAATAACTTCATCGCTAGAAGATCAGCAACACCAATAACTTATAGAGAACTTTTTGTCATAACAAATTATGAGCAATACCGTTCATTATCAAGAATGGCTTTGCGCTGATAAAACTTAGCTTACAGTGATATATCCAAAGAAAACCCCGATCGCGTTATCTTAAATCCATGTTCTTGAACAAACATCATGGTATGTAAATAAGCCGGCGTCACTAATTTTTTCTATTTTTGTAGTTCAATTTGTTTGTCCTTTATCTCTCTAAGAGGAACGGAAATTGTGCTTGGCATTGAATTAGTATTAAAAACTCTAAATCCAAACAGTCCCGGCTGTTGAATCCCATTTATAGTTTTAGTAGTATGTAATAGTTTAGTGCGAAATGATTGCAAACTGGAGGGTAGATCTTTTGTAGAAAATTTTTCTAAAGAAGCACAAAAATGGGTATTTGGGCTGTGTTGGTAACGCTTAGCTATTCTTTTCCAAGTGATGTACGGCAAAAAACGCAAAACAAGCAAGAAAATCTCAAAACATCAAACTTTGTTTGACACAAAATATTTTCAAGGGAAAAAATCACCTTCGCAAAGCTTGCGCTAAAACGCATGTTATGCGAGGAAAGGTCGAACATATGTGATTAACGTCGACTGACTCATTTTCTGCTGGCCTAAATACGTTTGAAAGCATTCGGATAAATGTAAAATTTCCTCCAGACACAATCAATTTTAGAGCCAAAGTGGAACTTTTAGAAATTTAGTCAGACTTTGACTGAATACGTTTGGATTAAATAAATCATTAATTGATAAAATAAACAACTTATATAGCGTGATTCCTGACAATTGCTTCACCACACTCTAATTAGTTGATGCGCATTTTTAAAAAAACAACAAAATTAAATGATTACTGGATTTTACCCAAGTCTTATGGCGGTTCACAGTTCTACAGCTTCTAAGATTATGATACGATACGAGCTACGTTGCCACATCCTTTTAGATGTAAAAGTTGCAAAGTGAAGATTTCATCTTTGGAAATGTAATTTGGAAATGTAATTACTGATAGTTTTTATTATAAAACTTTAAAAATTAGGTTTATTAAATGATTTAGTTTACGCATTTTAAAATTTGAACCTAAATTATCGGATTCAAGCTGCTTTTGGTTTTTTTTTGCGGCTAAGGGTAGCTTTGTCGATGTCGTAATATTACACCAGCATTAAAACTGCCACAATTTTTGTATTGAAATGATTTACTTAATAATTTAAAATAATCAATAAACTATTACCCTAAAACGGTGCAAGATAGAAGAAAGTTGCACATGAACATTTTTATAGAGGACAAAATTTACTATAAAAAAGTCGGCGGAAGAGTACAATTACGTTTAATAGTTTAAAAGATACAAGTATGCAAAGTTGCACGAAAATTACATTAAAATTCTGTAACTGTTAAACTATTAGATATAATTATACACTCCCTGGGATATTTTTGTAGTAAATTTTGTGCTCAATAAACTATATATGTGAAATTGTTATCTAAATTGTACCGTTTTTGCAGCGTACAAGGCGGAAGCTTGGGCGGATCTAATTCTAAAATTACTATACTAATTTTTCATCACTGCTAAGTGAAATTAAGACTTATTAAACTTTTAAAACATAAAACAAATCATAAGGAATATCTTGTTTAATAATAATAAACACTGAATCTAAAAAATACAAAAAATTAAGTAAAATTGGGCACCACCGCAACTTCCAGATTTGTTTCATCTGAGCGTTTCATCGTTTCGTTACACGAGCCTTCGAATCAAGATCCCTATACGTGTGTTCAACACTAAAAGTCATATGAATTTTGGCTAAGACTATATTAATGAGTGTTTGGAATTTTGGCAAAACGTAATTGCCAGCAAAAAAAAATTGTTTAATAGTACTAACGATACTCATTGGAATACACAAACGAAACCGATATACAAATCACATACATAAAACATGTGCAGACGTAAAATACATACACAGCGTACATGCAAACTTCACCGCGGATATACGCGGAACTAATGCCAAAGAAAAAAGTATACATAGGCTTACAAGTGTGTAGAGTATATAACCAGCTCAACACAACAAGATGCTGGAAATGCCAAGTCTATAGACACTCAGCACAAAAATGTCACGCACTGGCATGCAAATACTGCGCAAATGACCATTTATCAGAAAAATGTCCAGAAAAAAATAAAAAAATATGTATAAATTGCAAAAACGCGAACGATAGATACAAAACCGCAAGAAATATCTCACATTAGACATACGATGAAGAAACTTGTGAATCCTATAAAGAAAGAAAGAGATATATCATCTCGAAAACAGACTTCCCGATGGGAAAAATAATTGAAGAAAAAATTAAATTCCCCAATAGAAATGTATGAATAAACTTTAACAGTCTCAAAACTGAAGACTTGACAGAATGCAAAAAATTACTCAAAAAAGGGAACGATGGATTAATAGTTATACACCCGAACATCTGTAACATAAAAAACACTATAAAGAACTACTAATCGTTAACAAAGAACTAGAAGAGATACTAGACGTAAATGTCTGCTTTGAAACGAGACCAATTGATGAAAATTTATTTAAAATCCCAGGCTACTCAGTACATTATAATAAAGAAGCATTAAATCCAAATGACGGAGCCCTGACGTATGTCAAGAACAACCTACTTAACGAGCACCTCATTGCGTTTATTGGCCCAGTGGCAATAAACACAAACAAAATAAAGAAAAACAATGTGGAATATGAGATATTCTCAATCTACAAGTCGCCAATTGTAAAAATACAGGATTTCGTCGAGGAGCTAGAAAATTTTTTAACCAAAAAAAATTCTCATTGGAGACCTAAACATAGACATCTCTGAAGACACAATAACCTCAAATATGTTACGGTAAGAATTAGGGGTAACTAAATTTAAATGGAGCGATGGCCGCAGTAGCTCGGTTCTTGTAGGCAAAAGGGGGGGGGTTAGAAATTGTGAGGGGAATATTTAAATCAGAGATGTCGTGGTAGATAAAATTAGTCAAATGGTGATTAGAAATTGTTAGAAATGGGCGCCACACAATTTGTTTAGTTACGGTCCTGTTAAGTAAATTGTAAAAGTTTAACAAGGTTCTAGTAGTAGCGAAGGGTTGCTGAAAAAAAACGGGAAAGTTTAAGCAATAAATAGCAATCAGTAAATTTGATATAAATATAATTAATTTAGAATAAATGGAAATTTACAAAATAATCAATAAAATATTAAATTTTGAATTATGCAAACAAAATATGTGTGAAGTTGAGTAAAACAATCGATAATGGATTTCAAATATTACAAAAATACAGGAACTAAATTACCTTGTGTTAAAACAAAAGTAGTAGAACTAATTTAATTACGTTAGGTTCGCAAAACAAACAAAAAGAAAAAAAAAATTTGAGGCAGCGATCGAGATTCGACAAGACAGTTATTACAAATTTGAAATACAAAAAAAAATCTTACCTTTATTATTTCGCTGATGAAACTCCGTGCACGGAATTTCCAGTCAAAGTTTCCTTAAATAAAATATTGAAAACAAACAATTGGCCGTCGGCAAGTAACAGCCGAAAATTAGAGTTAGGTTCAAGTTTACTATCTCGTGGATCAAGGGATGCGTAACCAAATTTATGTAGGTTAATAGGTCAGTTACAATTACGTTATAAGTCAACAAATTTCAAAGTGAATCAGATAACAACTTCTTATAGAAACAAAGAGAAATTAAATTAAGTAAATTAAGTCAAAGTTTAAATAACAAAAGTGAATTTTAAATAGCAAAAAAAAAAATGTAAAATTTTAAAGTATAAGGAAAAGTTCTTGAATTTCTAAAGTTGATTAAGCAAGTAGGATTTTGATTAAAAGTTCAATGTAGAAAATCAAATCTTTGAGATTTGCACAAATATGAATTAATTCACAATAAAACGAAGGTTAACGGTTGGTTTTTTTTTCACTTAGCGTCAGTTGGTGCAATCGAAGTTGACTTCTCAGCGTAGCGTTAGTAGAGTTTACAGATGAACGGAGTATTTTGGTAGTTGCAGGAACTCTCATATGTGGGGGAAACAATCTATTGGAGGAGACGTTCATAGGAATTAGAACAATTTTATCGAAAGAAAGCCGCTGTAAAGAGGAAGGGAGAGAAGCGAAGTTAGATTAACTAAATAAAGCAAAAACTAAGTACTTTACCTGGGTATAATAATCCAGCGTTAAGAAAACTAAGTACATTTTTAAAATTTAAAGTAACTTATAGCCGTAAATATAGGATTTTTAGTAATTTTAGGACAGAAACAGGTTCCGTAGATATACTAAAAGTTAGGAAGGTTTCAACGTAATATCCGGTAAAATCACCGTGTTTAAGTAAACGTTAGTACTTCCAAGGTACAGTAAATTTTTGAAGTGATCTCAACAAGAGTTTATCAGGAACTGATTAAAGAAGGAAACGAACTACCTAAGGTCATAATAACCTCAGAAGATAACAAAATTAATTCGTTAGCAAACTGGTAAGAGCGCTCGAGTAATTGATATTTTAAACAAAGATCTTGATAAAGACTTGCAGAAAAGCAGAATTTAACCACGTATTAAGCGAAGATAATACGCTCTTAATTAATCATAAATTACAAATTATCAACCTTTAAAATGTAACGAAATAAAGCGTGAGATTAACAGCAACGTATAACTTAAATGAATCAAACAGTACCGGATTTAGAAAAATTTGCTCAAGGCGTAACACCCCCCCCCCCCAACAAAAGTTGCGCTAGGAAGCGGAAAAGAAAGGAAGCTGAGTAGCGAAACCAATAAGGAGTGATGAGTGAGTATACCAGGGATGAGCTAATGAAAATGTTCATGATAGAAGCAGAGAAAGGTAGGAAATAAAGAATGAAGTCATGAATAGGGCTTGATGTTATAGCGAGAACAGCGCTCCACGGAAAGAAAGAGGTTTAGCACTGACCTACTAGGAACCACCACAACGTCCTCATCCTACCATCCATAGGACGTTGGAAGAAAAGTAGAAAGTAGGAAAGGAAAGGGATAAGATAGGAAAGTTATAATTTTTGACGGGTATGTCGTTTTCGACGATTATGCCGTTTAAGAGAAATAGTATTAGTAGCTATCGTGGAGTGATCATCTGAATCAGATGCAGAAGAATGAGTAGTAGAATTTGAGTTATTGAAGTACGCAGGTTTTAGATCTTTTGCGTGGAAAATACCTATGGATTTACCTAAGGAATCAGCCAACTCATTTAATTTTATAAGGGTTTAGGAGCCAGTTTAGCGTTTAAGAATTTGGAAGCGTCGGATAAAACAAAGTTTCTCTTCCAAACGGAATCACCTTTCTTATAAGTTACTGTTCGTCTGCGTAAATTGTAGCGATCTTGAGTGCGTTGTGTAGAATGTTTCATTTTAGCAAAAATCTCAGTACGTAAGTTTTTGTAAAATTCTTTGGTACGTGTAGTAATAGGTAGATTAGTATCTATAGAAGGGATCTCATCGTCTAGAGGAGTTTTAAAGAGATTGCAGAAAAGAATGTGTTCTCGACCATAGAACGCAAAGTATGGAGTGTAATTAGTTATTTCGTGTTTTGAACTACGGATGGCACAGCCAATCTTTGATATAGGAAGCTATCATGGTTTTAAGAACTCTATTAACTCTGTCAGTAGGGTTAGATCTAGGGTGATATTTAGCAGTGTAGAGAATTTGGGTTTGATATTGGGTGCATAATTTTGAAAATTCCTTACTACGAAATTGGACACCATTATCAGCTATCAAGTATTGAGGAGTACCAAATAATAAGAATATTTGTTCTTCCATAATCTTACAAATTTTAGTAGCAGTAGCAGTACGAAGCGGAAAGAAACATAGAAATTTAGTAAAATAGTCAGCAACGACAAAGATATAGGAGATACCTTTAGAAGAGCGAGGTAAAGGACCAACAATATCACAACTTAGCACCTGCCATGGATGAGTGGGAGTTGCTCTGGGAGAAAATAAACCTGGTTGTGCTTTTTGTTCGACTTTGTGCGCAGCACAGGTATGACAATTACGGATGTATCTAGCAATATCGGCACGAAGATTTGGCCAATAGAAAAACTTATTTATACGATTTAAGGTCTTTGTAACACCGCAGTGCCCGCAACTGGGAGGATCTTGGTATTGACGAATAATTTCCGTACGCTGGTTTTTAGGGACAACTACTCTCCAATAAAATATCAGAGAGATCAGAAGAAGTAACGTGTTTGTAAAGCAAATCATTTTCCATAGACCACAGAGAAAACTTTTGAGGATTTTCAGAGACATTTTTAGTCATTTTCAAGTACCAGGGATCAGTAATAGGAAGATTAATTGAAGGTATAGTATAAGTGACATTAATAGCGCAAAGTTCAGGAGTAGACTCTTGTAAGTCGAGTACAGTTCTAGATAAGGCATCGGGAACAACGTGATTTTTCCTTTTACGATCAACAATAGAGAAATTATATTGGCCCAACGAACCAAACGTCCAGAAGGATTTTGAAGTTTATTTAGCCAAATGAGAGAATGATGATCCGTGATAACAGTGAAATGAGCACCTTCTATTAAGGCACGAAATTTCTCAATAGCCCACAAGACAGCTACGCATTCTTTTTCAGTAGTAGAATATTTAGTTTCGGGTTTAGTTAACAAGCGACTAATGTAAGCGATGACTTTTTTTCCATCAGGGGTTTCCTGACTAAGAACAGCACCTAAGCCAAAATTAGAGGCGTCTGTTTGGATAGAAAAAGGTAAAGAAAAATCAGGACAAGAAAGTATTGGAGCAGAAATAAGTTGTTTCTTGAGGAAAGAGAAAGCTTCTTCGCATTCAGAAGACCAGACAAATGGAGTACTCTTACGAGTTCAGTGAGTTAAAGGAGCTAAAGCAGTAGAGAAATTGGGTATAAAGCGACGATACCAACTAGCCATACCAAGTAGTCGACGAACTTCAGAAACAGAAGAAGGTTGAGGTATAGAGATAATAGCGTTGACTTTTTCAGGATCTACTTTTCTATTACAACATAGCCAAGATATTTTAGTTCAGAGAGACAAAAATGACATTTTTTTAATTCAAAATGAGTCCAGCATTAGATAAGCGAAAGAATATTTTAGTTAAAACTTTTAAGTGTTTGTCAAAGGAAGGGGTAGCAATGATAATATCATTCAAGTAAGCGAAGCAATAGGGTTCTAAATCAGCACCAAGAATTTGATCAATTAAGCGTTGAAATGTAGCAGGAGAATTATGCAAACCAAAAGGCATACGGTTAAACTGGTATAGACCTCTACCGGGTATAGTGAAAGCGGTAATGGGTTTCGAATCTTCAGATAAAGGGATTTGCCAGTAGGCAAAGCGAATGTCTAGAGAAGAAAGGAACTGAGCATCACGAAGACGGTCTAAGATAGTATTGATGTATGGTGATGGGTAAGCATCTTTTTCGGTTACGGCGTTAACTTTTCGATAATCTATACAAAAACGATAGGAGTAATTTTTTTTAAGGAGAACAATTGGGCTAGACCATGGACTTGAAGAAGGTTCAACAATTCCTAAAGCAATCATGGAATCTAATTCCTCATTAGCAATTTTGAGTAAAACTGGAATGGGTGGGTAGTAACGTTGTTTAATAGGTTCACTGGTTGTACGTATATGATGTTCGATTAAGGTAGTGCAGCCAAGTTCAGTAGAATTGAGTACAGGAGAGTCAAATAATGATTGAAGAGCTTGTTCTTCAGTAGGAGAAAAGTTATGTCTAGTAATTAAATGATCAGTAGTAGATCAGGAGCAAATTTCATCAGAATTTCCAAAAGTCCATATACCCGTATGAAAATTAGAAACATATTTATGATGATCTGGTAAAGTAGCGAAAGGGGTTTCCGAGTTAAGTGAAAGAAAAGAGGGCTCGCCTCGGTCCGAACACTCTGAAATTAATTTAACGAAGAATTAGTGCAATTTGAACAATTTGGTTTGATAACATCTGGTTTACCACAACCACAACAGTGAAGAGTTTGAGGTTCAGGGCATTTAGGAGAAACATGACCTGGTTTTCGACAATTCCAACAAGTGACTGAAGAAGGAGTGGAAGTAACTTTAGTTTTGTTTGATGGTTTCAAAGTAAATTTTGGTTTTGAGTCAGTTGAACTAGCAGTGACATCTGAGGTAACGGACTTCGTATCCTCTTCTTTGGGAGTAGACACCACAGAAGCAGCAGAAAGTTTAGGAGTATTCGAGCTACGGTTAGATTGAGTCGAGATACTAGTATCGGTATCTGAGGAAGAGCCAACACTTAAGTAGGCAAGGCTTGGTTCAAGCAGATGAGAAGATTTCCTAGAAGGAGGAGGTTTAAATGTTTCAAAAAAGTAATGATTCTGTTCGATTTGTTTACCTAAAGCAGAAAGTTGGGCGATATTAGCGACTGGAGTAAGCGTTAAAGCATTTTGGTAGAAAGGAGTTAAGTTACGGCGAATGTAGTATAGTTGTTTGGTTTCGGATAAAGGAGTCGTTAAGCGTTGAAAAAGATTGTACATTACAGAGAGATAAGAACTTATATTTTCAGAAGGACCCATAGTACGTCGTTCGTAAGTAGTCTTTGATAATAACCAATCGGTAAGAATTCGGTTTTCAGCATTGATACAATTTCATCCCAATTAGTTAGAGTGAATTTTCGAGAACGGTATAAGAGAAGGGAACGTCCTGTTAACAATTTAGGAGCATGAGCGAAAAGCATTTGTTTAGTAATAGCACGAGATGAAGCTAATTCATCCAATCGGGTTAGAAAAACTAAAAGAGACACTTTGCCTTCACCTGAAAAGGTTAAACCAAGCTTAAAGATATCAAAACGTTTTTCAGAAACAATTGATTGAAAAACGGGAGTTATTCTAGGTAATGGTCCAGAAATATCCAGTTCATCTTCGCTAGAAGAGAGTAAAGGAGGAGTTGAAGGATTAGCATCTTGATCAGTTACTTTAGCCTGTATTAGGATCATTGGAACTAGAAGGTTTGGGGTAGAAGAAGATAATTTATGAAAATCTGTAAGGGTAACGCGATTAAGTTTTTTAATTTTTTGTACTAAGTTTGATTTAAGGGTAGCAATAGCCAAAAGTAATGTATTACGTTGACCAGTTTCAGCATCACTAGTAGCGTTCATCAAAGAACAACGGCGTTCTATGTGAGGAATTAAACTATTCAAACGTAAAAAGTCTCTTGATTTGGGATCATTAGTAACAACGTCAGTGAAGGTTTTAATTCCATCAATAAGTTGGGTAATTGCAGTCAAATCATCAGCGAAAGGAATAGAAGGAGAAACAGGAGTCAAAGATTTTTCTAATTCAGGTACAATGGCATTACGAGCAAGTTTTCTCAAATTGCTAGTAGTAGTGGGTAGATCAATACCTCTGGAAGAAAGTTCATATTCAAGCTCAGCTTTTAGTAAACGGTTGACATCTATTTTAAATGAGAACATGGTTAATGAGTAAAAAGAAGTGAGTTAAGCAAAATTTGCTCAGGGCGTAACAAATAGTTACTTGAATGTACTAGCAGCTTATGAGTATATTTCAACCTTAAAACTCCACACTAGAATTACTGAGAATAGCTCAACCTGTATCGACCACTGTTTCGTTAGGACAAATAAAACGACCGAAAATTGGATTGTCAATGTTATAGAAACCAATATAACAGATCACTTTCCAACAGCAATTAAGCTGTCAACAAACAGCAGAAGGAGAGCTCAAAGCGAGACTGATAACATAATGATCACAAATTATAATAAACTAAAAAAAATATTATGGCTCAAAAGAACCTAAATGATATTTACCTCAGTCAAGATACAGATTTCTGCGCAAACTTTCTGACTAGAACCATCCAAGAGGCTATTACAAAAAGCCAAACAGAAAAAAAATCAGTATGAGAAACAAACAACCTTGGATCACGACGAAAATAGTGAACCTCATACATAAAAGAGATAAACTATGTTAAATCGCATGTAAAACAAAAAATCCTACTGACCTGGAAAATTTTCGAAAATTTCGAAACGAATTAACGGAAAAAATTAAAAAATCAAGATATGAATATTTCAATAAAAAACTCCGAAAATCTAGCTAACAAAACAAAAACCAAAAAACAAGAAAAACGTAGAATAACAAGAACTATTGACACATTCTATTTACATCCGGTTAACAAAAACAAAGTCTATAAAGAAATAATAAAAATGAAGGATAGAAAAAGCCCAGGACATGATAACCTAACTTCAAAATGTCTCAAGACGATCGCACCTTGGATTACAGAACCATTAACACGCATGATAAATACAGTTTTTAGCACAGGAATATTCCCAAGAATATATAAGAAAGCCATAATAAAACCTATTTTTAAATCAGACAAAAAAGACTACGTGGGAAACTATCGACCGATATCCCTAATATCAGACTTAGCAAAAATAGTGGAAAAATGTTTATATAGAAGAATCATGCAATTGGTCAACGAGCACAATATATTACACAATAACTAATTTGGGTTCAAACAAGTAAAATCAACAGAAGACGCCTTAACAGAATTTACAAAAAGAATCTATGAAAACATTGACAACAAAAATCCCACACTCCCAATCTTTGTAGACCTGGCGAAAGCTTTCGATACATTAGACCACCAAATACTACTCAAAAAACTTGAATTGATGGGTATTAGAGGACTAGCTCTATCACTACTGAAAAGCTATTTGACACAAAAAGAACAAAGTGTTAGAATAGAAAAATACACAAGCGACATTGAAATTATGGAATATGATGTCTCTCAAGGCACAGTCATAGGTCCACTTTTATTCATTCTGTATATAAATGACTTATACGAACTTTCAATAACAGGAAAAATATTCTCATTTGCTGATGATACATCCATAATCTTCGAAACAACGACCTGGGATGATCTAAAAATACTAGTCGAAATGCCCAGAGTATACCAGTGGTTTTCAAACAACTCATTAACAGTGAATGTCGAGAAGACAGAAACTATACTTTTTGGATCACAGATAACATCAATACCAATATGGAAAAACATAAATATACCACCAAGAAGAAAAGCAAATAAAAATATCAACACACGCTAAATACCTGGGTGTTATTACTGATAGTTACCTTCGATAGAATCATTATATAAACTGGACGAGCAGAAAACTGAGATACTTGCCGTACATATTCAAAAAAAAAAATGTTGTTTCTAAAAAATTAATTGAAACATCCATATACCATGCACTTTTTTATTAGTGCTTAAAGTATGGAATAATAGTCTGGGGAAGCGCAAATAAGACCAACAAAAAACAAATTGAAATCATATAAAAAAGAGTACTTAAAGTAATCTACAATAAACCTTTGAGTTATCCGACTGCACTATTATTCAGTGAAAGTAAACAGTTAAACATCCAAGAAACATTCGGACTCCAAGCAATAATCATCCTATCAAAAGCAGGATTACAAAATGAAAACCACAAGCAGGGTATAAGATCCTCAAGACAGACAGACCTTCGTCTCATAAGAATTCCTTTGATGAAACAAGCAATTGGCCAAAGAACATACGAATTCATTGGAAGAAGACTAATAAACAGCATGAACACAGAATTACGAACAAAGCTGATAATCTACAAAGACAGTGAAAAAAAAAAAGAATTACATGGGAAATAGTGAAGTGGATAAATAGCACATGCATCGAAGAAGTGCTAAAAACAGAACAATAAATAATAACCAATGAATTTTATAGGGAAAAAAAAGGAAAAATGTCATCTCATAATTGTGACAAAACTATAGAAAAATTAATTTTATTATTTTTATATTTTACTTCTATATTGTGGAAGTTTACTATTATATACTTTATACTTTGTATTTTATCTTCAAATTTTTGATTCAGTTGCATACGAGGGTGTGTTCCCTCACGCAGGAAAAATGTATATGTACATATTCTTACTGAATAAATTCAATTTAATTCAATTCAATTTATTTTTAGTGTCAGCAAATTACCGAGAAGCATTGTGTAGTTCTTAGAACAGTAAATTAAACATCATACGTTATTTTTTATTTCGATTTATTAACGGTGTCAACAAACTATTTATTGTTACAGGTCAGTAATTTTCGATTTATTTGGCTCAAAATTTAGATTTTTTTAAACGTTTTATCAAAATTTTTATTTTGACATTTTCTGCTTTTATTGATGCTATGATTTCATCTTCTAAATTAACAACTTGTTAATCAAATACACGCTGTATGTATTTACTTCTTTCTAACCAATAAACCTTTATTTGTTTTTTCTGAATTTCGGATATTGTTATCATTCGGTTATTGTTATCAAAAATCTCAAGTCCCAACGAGATTGTATTAAGCGGCGTGCACTGTATTATAATAAACCATTTTTGTATTCGTAATTATTTCCATTCAACAATAATAAAATGGACAATATAATAAATAAATAAATAAAATATTTTTCATTACTAAAACTAAGCGTCGAATCTGCTCGATACACATTAATGAAGCATCTAATGTACATATATACAAAAAGGATAAAATACAATGTCTACAATTATACTGTGGTAAAACTGAATTATAATATGAATATATAGTCGCATTTTTACAGCAATTACTATTTACATCAATATATTGTTAGAAATCGTTGACCCTACTTTAAAATAAGATAGGGTTCTTGACAAGCAAAGTTTTTTTTACGTTTCCGAGATAATTATTGAACAAATTTTATTAAAATTTGAAACTTTAATACTTTGTTTTGAATTTGGTAGAGACTTAAATATTGCTATTTGGTTCACAGTAATACATAAAAGTTGTAATTATTACTAGAACGAGATTATAAGAAGCAATAGCTATAGGAATTAATCTAATTTTAATCAGCAAATGTCAGATTCTAACTTCAACAGCTGTTTGCAGGTTGGGTTTTTAAAAATGAAAACGCAGAACATCACCCAAAAATAACAGCAGTCATATATATTGAAACGTTCGAGAAAAAGTTCCAGAACGTTTACCGAAAGATATAGAAAATTCTCGAACGTTTGGCCAAAATATATAAAAGCGAGAAAAATATATCATAGGTCAGTTATTCCAGTAATTCAAAGACGGCATTGTTAAGAAGGTTATTCAAGTCTAAATAAATAAGTGATTAACGCGTGTCGCGGTAAATCTACGGTGTATAACCTTGTACGTGACTTTAATGTAAACAAGCGTTAGTGCTTACATAAATAGAAGTTATCCGCGGACTTTATCTTTCGGTGAGTGTATTATATAAATTAGCGTGTTTGTATTAAATATCCTTAGATTTAATTAGTTTGTTAATTTTTAGTACAAATAAAGTAGTTTTAATAATCGTTACAGTGGTGATACAAGTGTGTGGTATCAAATCGAATAGATAAACAATTGTACCAGCTGTTCCATTTCGTTAAAGCAGTGCATTTAAACTTTTTATTCGTGTTATATATAACTTATGCCGGTAATTCGTTATCAAACTAAAATGAATGCGAAGTTATTTGAATTTCTCGAATCAATAAAAATGGTCAAGAATGTAACGAATAAACAACGGATACTCTTTAATCGTGCCAAATATATAACTACTAAAATAATTTAAATAATAATAATGCACCGTGCTAGCTCTATAATTTTATTAAATATAAACAACACACAAACATTAGAGCGATGAGAAATATTTCTAATTATAATCAGGACGGGGTATTCTACTCGTACACTAATATTTACAATTCTAATTTGAAATATAATTTGGACGCCACAATATTTTTTATATTAAATTTATAACGGTTAAATATTGAAACCAACTGATAAACAAATCTTAAAACTAACACTTAATTAAGTTATTTAGGTACATACGTGTTATTGAAGGTTAATTACTTGTTGCTGTTCGTAACTTCAGCGCATGGGCGTGGTCATCATGTGACTTAAATGAATTACGCAATACTTGGAAATCTTCCGAAATTTACTTTCTATTGTTTTCGTATAATTTGATTTATCCTATCACCTTAGCTCGATGATCATTAACCATAACTTCATAAAAACGTATTAGGGGAAACGTACGTATCAGAAATTTTCCATAATCGTATCGTACATAAATCGTAATATTCGTATTCAAAAACGTAACGTAAAACCATCGAAATTGTACGTATCCAAACAAATCAAATCGAACGTATCAACCAGAGCATAACGTAACTCATAGTTAAAAAAAAACTTTCAGTTCGTGCGTACAAAAAAAACTAATACGCAAAATCGAAAGGTTACACAACACATGTACAGAACAAAGAAATCACTTACCCCTTTAGATTACGGGTTTCTTTAAATAACCAAAGGCAAAAAAATAAAGCGACGAAAGCGAAAATACAGCGACAAAAGCGGGTATTTTCATTGCATTATTACTAAAGCAGATTTCAACCGTTCAAATTTAACATGAGGAAATTTTCTGTACGTTATGCAGGAACGTCCGCTTCCTTTGGCAGTTCAACGGAAGATGAAGATAAAACAATATGGCTACGAATCACGCATGAGTAATGTGCATCAGCGATTTGCGCACGCAGGGACTCCAAAAATGTTAAATTAAGCCAGAAGTATTCAATCGAAAAAATGTAAACGTTACAAGAATCAATGAATAGAAAAATGAAAGAAAATTCTGGTAAAATGTAAGAAAATTCTAGAAGTTTAAGAGAAGAAATACGAACAAGCATTAGTATAGAAAACCAAATTAAGATGGTTTAAGAAGAAACTCAAGTAGATATGTTACATTTAACAGAAGAACTTTGCAAATCTGTGAATGACAAAATAGAAGCAGTAGGAGATAGAATGATACTAAAAAAATAAACCAAATGAATTGCTAAGGTGAAGGAAGCGTCACGAGCGAAAAAAAAAACGAACCTGAAATAAGACTACTCCTGGACTGGAAAGAAAACGGCCGACGACCATCCTGGGATTAAGTGAGTGCTTTGAGCAGGTACATCAAAGCGCACTGGGCGCAGTGGGACTCTTTGATAGTAGAGGACTTCAGAAGTGTTAAAGCATCTCCACGATGGTACATCAGAAAGACACTTTGGCATTAAGAAAACATTGGGGGTCTGCGCATCAGGAAATAGTATAGCGAGAAAACGAAAAGCACCAATGAAGCAATACAACGTAAGAAGCTCTTTAAAAAGAGTAGCGATTGACATCGCTGGGTCGTTCCCAGAATATGATTCGGGAAATAAGTACATCTTGATGGCGATGGATTATTTTACGAAATGGACGGAAGCTTACGCCATACCTAATCGACAAACAGCTACAGTTGCAGACGTATTAGTAAAAGAGTGTTTCTACCGGTTTGGAGTTCCGTTGGAGTTACACTCCGATGAAAGCCGCAACTTTGAATCTCGGCCGTTTCAAGAAGTATGCCGACTGTTGGGAATTAAGAAAACTGGGACGACGCCTTTCCATCCTCAATCTGATGGAATTGTTAAACAGATAAATTAACTACTAAGAAAATACTTAGCCAAAGTAGTGTTCGAACACCAAAGAGACTGGAATCAGTACGTGCACTTTTTCTTATAGCAAACCGATCATTCGTTCACGGAAGCACAGGCCAAACACCATCCTGTGTAATGCTCGGTGCCATACGATCTGAAATTTGGACGAAGACTGGAAATAGAAGTTGCTGGAGAAGACTACGTCAGCAAGCTGACCAAGAAGCTAGACGAAGTACATGAAGTAGCCCGTAAAAACACATAAATTGTCAGCGACAGAATGAAGACCAGATATGACGTTAAGGCACAAAATGGTGGGTTTTAACCTGGCGACATGGTGTGATTGCATAATCCTCAAAGAAGTCGTGGTTCGTCGCCGAAGCTGCAGAGGCAATGGGAGGGACCTTATGAAGTCGAGCAGCGTATTAATGACGTCATATGTCGCATCCGAAAACCACCCAGAGACAAGTCAAAAGTGGTCCACGTCGATCGTCTAGCCATGTTTCCTGGCGATAACCACAATACGCAAGTTCAGGTGCAAACCAGAGTAATAAGTAGCAGAAGCAAAATAAAATCAATGGAGTTCGAAAAGTTTAAGAGCTTATACGGAAGTTCTGGGAAAGCTAGGTTCGGAGTTACCACTGAGGACCTGTTCCAAACACAAAAAAATTACGCCATCGCACATTGCGTGAGCGAGGATTTTGATATGTCCAGATGGGTTGCAGTCGTATTTAAAAAGAAGTTTGGGCAGCTAGATGAACTACGAAGACAGCAACCGGCAGTTGGAAAAGTTTTAAACATACGTGGTGACAAACGTTTCGTTTTCTATCTGGCCACCAAGAAATATTCACGTACCAAGCCGTTATACGAAAATCTGTGGCGAACATGATGAAATTTCAAGAGAGAAATGGAGTTCCACCATATTAACAAATTGGCAGTACTCAAGCTTGCTTGTGGCTTAGATCAACTGAATTGGAAGACATTCAAGTGTTGGTCTGTAATTAGCAACCAAGGGGAATATCGGGCCAGGAAAAGTCCATTGACTGTTACTTTTATCGTAAAGGAAGTTGCCAAAATGGAGAAAGCTGCCGCTATCGCCACGATTCTTTCTACCGCTGTTGCATTCAGTCCTAAGAAGGGGACAGCGAAACGTTCCAGAACGAAAGATATAGAAAATTCTCGAACGTTGCTCCAAAATATATACAAGCGAGAAAAATATATCATAGGTCAGTAATTCCAATAACCCGAAGACGGCAGTAAGCAAGCGTTAGTGTTTAAATAAATAGAAGTTATCCGCGGATTTTATCTTTTTCTGAGTTTACTATATAAATTAGCGTGTTTGTATTAATTATCCTTAGATTTAATTAGTTCGTTAGTTATAAACGTGTACATATTTTTAGTATAAATAAAGTAGGTTTAATAATCGTTACAATATGTAGCTGCTGGGCTTCTGGAATTGGCTCCGCGTTGTACTTGATGCATAGTTTGTAAACAAATTGTTCGTATCTTGACGATGTTTTAGCCACCTGCCATTTTCAGGTCTTCTTCGCTTGAGCTGCTGTTTTACTGCGTATCAGAGGTGGACTGATTTCTGTTTCGATCGTTGGTTGTTTATACCTGCTTCTTGTAATACGCTTTGGTGCGCATGACTGATTACCTGTACTGTTTTCTGCTTCTGATGAAAGTTCTGTAGTCGGTTTTCTATTTATAGTATTCCGCTTCGGTGAATCTATCGTGGCTAGGTCTTTAGTTTAGTAAGGTTGTAGATCTTTTTGTGGTGGTGAGTTCTAGTTGGTAGTCTCGGCGTATCATCTCTAGCGTTGAGACTATTTTGCTTCCCTAATGATCTTTTTTGTTTTGTGTTCAACATTTGCAATGACTTTTGTTTCTTTAAAGTTGATTTCATGAAAAGTTTTTTTGACATGTTCTGCCAATGATGTTGATTCTTGTTTTATTACGGCGTTGCGGTGTTCTTCGCGCCTTATATTAACCCTTCTGTTTGTTTGCCCTACGTAGCAGTCATCACAACCTTAGCAGGGAGTTTTGTAGACCCCTTGTCATTCCAAAACTATCTTGGTTTTTGAATTCGGAACTATTTGATTTATCTTCTTTACGGTGTTGAAGATGATCTGAATGTTGTGTTTTCTTAAAACTTTGCTGATCTTATGTGGTACTTTTTATGTATGGAAGAAAAGTTGTGACATCAGGTTTTTTTTCGTTTACTTCTGTATACAGACATACAGAAGAAGACGAAAAGAGAACGTTTATTAAACCGTTCGTTGTATCGCCCACTTACCTCATTGCGTCGGTTGATTGCGTACTAGCATTTTTGACAATGTCGCTCTACAAATTAATTATTTATGGTTTGCAGGACAGGCCTATATTAGGTGACGTGACTATAACTCGGGCTTAAAAATACCGCCAACTTAGTTTTATTACCGTTTATTTTGGGCCGTACTGTATTAGTAACTACATTAGTATTTAATCAATAATCTGTATACCATTTTTCTTTAATTTAGTTTTACAAAATACTGAACCTATACACTCGCTTGCAAAAGCAGAACTTAAGAACCATTTCTAAATTATCGTTTTACTAACCATAAAGTTTCTCAAAATAACACCGATATAATCCTTTCAAATTTTATTTTTTAAAGAAATTTTATCTGAATCGCAATATTCGTTAAAAAACATAATAAAAAACGGTACAATATAATGCGTAATAAGGTTGGTAAAACTTACTATGAATTGAAAGTAATTGAGATTAACAAATATTATGTATAATCTAATTTAAAGATAAATTTGATATAACTAACAATGAGACATTTATAACAGAAAGGCATTAGTTTTCTTGAACAGAAAGCATGGCTTTATCAAGTAAGTTTTTTTTTATTTAACGTTAGTTTTATTTTAAAAAATTGATGCTTGTTTAGTACCGTTGTAATTAAAAAAATTTAAGAATTAGAGTACTGTCATATTTTTTTTATTTGAATCAAATGTTGCTATTTATATAATTAAGTGTTGAAATAGGTAATTAGCGTTAGCACCTAATGCTTAAATACACGTTCTAGTCAAACCAATTTACAACAACGGAATCATTACGACTCCAAATTATAAATACAAAATGGATCCAAGAGGCGTAGGCTACGAGTTTTTTCAAAATTTCCAAAAATACGCGACAAAAACAATACAGGTAATATTAACCATAATTAAAATTCAAAATTAAAACGAATTTAGATCGATGCATTGACTGGCGAAGAAGACACTTACGAATCCGTTCTACAACGAAGTATTCGTGTTGCTCTGAAACTATTGGAATTTGGGCTTACACCAAACGATACCATTTCCACATGTTCTTTAAATCACGTTAACAACTGCGTTCCTATTTTTGCATCTCTTTTTATTGGTGTTAAATCGGCTTCTTTTGATTATAGAATGCACGATACAGAAGCAGTGCTTTTAATGGAACAAATCAGTCCGAAAGTTATATTTGTCGATTTTGAATCGCTTTCTTTCATCGAATTAATTTTGAAACAAGCAAATATAACGGCAGATATTATTGTTTTTGGCGAAACGCCGAATTACATAAACTTTTTCGATCTTCTTTCACCAAACCCTGACGAGCACGAGTTTAGACCAGTAGAAATTGACGAAGCTGAAACGGCAATTATATTTTTTACTAGTGGTTCATGTGGTATGCCAAAAGGCGTTTGTTTAAGCCACGGATTGTTTCTTGAACAAATTGCTGTTACTTTGTAAGCATTTTTAAAATTTTGTTGTTAGCTGTTAATCGCATTTTTTTTAGAGATTTGAACGAACCTTACGAACGTATATGGGACTCTTCGTCTTTTTACTGGACCAACAGTCTCTTTTACTGGGCAATTTCAATATTTAACGGCGGTTGTAGAATCCTTGTACCTACTGCTAATGATGCAGAATTGGTTTGGAAATCAATCACCAACTACAAACCTACGTATATTTGTATAACGCCTTACGAGCTAAGATGGGTATGGAAATTCAAACCTGATGATGTATGTGTAGACAGCGTAAAAACAGTTGATATAAATGGTGGACCATTACCTGAGCACGAACTGGTTCAATACAGAAAGTTTTTTTCAAATGCCAAATTAGCACCACAATATGGATCAACTGAAGCTGGGGTGGTACTTTTTTTTCAAACGAACACCGAAAAAGATTTAGAATTTTATAACAAAAAGAAAACAGCAAGCGGGTCGGTGTTAAATGGGATATCGTACAAGGCAAGTTAATTTTTTGCTTAATAATTAATGAAATGTTTGTTGCAGATTGTTGATGTTGACACGGAAGAAATTTTAGGACCTAATCAGCAAGGAGAGTTGCGCATTAAAATGAAAAATTTGTTTTTTACGTATCATAACGGCGACGCCTTGGAGGAATTTGACAGCGACGGCTGGTTTAAAACGGGAGATATAATGTACTACGACGAAGATTATTATTTTTATTTTGTGGAAAGATTAAAAGTAATGATTAAGTTCCAAGCTTTAACCTTGTCGCCAAAAATAATTGAAAACGTTTTGATGTTACGCGACGACATCAGTGCTGCTTGCGTGATTGGAATTGAGGACATTGAAGACGACGAGCACCTTATGGCTGTTGTAGAGCTAAACAATGGTTGTGTAACTGAAGATGATTTTGAAAAAAACGTTTGTCAGTACGTGCAAGAAAAACTTGGTGACAAATTTCTGCTTGATGCAGGAGTTAGAATTGTCGATAAAATTCCATCTACACCGTCTGGCAAATATAACAGAAGAAAATTAAAGATGATGTTTAACAAAATTGAAATTGTACAAGAATAAAATTTTAAATTGTGTTTGTATGTTTTTAAATAACACCATTAATTTATATCTATCAATATAATCTACGTTGTTATTAAAATAAGAAACTACACAAAATTGCTTTGTACTTTCGGTTTTGTATTGTCATGCTACATGCAAAACTTGTTAAAGCAAAAATGACTGAATAAAAGCAATGTAGATAATGTAATTGTTGTTTATAAATGCTTTATTGTAATGATAATTACGGATATCGTGTTCATGTAGTTGACCGCATTTCCTAAGTCAGGTAGTCAGTGATGTTCTTAGAGTTGCTGCGATAAATTGGTGCAATCCGCTGCCTAGCGAAAAATGATTACAAGAATAAGGATCTAAACTTTTTATTCATTATTTGGTTGTATTAGACTATTAACCGAAACGAAAGCAACGCATTAAAGTTCCAACTTAAAAATTTTCACAAATATACTATTTTACTAGCAAATGTTGTCTACTTGAATTAAGGGATGTGCTTTTTAAGCGTAAATTAAAATTCATTTAACTCATTTAACTAAGGGTGGTTAAAAAAGCAGATAATGAATTGTAGATCACAATATAGTTCGATTGCTATTAAAGATGTCGACTCACATTACTTTAGATTTAAAAGCAGGTATTATATAGAGGTCGTGTCGTCCATAAGGTCGCTGGGTTGTTAGATGTTTTGAGAACGTTTGTGAGTAGTGTGCGTGTAAAATGGAATCGCAAGTATACAATTGAGAGAACTGTTTATAGAAGTAGACCAAAAAAGTTTCAACTAAAGCTGATTGCTTTGATTGATTGCCTACGCCAAAAAAAATACATTGTCCACTTTTAAAAGGCCATACAAAAAACATGTTTTTCTAGCTACATTTCTACGGTTTTGTTAAGATTTTGTAGTAACGGTCTAAAAAATACACGGCGGCATCTATAGAAATTTCTACTTAGAAAAACAAAAAAATTCAGATATTGCAAATCTTGCAATTATCGGAAGGCGTTGAAAACAAACACAATATTACCTACGTAGTATAATGAACAAGGTTTATTATCAAAAATAAGAATGCATACATAAATAATTAAAAAATAAAAAAACACAAATTACTAGTATTCTAGGTACATATTAAACGAGAATATTGTCGTATGATAATTCACTAATTGTTTGTATTCAACATTTGTCCATGAAATGCCTGAGAATTGTTTCCCATAACCTCTTCATCGCTGAAAGATCAGCAACAACAATAACTTATAAAGAATTTTTTGTCATAACAAATTATGAGCAATGCCGTTCATTATCAAGAATTGCTGGGCGCTGATAAAACATAGCTTACAGTGAAATATCTAAAGAGAACCCCGATCGCGTAATATTAAATCCATAAACAAACTTGAACCAACATCATGGCATGTAAATATTTTTTTCTATTTTTGTAGTTCAATTTCTTTGCCCTTCATCTCTCCAAGAGGAACGGAAATTGTGCTTGGCATTAAATTAGTATTAAAAACTCTAAATCCAAACAGTCCCAGCTGTTGTTTTCCAATTATACTTTTAGTTGTATGTAATAGTTTAGTGCAAAATGATTACAAACTGGAGGGTAGATCTTTTATAGAAAATTTTTCTAAAGAAGCACAAAAATGGGTATTTGGGCTGTGTTGGTAACGCTTAGGTTTTCTTTTCCAAGTGATGTACGGTAAGAAACATAAAACAAGCAACAAAATCTCTAAACATCAAAATTTGTTTGACACAAAATATTTCCAAGGGAAAAAGGCACTTTCACAGGCATGTTATGCGAGGAAAGGTCGAAAAATTGTGATTATCGTCCACTGACTCATTTTCTGCTGACCTAAATACGTTTGAAAGTATTCGGATAATTGTAAAATTTTCTCTAGACACAATCAATTTTAGAGCCAAAGTGGAATTTTTGGAAATTTAGTCAGACTTTGATTGAATACGTTTGGATTAAATAAATTATTCAAAGATTAAATAAACAATTTATATAGCGACATTCCTAACAATTGCTTTACCACACTCTAACTAGTTGCGCATTTATAAAAAAACAATAACATTAAATGATTACTGGAGTTTACCCGGGTTTTATGGCGGTTCACAGTTCTACAGCTTCTAAGATTATCGCACGTTGCCACATCCTTCCAGATAAAGAAGTTGCAAAGTGGAGATTTTATTTTTGGAAATGTACATCCACAGTGTAAAAATTTTTGTTAATTAAACTCTTTTCTTTTACCGATTCTACAATTAATTAATTCTCCTATTAATATTAAACAAATGCGTTACTGACTATAAAAAAGCATTCAAGAGATGAACTTTACT
The DNA here is from genome assembly GCA_035610365.1 of Aquatica leii. NCBI lineage: Eukaryota > Metazoa > Arthropoda > Insecta > Coleoptera > Lampyridae > Aquatica > Aquatica leii. The sequence continues at coordinate 27,234,408 of CM069438.1, forward strand.
TTAACATGAATCCTTTTTCTAGTCTTAACAGATTTATAACGCTAATAATCTTTACAACTGTTTGACTGCTGATACAATTTCGACATTCAAAATTTACTCAAATTTTATTTTACCTACTTTCGTTCTTTGTTGATAACTTTACAGTGAAATCGTTTATGATAAACTAGTAATTACTGATAGTTTTTATTATAAAACTTTATAAATCAGATTTATTAAAGTATTTCGTTTACGCATTTTAAAATTTGAACCTAAATTATCGGATTCAAGCTGCTTTTGGTGACCACCGCGGCTTTTTTTGTGGCTAAGGGTAGCTTTGTCGATGTCGTAATATTACACCAGCCTCAAAACCGCTACAATTTTTGTATTGCAATGATTTGCTTAATAATTTAAAATAATCAATAAACTATTACCCTAAAACGGTGCAAGATAGAAAAAAGTTACACATGAACATTTTTATAGAGGACAAAATTTACTATAAAAAGGTCGGCGGAAGGGTACATTTACGTTCAATAGTTTAAAAGATACAAGTGTGCAAAGTTGGACGAAAATTACATTAAAATTCTGTAACTCTTAAACTATTTTATATAATTATACACTCCCTCGGAAATTTTTGTAGTAAATTTTGTGCTCAATAAATTGTTTATGTTCATTTTTCATTTAAATTGTACCGTTTTTGCAGCGTACAAAGCGGAAGCTTGGGCGGATCTAATTCTAAAATTACTATAATCATTTTTTATCACTGCTGAGTGAAATTAAGATTTATTATACTTTTAAAACATAAAACAAATCATAAGAAATATTTTGTTTAATAATAATAGACACTGCATCCGAAAAATACAAAAAATTAAGTAAAATTGGGCGTCACCGCAAGTTCCAGATTTGTTTCATCTCAGCGTTTCATCGTTTCGTTACACGAGTCTTCGAATCAAGATCCCTATAAGTGTGTTCAACACTAAAAGTCGTATGAATTTTGGCTAAGACTATATTAATGAGTGTTTGGAATTTTGGCAAACGTAATTGTCAGCAAAAAAAATTGTTTATTAGTTCTAACGATGAACCTATGAAAAATTATCAACCAAGAGAAACCCGTTACCATCAAAATTACATCAATCTTTATAAATTTAATAACCGTTTTTTATTAAATGTTTAGGTTGAGTAAGCTGCCCATGGTCTAGGAGTTTATTGAGCTGTTTTTTTTCGTCATAAAAAATTGACTCGTTTTGTTACAAAACGAGTGTACATCATCTTTACATCAACACCGATATGCTTACTAAACAGACAAATTATGTGATCTGAGTACACATGAGCTCATTGTTTAGATATAGAGAAAGCATATGTAAAATGGAGTGTTGAAGTAAGAAACAAATTTATTTCGAACTATGCGGTTTCAATTTCTAGTAGTAGTAGTAATGTAGTGCTTCTTGTTTAGGGCCATCGTTTCATCGTGCTAATGTTTGCATTTAAAAACTGTGTGTTGAGCATCATCAAATTTTTCCTCACATAGAAAACATGATGCGTCTTTTTACGATTGCCGGCAAGGTACATCGCAAAACAGTCGTGTTCGTAAAGGCTCGAGTGATGATAATTCAAGTTCCCATGTTTTCTGCGTATCTAGTTGCGTAGATTTGAGATAAGCAACCGGGTCCAGGGGGCTTTGGGGTACTGTTTCCTTCTAGATTTATATTTTTATAATGAGTTTTCTTGTCTTGTGGCTTTGGAAACCACTTGCTTAGCTTTATTTCTTTCTTCGGCCAGGATATCCTACAAAAAATTCCCGCTAGAACTTTAGCTGCTTCGTGTGACACGGTCCTATATGCGGAAGTAATTTTTCAAGACATTATTTTCTGGGTTTTGTCTGCCATATTCTTATATTTACTAGCAATTAGTGCAGTGTGTCATACTGGTGCTGCATATAGTAGGATGGAGTAAATCGTAAATATAATCAGTTTTCTTTTTGGCCGCCGTTGGGCTTCTAACGTTAGCCATCAGTTTACTCAGTAACGCTATTCTACTATCCGTTTTATTTACTGTTAGTACGACGTGTGACCCAAAATAGAGGTGTTTATCCAGTATAATAATAATAGCCTTTATTTATCATACAAAAAATTCTTATCTTTTCTTACTACATAAACAAAAAAAAATCTTAAACTGTCCACTTCTCTTTATTCAAATACATCGACTACATTACATGTAATCTTCTTCTCCTTTACAATACTTCTTCCATCCATCCCATTCTTTCTCCCAACATTTTCAACCTTCCTCTCTCCTCTTCTCTTAGTTATATGCATTCCTTTAACATGTGCTTTATATTTTCCCACACCTCTCCATATAGTTTACATATTCAATCTTTATCTTCTTTCCAATACTTATTTTCATGCTCTTCATTCCCGCATCTAAACCTTGCTACCATTCTTTTTAATTTCAAGCGTTTTTCTCCCTTTATTTACCTTGGAATGTTATCTATTACTATATCTCTCAATGTATTTATGGGGTCTTGTCTTTGTATGTCCTTACCTCTTCTTATTATCTCATCTTTTATTTTCCTTTCTGTCTCCCTTATTTTTTTTACCTCTTTTCCAACATACCCAACTCTTTCATAATAACTTTTTCTTTCTTTTTCCCCATATTTAATTTTTTCATTCTCTCCAGCACATCTGAAGTAATTTACATTATTTTCTTTCTTTCATTTGTTCTTCGTAACACACTGCTTTCTTTCCAGTGTTTTTCTAAGATTGTTCCATTTCCTCCCATTCTTCCTACCCCCATATTTCCGCTACGTGCATTATCACACTCTTTATTAATTTGTTGAACAACCATCTTCTTGCTTCCATTTGCTTCCCAAGTCCTCTCTCTCTCCTATACCCTACACCTGACCTACTATTCTATAACATTTCTTTGCTAACTACTTTAAATGTGCATCATCTTTATTGTCGTAACTGATTCGATAACTTAAATAAGTTATTTAATTTACACTCTTCATTGCCTCGTCTCCCCACTTCTACTCCACTCTTTTTTTTACATTTCTTATCTTTTTGAAACACTACTATCTTTGTTTTTCCCATATTTACACTTAAACACTTTTTTCCAGATACTTTTTCACCGTCTTTATCATCTCCGTCATTTCTCTTTCTTTCTTCGTTATAATCACTGTCATCCGCAAACGCTAAAACCCACACTTTTAACCTCCCCATTACTATTCCTTCACTCTGTTGTGCCATCAATTCTTTCTATATATCCTCTAAATACACTGCACTTCTGCCTTAATCCTTTATTTCTCCAAAATGCTGCACTTGGCTTTCCATCTATTCTTACTTTACACTTTGTCTCATATATTTCCTCTATATTTCTAACTACTTCTTTCTCTATCTGTTTCTGTCTTAATGTATTCAATAATTTACTCTTATTTACATTATCAAACGCTGTTTTTATAGCCAGAAATAACGCAAAACCTTCCCGCTCTGTTCACGTCTAATTCTTTGTTTACTATATGTTTCAATATGTATACATTATCTAATGTCCTTCTCCTTTTTCTAAATCCTGTCTGCCAGTCTGGTAAGATCTTTTTTTCCTCCATTTTTCTTTTAAGTCTTTTTTGCAAAATTGTCATATAAATCTTATATCCCACATTTGCAACATTTAACCACTAGAGTTGTTATCTCTCTTTTGTGTCCTCTTTTGTAAACTGGACATGTTATTGCTTTTTTCCAATCATCCGGAAACCCTTCACCAGACAGTATCTTATTTAAATTTTTTTTTATTCTTTCTTTCGTTCTTTCTCCTCTATATTTCCATTGTTCTCTTTGCGTTCTTTCCGTCCCTTCAGCCGTTCCTTTTTTTGTTTTTTTGATTGCTTTATCTTATTCTTCTCTTTGTATAGCCGTACTGCTTCCTTCTCTTGTTATCCTTTCTATTTCGAGTTCACCTTTCCTCTCATCTTTGCTTTCTAAGACCTTTACGCAATGTTCTCTTCATTTTTTTATATCAATTTGTATTCCCCCTTTTTTAACAATTTTTCTTTCCTTATTCAAAAAGCTCCATATGTTTCCTTCATTTTCTAACATTTTTAATTGTTTTTCCAACTCTTTTCTATATTAAAATTAAATTATTTGTCTCAAAGTCTTTTCCACAAAATATTTTGGTTTTAATTTATTTTACTTTAAACATGTTTCGACATTATACAATGTCATCTTCAGTAACTCTACAAATAGTACAAAACATTAAAAATATAGCTAACAAATAAATTATAAAAGAGCATACCTATTATTATTACTAAATTGACAAATGTCACAAATTACAAATTGAAACTATCAATAAACACAACCAGAAATGATAAAAATAAATTTAAATATAAAAAAATAGAAAAGTAAAGTTAGAATTTATATTTAATGACTAGTAGACAAAATTTGATTAGCAAGGGCAGAACAGGTATTAGAAATATCAGTATTTAAGTATCTATTAATACAATAAATATGTTTTTTTAATCTAATTTTGAACTTTCTTCCAGTTTGGCCGACATAAGAAGAATTACAAGAAGAACACGAAATTTTATAAACACCAGATTTATCTAAAGAAGAAATAGGATCTTTATTATTAGCAATATAAGATTTTAAATTATTATTTGTAGAAAAATAAATAGAAACGTTAAATTGTTTAAACAAATGTTTAAGGAAAAGACAAGAAGGACTGAAGTAAGGAATAGAACGGTAAATATCATTACTACTAGATTTATTATATAACAAATATTATTACATGTTTCTATATTCCTCTTTTTTCGTACCACACTTCTTTCTATATTGTGATCTCAATTCTTTATATTCCTGAATATCAATTGATCAGTTCTTTCACTCTTTCCTGTACTCTTTCCTCCATCCATTGTTCCTTCACTATTTTTTTCTTGTAGACCTCATTATTTTTATCTGTGTATAAATTTTTTCTTTCTCTCTTCCAACCTTTTAGCCTTACTTCTAATGGTTGATGGTCAGAATGAACCTTTTCCTTTGCTTCCGATTTTTCTATGGCTACGTTAAGTATATTTTTTTTAACTATGAGTTCACTACCGGTAATTCATTATTCTTGTTCCGCATCAGTGTTTTAACAGTCCTATTACGTTCAAAAACTGAGAATTTGTCCGCTAAGGCTGTTAACGCTATTCCAATCGGAAACCGTGTAGACAAGACTTCATCATAAAATACATTTTATAATGTAGGGCCGAGGATCAAGCCTTGTGGGACCCCACACAACATCTGATATGGTGGTATCAATTGGTAGTTAGAATAAAATCCTACCTTTGCATGTTTAAGGAACTAAAAACGGACATTTCGTGCCTGAGTAATAGTTCCTTAAAAATTTGAAAATGCAATCATAGGTCGCGATCTAACGGTGATATAAATTATGACACTTTGAAGAGCTGTAACTTCCTTTTTTTTTGGTCGTAAGAAGATGTAGTAAAATGCACTTGTTTTATTTAACAAACTCTATCTTTTGATACCAAACACGACGAATTAATCACAATTTAAAATTCTACATTTACACCTTGTACTTTAAGTTTCTTAATGCAACATGTAATAGTACTATCAACTTTGGTAATATACTAATGACATTTTCGATAAGTGCGAGTTAGTTACTAAGGTTACTCAATCGGTTCAAGCCATAAACGTAAACAATAATTTTCTCTAATAATAATCGTAAATACACCAAAATTAACCAAAAGTTTAATACAATTAATAAAACCGAAAACTTTATATAATTAACAAAGCAGAAAACGTCATATAAAGAATTTAGTTAAGTTGCAAAATGAATACAATTAACGAAGTTGAAGTCGTAAGGTAAGTATATTACACTAAAAAAAAACCTACACAGATTATCAAAAATCAAAGCCAAAATTACTATAAATTAGCACAATTAAAAAATGGCGGGTCTCACCACATCTGCAAGCGCTTTAGTCGCAAGAAAAACAAAACTACGACGTGAATGCGATTGAGCAGTTAAAGTTCCTACAACATTAATCTATTCGCAGTACTAAATTTTATGTCAAGTACAAAATGTGAAGATTTATTAATAAAGACACGTAACATTTTTAGTATTCTTTAGTGTTTCTGCTTAAACCATTTATTTTCTGTCAAGCTTTCCGTCGGTCGTTTGATTTCCATTTTACCTGATTGCAATCCAAGTACCTTTTGTTGGTTCATTCTTCATAATTCTATTTGAAGAATCAGTTAACCTTTATTTTTTTATATATGCTGTTATTTATTTATTTTTCACATTGTGTTGTAAACATTTAAAAAAGTAATCTATTTAAAATAGTCTCTTAATTACAACTACTCATTTACGGTTAATCCGTGATTAATTTGTTATGATGATATTGTTTATAACCTTAACTAAGCTTTTACGAATTATGTACTTTAATTTTAGATTTTCGACGAATATGTATATAAAAAATTACTATATTTAACGTTGCGTTGTTTTTCAAAAAATATGTATAAGCTTTAATTAGGTAATACTTGATGATTAGGAACTAGATAGTGTTTCCAACACGTGTGGGTTATAAATTTGTTGTATTGTGTGTCTTGCGCGTTGAATAATTATATAAATATTACAAACATATTGCATACATTGCAGGCACATTACGCATATTGCAGATATATTGCATATATTTAACAAACATTGTACATTTTCATAAACCTTGCACGCATGGAACTTAGATTGCATAATCATATGCATAAAATTGAATTTAAAAAAAAGACTAAGTAGTCACCCCTGCCTTAATCCTTTATTTGTTCAAAATCCACTTAACTTTTCATCTATTCTTATTTTGCACTTTGTCTCATTATATATTTCTTCTACATTTCTAACTAGTTCTTTTTCTGTCTGTTTCTTTCTTAATATATTCCATAATTTACTCTTAATTACATTATCAAACGCTGCTTATACATCCAGAAATAACGCAAAAATTTTTCCTTTCTTCTCTTCCAATTCTTTGTTTACTATCTATTTCATTATGTATACATTTCTTTCTCCCTTTTTTAATTCGTGTTTGCCAGTCTGGTAAGATCTTTTTTTTCTCCATTTTTCTTTCCAATCTTTTTTGCAAAATTGTCATATAAATCTTATATCCCACATTTGCCACACTTATACCTCTACAGTTTTTTTACCTGTTTTTTGTCTCCTCTTTTGTAAACAGGGCATATTATTGCTTCTTTCCAATCATCCGAAAACCCTTCACCAGACGATATCTTATTTGATTTTTTCCTATTTTTTCTTTCGTTCTCTTTCCTGTATATTTTTATTGTTCACCTTGAGTCCCATCCGTCCCTTCTGCCGTTGCGTTTTTAATTTTTTTAAATGTTTCTTCTATTTCTTCTTTCTGTATAGCCGTACTGCTCCCTCCTATTGTTATCCTTTCTATTTCGAATTCACCCTTCTTCTTTTCTTTCTCCTCTAAGACCTTTACGCAATGTTCTCTTCATTTTTTTATATCAATTTGTATCCTTCCTTTTTCACCAATTGTTCTTTCGTGATTCCTTTATTTTTATTTGCTCCTCCAACTCTTTTCTCTTACCACACTCTTTTCTATATCGTAATCTCAGTCTTTTATATTTCTAAATATCAATTTTTCCTTTTTTCCACATTCTTTTACCTCATCTTATCTCCTTCCTGACTTCCCTGTATTGCGTATTCCACCATCGTTTTCCTCTATACTTTGTTATGTTTGTTTTCTTGTATCTTTTCCTTTCTACTGCTTTATCTATTTTATTGATCAGTTTTTTTTACTTCTTCCTCTACTCCTTCCTTTTTCTATTGTTCTTCCTTTAATTTTTTTTATAAACTTCAATTTTTTAATCTGTCCGTACCTTTTTCTCCCCCCAAACCGTGTCTAAATTTTTTCTTTCTCTCTTCTAACCTTTTAGCCTTACTCCTAATGACTGATGGCCAGAATCTGCTTCCTCTATTTTAAAACTTTCTATTTCATCCAATACCTCCTCACAAACCATTACATAATCTATTATAGATTTTTCCCTCTCACTTATATGTGTATATTCTCATCTATCTTCTTTCTCCATATTTCCGTTGAGTATAGTTCACCCTTTTTCTCTCACATAACTTTAATAGCTTTCTACTTTGTTTGTTTAATGTCTTATCCAACGTTATTCTTTTTATTTCTTCCCCATTCACTATCATACCTCCACCTTCTCCAGTTCTTGCATTAAAAATTGCATATATTATTAATTTTCTTCTCTATACTTCAATCAGTAGCTGTTTCAAGTTTTTTTTATTGTTTGTTTTATTTTTTGACCGTACACTGTTATCACTCTATATCTACCCTCATCTTCTCTTAATATTTGATTTACTATTTCTTGCTCTTGCTTTTTATTCTCCTCTTCTTCTACTACCCATTTTTCTCTTACTCCCGATGTTATACTCCCTTGCGTTCTTTCTTTTTTTTCTTTTCTTTTCGCGAACGGTACATTCCATTTATATTTCGCTGGTAAATGTATTGTCCATCTTTCCCAATCTTTCTCCTCCTGCTACGTTTTTACTAAACCCACGATGTCGAAACTTTCTATATACTTTCAAAATTCAGCACCTTTATTTTTAACCCCTTTAACGTTCAAAAAAATTAAACCTATTTCCTTTGTTTTTTCTTATCGTATTCATTGATCTTTGCCTGGTAGTTCCCATTTTTTTATCTTTTACCGGCCCTTTTTGTCTAGTTTTTTGGCTTCTTCTTTAATTTATTTTCTTTTACGTTCCAGTGCATGTCCTCTCCTTCAACCCATAATTTTATAAACCCTATTTTTGTTCTTTTTTTTCTTCCTTTAGTCTTCTTCCTTTTATCCTTATATTTTTTAGTACCTTTACTATCTATAAATATCCTTGTTCCTTTTAGCCTTCCTGTTTTCTTTAAAATTTCTAGCTTATCTTCTAAAAGTTTATAAATAAAATTAAAATATGTAATGTACTATTAACAAAAGCGCGCGCATGATCTTCAAACTAGTCTACGATACTCGCTCGCATTCGCACACGTTATCTGAACTCGCCTACACCTTCTTATCCGCAAAAACATTAAACACGTTCTCATTCATCCTCCTTCAAAACACGAATATCGGTGTTTATCCAGTATTACACCTAAGTGTTTTAACGTGTCCTTTGTATTTACTGTCTTCTCTCTATAACATAACTGAATCGGCTTCAGTTTTCTTCTGTCTGTGGAAACAATTGCTTCCGTTTTTTCTATAGCTACGTTAAGTATATTTTCTCTTAACCATGAGTCAGCTACCGGTAGTCCATTATGCATGTTCCGCATCAGTGTTTGAACAGATTTGCCACGCCCAAAAACTGCCAAGTCGTCCGCGAAGGCTGTTAACGCTTTTCCACTCGAAAGCAGTGTGGACAGAATTTTATCATAAAATATATTCTAGAATGTAGAACCGAGGATTGAGCCTTGTGTGACCCCGCACGTCATCTGATGTTGGATGCTTTCATTATTTCCGAGCTTATATGTAATGATCCTGTTTGTCAGGTAAATGGTTCTAATGTTAGCCCGATGCGCATTTATGCCTAAACCATGCATCTTTTTCAGTAGTAGTAGTGTCCAGAAAACGGCAGTAAAAGTGTTTGGAACATCCAACCATCCCAAGACGCCGATACTCCTAGTTTTCCAAGTTTTGTTTTAGCTTCGGTTGCTAGGTGACTTATCCTCTCGAGCGCATTTACCGTTGATTTTTCTTTCATAAACCCAAATTGGAAGGGTGAAAGGTCGACTTGTTGCTTAATTTCTTTTATTATCCTCTAAAGCAGTAGTCCTCCATAGACTTTGGACAAGTTGTCTAGCAGGCATATTGGGCGATATTCTTATACGTTCGCTACACCCAGATTTAAAATTGAGGTTTTAAGGCTAAAATTGTATTTTTCCATTGGTTTGAAACATTGCCTTTAGTAAGTTTGCCGATAAAATCTTGAAAATGTGTTCAAGGTATTCCCTCACTAATATCTTAATGGCCTTGTTCGGAAATCCATCGGGCTTCGGCGCTTTTTTAATGCTTAGATTTGAGTTTTTTTTAGTCAACTCTTTGATTGAAAATAACTGAGAGGGGAAGTCACCCCCGCGCGCCAAGATGTAGATTAGTGCTTCGGAAACATTAGTTTTATTGCTTGTGTGGTTTCTTCTTTAGATGGAAGAATTTGCTCCCCATTCTTTTTTTTGCACCTGCTTGAACGAGGCATGCTCTTATTAAAAGCATAAATAAGGGTTTGTTGTATTAACTTGGGGTCGTGTGTTGAGTACCCTCAAGCTTATCACTTAGATCTCTGGCAAATTTTGCCTTATTTAGTTTATTAGTGTTGCAGTTTTAATACGTTTGATTTTTAATCTGTTGCTGACTCTATTTAACAATTGGTTTTTAGATTCCAAACAAGATATATTTGTGATCACTTAAACTTTCTTCATCGTCGATTACCTTTCATGTTGTGATCTGAGGCGCTACCTCCATAGCACACATCGTTACATCGATATGTGATGCTTTTCTCTTACATTCAAACGTTGGTGAAGTTCCTTGGTTTAGAATTATTAGGTCCTACGTTGCTATCTACTCTGTGATAATTCCTCCATGTTTGTTCTGTGGTACTAAACACCATTCTGTCGTTTTTGCGACAAGACAGTGTGCCTCATTCATTAGGAGGATATTTCAGTTTTGGTTTTTATTTCGTTTATTGAATTAGTTCATATTGAAGATTTGTACTATCGCTAATGCTTGCAAATAATGGCTGCTTTTTTTCTTTTGATTTGTTTTTTAAATATAAGACAAGCCATTTTCCATGGTGTATAATTTGTACAGTTACAAATTGCGCAGAATTTCCCGTTTACACAAGCCATTTTAACATGCTCTACTTTTCGCAATTTAGGCAACTTACTTCGTTTTGTGTCAGCATATCTTCTTTCTGTGTGACACTTGTTACGCTTTGTAAGATCCACTCGCTCCACCATCTTGCTAATACTGCCGTCTTTTATGATGCAATCTGTTAGTTCGTTTGGAACCGTCATAGTAATTGTTTGCGTTTCCTTCCAAGCCGGTCTTAGTTCTCCCAACTTAAATGTTGTAGGCTTCATTCTTTCCTACGATTTTCTCAAACGCTTTACGCACTTTCTCTGTAATCGTCACCTTGTCTAGATTATGGATGTAGAGCGTTCTGTAAGTGTCCTTAATTGAACATTCGGTTCTTATTAACTTCGCATCAACTTTAACTTTAATAACCTCAAAGGTCTCTTGATTTTCAGGGACAATCAGAAGATGGCCTTCTCTAGTTTTCTTAACGACCTTAGAAGGTGATACTAATTTGGTCATACTGATTACTCTTTTACCTTCTCTGAGTAGGTCTGCGTAAGATATTACTTTATTTTTTATAGTTATAGTTACCGTTTTTGGAATACGCCGACGTAGTTTCTTTTGCTATGTGCAAAGTTACATTTGAGTCCCTGAATACAAATTCTGCTATATTTCCCATGCTGACTTTTTCCTCTCCTAATATGACCATTTTCAACTGTTGGATATTTAGTGCTTGGACTTTGTCTCCAGCTTTGGAAAGCACTGAACATGCGGTTTTTGTTCAGTCCCAATTTTATGCCTCACTCACATATCCTGTGTATTTTGTTACGATTTTTTGTTCTTCTCCATCCTCGTCTTCTACAATGTCTATGATTTTCGCGTTAAAGGTTCTTGTCTTTAGTAGGCTTGTGATTTTTTCGAAGACATTTGCTTTAAGGTCTTTCTGACCTTTCTAGTTGTTTAGTACATAAATACAATTATTTGTATCTAATGTATTAAGAGTTGTAGCGTGGAAGGTTGTGTTTGGCCATGCTTTATGTAGAATGCGCCAAATATTTTTGAATGTAACAGAGTCCTTTAATAGATCTGTGATCATCTTTTCTTTTTGTTTTTCCCGCGTGATAATGTCTTGGCAGCGAGCACAGACTCTTTTTTCAGTTATTACTGTCAGTTTATGACAGTTAAAGATTTTCCACTGTTGCTTCTAACAAAGGAACGCATGTCGGATGTAGTCACTTGCTAGACTAGGCTTCTCAGTTTAGACGTACTATCCTTTATATTTCTCTTTGTATTCTGTGAGTCTTTAGAACAATCAGAAAGGCTCTAGATTCTCTCTTTCAGTCAGCGATTATATTTAAAAGTTTTTCTTGTAAGAGTAATCCTGCATTTTTGATGACTGGCATCCCGCTGACATCATCACAAGCTAGGTCTACAACACCTAGGTTTAAATATAAAAGGCTGCATGCTTAATCTCTACTTAGGTTCGAGAGGTCAGCCTTCTTATAATTTCACTCACAAATTTAGAATTGATAGCAGCAAGGTAACCACAATTATAAATAGTCAACACTAACAGTTTACACTGATAGTTTACACACAGTTTAGAATTTAATTACCCTTTCATATATTATATATTTTATATTTTGTTTGATATTTTATTTTATTTTTCATTTTTTAATATTTAATTAGCAATTTTGTGAGATCGGCAGGAATGTGAATGTCAAAGTCATAAAATTTTCATAACAAAATCGACTTAGAACAGCACCGCCACTGTTTAAAGCAGCCCGAATTGTTTATTACAACATTCACTAAACTACTACTTTAAAAGTTCTAAAATTTTAAATCGACAGGAATGTGAAGGTTGAACAATAAAAATTTACATTAACAACACTTGTAATTTTAAATAAAAAACAAAAAAAACACTATTTATATCGTATCAAATGGTAGCTATCATAAAATCCTACCTTTGCGTGGTTAAGAAACTAAAAACGAACATTACCTGCCCAAGTAATGAATCCTTAAAGATTTGAAAATGCTATTATAGGTCGCGATCTAACTTTGATATAAATTATGGTACTTTGGAGGTTCGTTTGTTCCTCAAAAACTACACTTCTTTCCTTTAGACTTTGAGTTTCTTAATGTAACGTGTATCAGTATTAACTACTTTGGTAATATACTACTGACATTTTCGATGAGTGCAAACTTGCATTTCCCAATTTAAAATAATCCCCACCGGCCTTGAATAAAAACAGTTACTAAGGTTACTCAATCGGTTCAAGTCATAATGGTAAACAATAATTTTCTGAAAGTAGAATATTAACAATAATCGTTAATACACCAAAATTAACCGAAAGCTTTTTACAATTAATACAACCAAAAAGTTTATATAATTAACAAAGCAGAAAACTTCATATAAAAAATTTAGATAAGTTGCAAAATTAATACAATTAACGAAGCTGAGGGCATAAAACTTACATAGATTATCGAAAATCCATAAAGCCAACATTGTGATTAGCACAATTAAAAGATGAGAGAGCCCATTAACAAAATTACGACGTGAATGTGATTACGCAGTTAAAGTTTTTACGAAATTAATCTATTCGCAGCGAATGTACTACATTTTATGTCAAGTACGAAAGATTTATTAATAAAGACACGTAAGACGTAACATTTTTAGCATCCTTTAGTGTTTCTGCTTATAACATTTACTTACTGTCAAGTTTTCGTTTGATCTCCATTGTAGCAGTAGTCTTAATTTTAAATCAAATTGATGGTTCATTCTTTTCAAATTCTATTTAAAGATTCACTTTACCTTTATTTTTCTATATCTGTTGTTACTTATTTATTTTTCACTTTGTGTTGTAAACATTTAAAAAAGTCATAATCTTATTAAAATAGTCTCTTAATTACAGCTACTTACGGTTAATCCGTGCTTCATTTGTTATGATGATATTGTTTATAGCCGTAATTAAGCTTTTGCGAATTATGTACTCTAATTTTCGATTTTCGAGGAATATGTATATAAAAAAATTACTATATTTAACGTTGTGTTGTTTTTAAAAAAATATACATAAGCTTTAATTAAGTAATATACTTGATAATTACGAACTAGATAGCGTTTCCAAAACGTGTAAGTTATAGATTTTTGTTTTGTGTGTCCCACGCGTGGAATAATGACATAAATATTACAAAAATATTGCATACATTGCAGGCACATTACATATATTGCAGATATATTGCATATATTTAACAAACATTTAATATATTCCATAAACATTGCACGCATGGAACTTAAATAGCATAATCGTATACATAATTGAATTTTAAAAAAATTAATAATTTGTGTAGAAGCTTATATAATGTGCAAAAAATACATTTAGGAATGAGATAGAACGGCAAACTCAAAATTTGCATAGTTCTAGAAACGCCTGTTTTTGTTTGAAAAAAAATTTCTTTGATCTTGGCAGACTTCATAGTTTTTGGATATCTTTGTAATATTATATGTTCCGACTAGTTTTAAGAAAAGCATTAAGGTAATATGTGCATAGATTTGTTACTACTGTTTAACTGTGGTGTAAAGTATTAAAAAAACACGGTTTAAAGTTGGAGCCCAAGCTTCTCAAACATGAGAGATTGCTGAGCTGCTATGAGATGTCTACAACGAAGTGCCATTAAGCTCTCAATTATTATTAAATATAACAAGAAATTGTTTAACCCCTAATTGTAACTTTGGTTTTTTTAACTTAAAACTACTCAAAACGTTTTAGTCGCTTTTTGACATGAACAGTTTCTTTAAAGTTAAATTAGCGACGTAGACCACTGCTATGGTTTGATTTAAGTGTAATGTTGACCAATAATTGACAGCTGTGTCATAGTGTGATTTTAATGGCTTAAACAAATCCTTAAGTGACTGAATTTTTTAACTGCGGTGTGCGGACAAAGTATATTACTCATTAATTTAGATTGACAAAATAGTATAACGACGGCGTTTATCACACCTGAAAGCGATTCAGTAGCAAGAAAAACAATCTAAATCCTTCAGTAAAAGAATCTTTATTTAAAACCGATTTCAATATTATTAAAACTACTACGTAAAATTAAATAAAAGAAAAGTACTTACGATTGAACGCTTAAAGTCGTTAGAAAATTAATTTACTCGCAGCAAATGCTAAAACAAAATGGTAGGCAGCAAGAACCAAGTTAACTAATATTATACCACCAGTGACGTATTCGCTTACATTGTGCTACCAATCTTTTTGTTAAAATAAAGATTTATTAATAAAGACACGTAACACATTTAGTATTCTTTATTGTTTTTTCTTAGAACATTCACTTCTTCTCAGGTTTTTTGTCGAATCGCTGAAACCATTTTTTTACTTACGTTGCAACTGTTCAGGCTCCTACTTGCCATACACTAAAATGTTTTTTTTAATAACTTTTTGATATAATCGTGAACAATAACGCCACTCTGCCAAGCACAATCTTCTTAACACGACATCAGGGTTACGATGACTGTTTTTGATTCGATTTTGTGTGGCAATAGTAGTAGCGATAGCTGGATTTATTCTAAACCTCTTTTTCTCGTCATTTTTAAGTTTTAATTCTACTTGGTAGTAATCATTTTTTGAAACCAATTAATAAAATTACAGCGGTTTTAATAGAGTATCTAAGTAATTGTCAATTCTAGGAAAAGAGTAACTGTTCTTCTAATTATGCTATTTGTAATCTAATGTTTTATATCAATCAGCGTAATTCACCTTGCTATAATTATAAAAAATTATACAAAATAGCTTTGTACCTAAGGTTTTGTACTATCATGTTACATGCAAAAGTTGGTAATGAGAATATGGCTGAATAAAAACAACATAAATGATGTAATTGTCGGTGCTCAGTGGAAACAATCGTGTGTTATACAAAAAAAATTGTTACTCTTTCGAAAACTCTAAGTGTAAAAAAAATTAACGGTAAAGTAGTCGGCGATGTTCTTAGAATTGCTGCGATAATTTGGTGCAATCCGCTGCATAACAAAGAAGAGTTGCTGGAATAAGTATCTAAACGTTTCATTCATAACTCTACTATATAATAAGCAAAACGAAAATGTAGCATTAAACTCGCACTTATAAATTTTTACAAATATACTATTTTACTAGCAAATGTTGCCTACTTGAATTAAGGGATGGGCGACACCACTACATGTCTATATGAAATTTGTCTAAGACTATATTAATGAGTGTTTGGAATTTTGGCAAAATGTAATTGTCAGCGAAAAAAAATTGTTTAATAGTTCTAACGATGAACCTATCAAGACTTATCTACCAAGAGGAACCTGTTACCATTAAAATTACATCAATCTTTGTAAATATTACGGACGTTTTTGATTAAATGTTTGAGGTTTAGTAAGCTTCCTGCGGTCTTGAAGTTTATTGGACTGTTGATAAATTACCATGATTAAACGCCGTTTATATTATTACTGTTCGTCACAAAAAACTGTCTCGATTTGTTTCAAAACGAGTGTACATCATCTTTACATCAACACCGATATGCTTACTAAACAAGCAAAGTATGTGAACTGAGTACACATGAGCTTATTCTTTCGATAAAGAGAAAGCATATTTAAAATGGAGGGTTAAAGTAAATAAGGAATTTATTTCGAACTATGCGGTTTCATTTTCTACCATCACATTTACCTTCTTGTTTAGGGCCATCCTCTCTTTGTGCCAATGTCTGCATTTGAAAACTGTGTGTTGGGCATCATCAAATTCTTCTTAACATAGAAAACATGATGCGCCATTTTACAAATGCCGGCAAAGTACATCCCAAAACGCTCGTGCTCGTAAAGGCTTGAGTGCTATGATAATTCCAGTTCCTATATTTTTTGCGTATCTAGTCGCGTAGATTTGGGATAACCAGCCGGGTCCAGGCGGCTTTGGGGTACTGTTTTCTTCTAGATTTCCATTTTTGTAATGAGTTTTTTTGTCTTGTGTCTTTGGAAACCACTTGCCTAGCTTTATTTCTTTCTTCGGCCAGGATATCCTTCTTCTCTTAGTTATATATGCATTCCTTTAACATGTGCTCTATATTTTCCCACACGTCTCCACATAGTCTACATATTCTACCTTTATCTTCCATCCAATACTTATTTTCTTGCTCTTCATTCCCGCATCTAAACCTTGCTACCATTCTTTTTAATTTCAAACTTTTTTCGCCCTTTATGTACCTTAGAATATTATCTATTACTATATTTGTATATCACTCGTTGTATTTCCCCTCTCTTATTCTTGCTCTAGTTTCATTTCTTTGTATATCCTTATTTCTTCTTATTATATCATCTTTTATTTCCCTTCCTGTCTGCCTTATTTTTTTACCTCTACTCTCGCATATCCAACTCTTTCATAATAACTTTTTCTTTCTTCTTCTCCATATTTAATTTTTTCATTCAATCCCTCTCCCCAGCACATCTGAAGCAATTTACATTTGTCTCTTTCTTTCATTTGTTCTTTGTAACACATTGCTTTCTTTCTTGTCTGAATCTTATCTAACTTCATTTCCTCTCCTACTATGTACACTGGCGTTTACCTTTCTAATCTTAACGTCCATTTCCAGTATTTCTCTTAGATTTTCTCCAATTCCTCCCATTCTTTCTACCCCCATATTTTTGCTACGTACATTATCGCATTCTTTATTTATTTGTTAAACAACCATCTTCTTGCTTCCATTTGCTTTTTATTGTTGTAACTGATTCGATAACTTAAATAAGTCACTTAATTTACACTTTTCATTACCTCGTCTCCCCACTTCTACTCCACTCTTTTTTTACATTCCCTATCTCTTTGAAACACTACTATCTTTGTTTTTCCCACATTTACACTTAAACACTTTTTTCCAGATACTTTTCACCGTCTTTATCATCTCCGTCATTTCTCTTTCTTTATTCGTTATAATCACTGTCATCCGCAAACGCTAAAACCCACACTTTTAACCTCTCCATTACTATTCCTTCCCTCGGTTGCGCCATTAATTCTTTCTATAAATTTTCTAAATACACTGCACCTCTGCCTTAATCCTTTATTTGTCCAAAATGCTGCACTTAGCTTTCCATCTATTCATATTTTACACTTTGTCTATTATATTTCTTATATATTTCTAACTAGTTCTTTCTCTATATGTTTCTCTCTTAATATATTCTATAATTTACTCCTATTTACGTTATCAAACGCTGCTTTTATATCCAGAAATAACGCAAAAACTTTCCCTCTCTGTTCACGTCTAATTCTTTGTTTACTATATGTTTCAATATGTATACATTATCTAATGTTTAATCTTCTTTTTCTCTATTTCTCTGGAAGTCTTTTTTGCAAAATTGTCATATAAATCTTACACATTTGCCACATATAACCACTATAGTTTTTATTTCTCTTCTGTCTCCTTCTTTGTAAACTGGACATATTATTGCTTCTTTCCAATCATCCGGAAACCCTTCACCAGACAGTATCTTATTTAAGATTTTTCCTATTCTTTCTTTCGTTCTCTCTCCTCTATATTTCCATTGTTCTCTTTGCGTTCTTTCCGTCCCTTCTGCCTTTCCTTCTTTTATTTTTCTGAATGCTTCATTAAATTCTTTTTTTGTATAGCCGTACTGCTTTTTTTTCTTGTTATCCTTTCTATTTCGAATTCACCTTTTCTCTCATCTTTGCCTTCTAAGACCTTTACGCAATGTTCTTTCCATTTTTTTATATCAATTTGTATCCCCCTTTTTTTAACAATTTTTCTTTCCTTTTTCAAAAAGCTCCATATTTTTCTTTCATTTTCTAACATTTTTATTTGTTTCTCTTTTCTATATTAAAATTAAATTATTTGTCTCAAAGTTTTTTTAAAAAAATATTTTGGTTTTAATTTATTTTATTTTAAACATGTTTCGACATTATAAAATGTCATCGTCAGTAACTCTACATATAGTACAAAATATTAAAAATATAGCTAACAAATACATTATAAGCACACCTATTAATATTATTAAATTGGCAAATGTCAAAAATAACAAATTGAAACTATCAATAAACACAACCAGAAATGATAAAAATAAATTTAAATATAAAAAATAGAAAAGTCAAGTTAGAATTTAGGATTAAGAAGAGGAGAAGTGCTTATATTTAGAAGTTCATTGAGACACGTAGAAGAATTATCATTAGAAAGACGATAAATTTCTAAAATTTCAAGATTGTTGAGATAATGGTCTTTATTACAAAAATGAAGAAATTTAATATTAAGATCAGGAGAAAAAGAATGACTAGTAGTCAAAATGTGAGCAAGGGCAGAACAGGTACTAGAGATATCAGTATTTAAATTTATATTAATAAAATAAATATGTTTTTTAAATCTAATTTTAAACTTTTTCCAGTTTAGCCGACATAAGAAGAATTACAAGAAGAACACGAAATTTTGTTAACACCAGATTTATCTAAAGAAGAAATAGAATCTTTATTATTAGCAATATAAGATTTTAAATTATTATTTGTAGAAAAATAAACAGAAACGTTAAATTGTTTAAACAAATTTTTAAGGAAAAGACAAGAAAAACTGAAGTAAGGAATAGAACGGTAAATATCATTACTACTAGATTTATTATATACCAAATATTATTATACGTTTCTATATTCCTCTTTTCTCGTACCACACTCCTTTCTGTATTGTGATCTCAATTTTTTATATTTCTGAATATCCATATTTCTACTTTTTTTACCTCTTCTTACCTCCTTTCTGGCTTCCCTGCATTCCTTATTGTACCACCTCTTTTCACTACACTTAGTTATGTTTTTTTTTTCTTGTATCTTTTCCTTTCTACTGCTTTATCTATTTTATTGATCAGTTCTTTCACTCCTTCCTCTACTCTTTCCTCCATCCATTGTTCCTTCACTATTTTGTTTTTGTAGACCTCGTTATTTTTATCTGTCCATACCCTTTTTTCTGCCGCCCACCCCAAACTGTGTATAAATTTTTTCTTTCTTTCTTCCAACCTTTTAGCCTTACTTCTAATGGCTGATGCTCAGAATTAACCTTTTTCCCTATTTTAAAACTTTCTATTTTCTCCAAAACTTCTTCGTTAACTATTACATAATCTATTATAGATTCTCCCCTTTCACTTATATATGTATATTCTCTTCTATCTCCTTCCTCTATATTTCTGTTGAGTATAGCCCACCCCTACCTTTTTCATAGTTCTAATAGCTATTTAGCTTGTTTGTTTAATGTCTTATTAATCGTTACTCTTTCTATTTCTTTTCCATTCACTATCATACCCTCACCTTCTCTAATTAACTGTTAAAATCTACAGCGATGATTAATTTTCTTCTTTCTTCTTCAATCAGTAGCTGTTTCAGGTTCTTTATTGTTTGTTTTATTTCTTGACCGTACACTAATATTACTGTGTATCTATCCTTACCTTCCCTTAATATTTGATTTACTACTATTGCTTGCTCTTGCATTTTCTTCTTCTTATTCCCGATATTATACCCCCTTGCGGTCTTTCTTTTTTTCTTTTCTTATCGCCAACTGTACATTCCACATATATCTTTCTGGTAAATTTTCTCTTTATCTTTCCCAATCTTTTTTCTCTAGCCACGTTTCTATTAAACCCACAATGTCAAACCCTTCTATATATTTCCAAAATTTAGCTCCTTTATTTTTAACCACTGCAACGTTTCAAAAAACGAAACCTATTTCCTTCGTTTTTTCTTATCGTATACCTTGATCTATTCCATTTTTTTGTCCTTTACCCCCTTGTTTCTTGGCCACTTTTTCTCTAATTTATTTTTTTTACGTTCCAGTGCATCTCCTCTCCCTTAATCCATAATTTCATAAACCGTATTTTTGTTCTTTTTCCTTTTTCTTTTGGTCTTCTTCCTTCAATTCTTAAATTTTTTTTGTACCTCTGTTTCTACTGGGGTCATATCTTCATCTATAAATATCCTTGTTCCTCTTAGCCTTCCTTTTTTCTTTAATATATTTAGTTTATCTTCTACGAAATCTAATTTTACCGGTATTAACTCCCTCGCTATTTCAATTGCGTTCCTCATACCTTTTTCCAATCTCAATTCAGTTTTAAGCAAGTGGTCTACTTGCTTTTTATGTTTTTCTCTTCCTTCTTGACTTTCCATCTCTTTTATAACCAAGTTCTTTTTTTTCTTTTCCCTTTCCATTACTTCCACTCTTCTTTCCAAATTTTGTAGTTTCTCTTCCATGCTCTCATTTTTTTCTTCACATATCAATCTTCTCTTTCTTTTTTAACTCCTCCGTGATCTTTTTCAGATTCACTTCTAATTTATTGTTCTCTTCCCTTATCTGCTTTATTTCTTTAATTATCTCTTTACACATCTTTATTACTCCCTGCTCTTCCTTAACACTCTCCCCCTTTCTCGGGTTTCTTTTTGTTCGCATACTTATTGCAAAAACTCGGAAACCGTGTAGACAAGACTTCATCATAAAATACATTTTATAATGTAGGGCCGAGGATCAAGCCTTCTGACATCTGATATGGTGGTATCAAATGGTAGCTATAATAAAATCCTTCCTTTGATGGTTAAGGAACTAAAAACGGACATTCCCGGCCTGATCCTTAAAAATTTGAAAATGCAATCATAGGTCGCAATCTTGTAGCCGCAACTCAGGTAATTTAGGTAAGAGAAGAGGGCGCTAACAAACAATACAAGAAATCAATCAAACAATTAGAAAAATTGTCAAAATTGGTCAATTAACTTCTGATGTCAGGGATGCCAAATAGTTTTATTTGAAGACTAAACTATTAAAAGTCTTAATCTGCAATAAAAGTTACACAACATAAAATTCATTGAATCACTCTCAAAATATTTAAAATCCTATATTCAAAAACAAAACAAAAACAATAATATAAAATTCAGTAAAGTTACTTAAAACTAAAAATAGAAACTTTTGTCATTTAAATTATTAAACTCAAAACTAAGATAATACCGGTATTTCTTTACATATAGTAAGAAAACAATATTAATATAGTTACTTTAAATAATTGCAGTATGCAAATGTAGTTTTGATATTAATTAGAGAAAATTTTATTATTTAGTATTTAACAAGTTACGTTAAGATGCAAGTTATTTAACAAGAAGAAAACTTAAGTTTGTTACTAAGGCAGTTATCAACGAAAATGAAGGTAGAGATAAGGCAACTCACACATACGGATCAAATTTCCAATGAAATGCAGAGTTGGTGTCGTCCAACGGTAAAATCGACGGATAACCTTGGTAAATTTCCCATAAAAACGATGATGAAGCGTATTTTCTTTACGAAAATCGGTTCGGATCGTTGGTAATTAAAGTATTATGCACATACCAAACCCATTCGAATTATTAAGATAATGATAATTTCGTTAAAGGTAAAATCGGTATATAAAAAAAAAGTCTAAAACAAATAGAAACTGGGAATTAGATAAACTCAACAAAATAGAAATAAAAGACATACCTGTATTATTAACACAGACTTTTTTTTTAATAAAGATAATGTAGATATTAGTTAAGATAAAGAAACTACATTACTTCAACAAATGAAGTACTACTTCTGTACTCCTCAGAGACTCAGTACCGAATGCATCTCAAGGTTGACAACGCCCTTGAAAAGTAAGAATTCCACAGAATAAAAGTAAAGGAAGGTTTACACGCAAATTTAGTTAAACTAATACAGATAATTTAAAATCAAGTAATAACAGTAACGGAAACGTTACACACCCCGTTCGACCAAAAAAAAATGATAGGTACTATCAAATGGAGTACTAAATACCATGGTGCATCTACGTTAATACTAACGTAAATATCAACAAAGGCAACGACAACGATAAGGCAAAGGCAACGACAAAAGGCAAGGCATCGACAAAGGCAAGGCAAGATGCAACTGGAACTCTATTCTTAGAATTGTATATTTACAGGTTACTCTAACTTATCACTAACCTAAAACTATAAAAATCAAAGTAGGGGAAAAGAAGAGAGAAATCTTGAAACTTGGCTTTGACAGCTAAATAATTCTGAAGGAAATGCAAGAGGGCGTGTCTTCGCGTCACGAGATCGGCAAATAACGTTATCCCACAAACAACTATCCCAACAAAACTACCGACACCTATGCACAATAAGATCAAGACGAAGAAGAAAATGGAAATGTTAAAATCACTACTTATCATCTATAGGATCTTCGCCATTATAAGCTTTCAAATCTTTAATATGCCACTTCCCTAAATTGTTTCCAGACATATCGGATAATTCATAAACAAGACGGGAGTGAACTTTAACAACTTTACATAGAATAAATTTTGGTGCTAGCTTAGCAGCAAAACTTTTAGTAGCGTCTGAAAGAGCATAATTTCTTTTCCAGACAAAATCGTCAACCTTGAAAACGACAGGACGTTTCCTCAAATCATATCGTTGTTTACTTTGCTCATAAGCCTTTTTCAAACGAGATCGCACATCTTTATACGGTGCAGGTAAAGATAAGACATCTTTCTCCCATTGTTTACGCTCGATATTAGACATAAAATCATCAGCATGATTTTCAGATACGGGACCATAGAAAGATCCATCAGCAGGTACGGTACGAGCAAACATTTAACTTCAGGACTTCCAGAAGAAAAATCAGAAAGACTATAAATTTTCGAAGTTAAATCTTTCAGAGAATTAGATACTTCGGAGACATCTTGCTCAAAAGCATAGGTAGACACTAGAACTTTAGATTCGTCACTAGATTCGCGATGCAGAATAGAACGCAACTGTCTACGACGTTGATCCTGAGTAGACAAAGGAGTTTGTCCTCTGATAGAAATTTCATAACTAATTTCTTCAGAAAGTAAGGCATAGATAAGACATTTTAGATAAATAAAGATACGATACGAGATAACGAAAATCAATTCAGATATAGAAACGGTATTTCTAATCCAAGCGTGTATTCAAAAGAAGAGAAAAACAATTCGCACAAATTCGCAAACTAAATTATTTTCCATTCAAATTTCATTCAGTCATTCCCCACAAGGGATGCCAAAAATTGTAGCCGCAACTCAGGTAATTTAGGTAAGAGAAGAGGGCGCTAACAAACAATACAAGAAATCAATCAAACAATTAGAAAAATTGTCAAAATTGGTCAATTAACTTCTGATGTCAGGGATGCCAAATAGTTTTATTTGAAGACTAAACTATTAAAAGTCTTAATCTGCAATAAAAGTTACACAACATAAAATTCATTGAATCACTCTCAAAATATTTAAAATCCTATATTCAAAAACAAAACAAAAACAATAATATAAAATTCAGTAAAGTTACTTAAAACTAAAAATAGAAACTTTTGTCATTTAAATTATTAAACTCAAAACTAAGATAATACCGGTATTTCTTTACATATAGTAAGAAAACAATATTAATATAGTTACTTTAAATAATTGCAGTATGCAAATGTAATTTTGATATTAATTAGAGAAAATTTTATTATTTAGTATTTAACAAGTTACGTTAAGATGCAAGTTATTTAACAAGAAGAAAACTTAAGTTTGTTACTAAGGCAGTTATCAACGAAAATGAAGGTAGAGATAAGGCAACTCACACATACGGATCAAATTTCCAATGAAATGCAGAGTTGGTGTCGTCCAACGGTAAAATCGACGGATAACCTTGGTAAATTTCCCATAAAAACGATGATGAAGCGTATTTTCTTTACGAAAATCGGTTCGGATCGTTGGTAATTAAAGTATTATGCACATACCAAACCCATTCGAATTATTAAGATAATGATAATTTCGTTAAAGGTAAAATCGGTATATAAAAAAAAAGTCTAAAACAAATAGAAACTGGGAATTAGATAAACTCAACAAAATAGAAATAAAAGACATACCTGTATTATTAACACAGACTTTTTTTTTAATAAAGATAATGTAGATATTAGTTAAGATAAAGAAACTACATCACATCAACAAATGAAGTACTACTTCTGTACTCGTCAGAGACTCAGTACCAAATGCATCTCAAGGTTGACAACGCCCTTGAAAAGTAAGAATTCCACAGAATAAAAGTAAAGGAAGGTTTACACGCAAATTTAGTTAAACTAATACAGATAATTTAAAATCAAGTAATAACAGTAACGGAAACGTTACAATCTAACGGCGATATAAATTATGGCACTTTAGAGAGCTTTAACTTCATTCCTTTTGGTCGT
This sequence comes from Aquatica leii, assembly GCA_035610365.1. Classification (NCBI taxonomy): domain Eukaryota; kingdom Metazoa; phylum Arthropoda; class Insecta; order Coleoptera; family Lampyridae; genus Aquatica; species Aquatica leii. The sequence goes on from CM069438.1 coordinate 27,259,439, forward strand.
AAGAAGATGTAGTAAAAAGCACTTGTTTTATTTAACAAACTCTATCTTGTGATACTAAACACGACGAATTAATCACAATTTAAAATTCTACATATTCAGTTTCTATGTTCTTCAACAACCACACTCCTTACTGCTAGATATTGAGTTTCTTAATGCAACATGTAATAGTATTATCCACTTTGGTAATATACTACTGACGTTTTTGATGAGTGCAAGCTTGCATTTTCCAATTCAAAATAATCACCACCGGCCTTGAATAAAATCAGTTACTAAGGATACTCAATCGGTTCAAGTCATGAACGTAAACAATAATTGTCTGAAAGTAAAATATTAATAATAATCGTAAATACACCAAAATTAACCGAAAACTTAATACAATTAATAAAACTAAAAGCTTTATATAATTAACAAAGCAGAAAACTTCATATAAAAAATTTAGATAAATTGCAAAATTAATACAATTAACAAAACAGAAGGCTTAAAGTAAGTATATTACACTAAAAAAAACCTACACAGATTATCAAAAATCAAACCCAAAATTACTATAAATTAGCACAATTAAAAAATGGCGGCGCCCACCACACCTGCAGGCGCTTTAGTAACAAGAAAAACAAAACTACGACGTAAATGCGATTGAGCAGTTAAAGTTCTAACAAAATTAATCTATTCGCAGCAAATGTACTTAATTTTATGCCAAGTACGAAATGTGAAGATTTATTAATAAAGACACGTAACATTTTTAGTATCCTTTAGTGTTTCTGCTCAACCATTTATTTTCTGCCAAGTTTTCCGTCCGTCGTTTGATTTCCATTTTACCTGATTGCAATCCAAGTAAACTATGTTGGTCCATTAATCTTAAATTCTATTTAAAGAATCAGTTAAACCTATTTTTCACATTGTGTTGTAAACATTTAAAACAGTAATAATCTATTTAAAATAGTCTCTTAATTACAACTACTTATTTACGGTTAATCCGTGATTAATTTGTTATGATGATATTTTTTATAACCGTAACTAAGCTTTTAGGAATTATGTACTTTAATTTTAGATTTTCGACGAATACGTATACAAAAAAATTACTATATTTAACGTTGTGTTGTATTTAAAAAAATATGCATAAGCTTTCATTAGGTAATACTTGATGATTAGGAATTAGATAGTGTTTCCAACACGTGTGGGTTATAAATTTTTTGTTTTGTGTCTTCCACGTGTTGAATAATGACATAGATATTACAAACATATTGCATATATTGCAGGCACATTACATATATTGCAGATATATTGCATATATTTAACAAACATTCAACAGATTCCATAAACATTGCAAGCATGGGACTTAGATTGCATAATTGTATACATAATAATTCATTTAGTAAAAAATAATAATTCGTGTAGGAGCTTACATTATTCGTAAAAAATACATTTAAGAATGAGATGGAACCGCTAACTCTAAATTTGCATAGATTAGAAATCACCTTCAATGCTCGAAAAAAAATTTGTTTAGTCTTGTCATTCCTTATAATTTTTGTAACTGTTGTATTATTAAATTTTTCGACTAATTTTAAGAGAAGCATTAAGGCAATATGTGCATAGATTTGTTACTACTGTTTAACTGTGGTGTAAAATATTAAAAAAAAAAACACGGTTTAAAGTTGGAGGCATAGCTTCTCAAGCATGAGAAGTTGGTGAACTACTATGAGATGTCTATAACAAAAGATCATTAGACTCTCAATTATTATTAAAAATAACAAGGGTTTGTTTAACCCTTAATTGTAACTTTGGTATCGTAGCTTAAAACGGGAAAAAATTTTAATCACAAATGTTTTTATTTGGCACTAATTTTTTGTTGAAGTAAAAATTTATTATTATAGACACGTAACACATTTAGTATGCTTTATTGTTTTTTCTTAGAACATTCACTTTTTGTTAAGTTTTTTGTCGAATCGTTGATATCCTTTTTTTTTGCTTACGTTGCTGTTCAGGCTTGTACCTGCCATTAAATAAAATGATTTTTTTAGCAATAATTTTTTTAATCTAATCGTCAACATTAACGCCACTATGCAAAGTGTTACGATCGGATTTTGTGTGGAAATATTAGTGGCGACAGCTCGATTCATTCTAAACCTTGTTTTCTAGTCGTTTTTAGATTTTAATGCTACATACTAATAATCAATTAATAAAGCGGTTTTAAAATAATATCTAAATCATTGTCAATTTTAGGTAAAGAGTAACTGTTCTTCTAATTATGCTGTTTGTAATCTAATGTTTTATAACTATCAACGTAATCCACATTGTTATTAATATAAGAAACTATACAAAATTGCTTTGTACCGTCGGTTTTGTGTTATCATGTTACATGCAAAAGTTGGTAATGAGAAAATGGCTAAATAAAAACAACAAAAATGATGTAACTGTCGGTGCTCAATAGTAACTATCCTGAATTATACAAAAAAATTGTAATTTTTTTCAAAACTCCAAATGTAAAAGAAAGATAAGGTGATGCTCTTAGAATTGCTGCGATAATTTGGTGCAATCCGCTGCATAGCAAAGAAGAATTACAAGAATAAGGATATAAAATTTTTATTTATAATTATACGGAAATATTTAGTTGTATTTGACAAATTATTAAATCTATTAGGCAAAACGAAACAACACATTAAACTTCCAACTTAAAAAATTATGACAAACTATTTTACTAGCAAATGTTCGTTATTTGAATTAACGCGCGACATCACTACATGTCTATGTTTTTCAAGCTTGAATCAAAATCCATTTAACTCATTTAACTGAGAGTGGTTAAAAATACAGATAATGAGTTGTAGATCACATTAGTTCGATTGCTGTTAAAGATGTCTCCTCACATTACTTCAGATTTAAAATCGGGATGTTAGATGTAAAATGGAACCGCGAGTATACAATTGAAAAAACCGCCGGTAGTAGTAGGCCAAAAATTCTAACCAAAGCTGAAAACGTGGCTTTGAATGTTTACGCCAGGAAAAATACATTTTCATATTTCTACGGAATTGTTAAGAATTCGTGGTAACTGTCTAAAAAAATACACGAAGGCATCTAAAGAGATTCCCACTGCAAAAAACGAAATGAGTCGTATGAAGTTTGTCCAACACTATATTAAAGAGTGTTTGGAATTCTGGCAAACGTAACTTTCAGGGACAAAAATAGTCCTTAAAAATGGCGTTTAAGTCGTAGTTAATTTATTGTACGGATTTTAGTAGAATAAAATATTAGTGGTTGGTGTATATATAGATATCGCGTTCACAACGTTTTACGTTCTGCGATTTCAGATCTCCAACCGTCTCTATTCTCCCAGTCTACATCTGCGAGTCTTCTGACAGCTCTTCATCCACTCCACATCGCCAGCTTATTTTGGGTCTTCCCATTTTTCTTCTTTCACTCAATTTCCACTTAATAACCTCTTTTGGTATTCTAGAGTCTTTTATTTTTTGTACATGACCGAACCATACAAGCTGCTTGACTATGATATCTGTTATTTTATGTTTTATCTTCATAATTTTCCTTATCTTGTTGTTTGTGACTTTTTCGATTATTGACTTTCCTGCTGTCTTTTTCCAAAAATCCATTTCGGAAGCTTCTAGCATTTTTTTTGTTCTATCTTTCAAAGACCATACTCTGAGCTCTCATAAAACTTCGTTTAGCAACGATACGGCACTTCTTCTGTGTATTTTGTTCTTTAATTGCATCGTCCAAGTTTCTATTATTTCGGTAGGCTTAATCCGTGCATCGCCTAATTATTTGTTTATTATTCAGTTGCAAGTTTATCTTTTGCTCCCCAACATACATATATTCAGTCTTTTTCATATTCACCTCTAAACCCCATTTGTCACATTGTTGAATCAGTATTCGCGTTAAATATTTCATGTTTTCATAGTCTTGGTCGTCTGCGAAGCTTAGGGTATATAAGGTATTTTCATTTAGGGGGATTTCCATTTTTCCACATTTTTTCTTCCATTAGTTCAAACTTCACTTCTTTGTTTATGTAATAGCGAAGGCTTCTACGGACGGAATCTATACTAAGATAACAATGTCTTCCGGGTTTGGACTGTGTCATTGTTGTTGTAACCGAAGTTGCCAACGCTTTGCCTATTTTTGTAAGGGGCGACATCAGAGCGTGAAAAAAATCGCAAAACTCAAACAAGCAACCGAAGTCTAACTAAGAACTTCTCAAAAGTTAGGTTATCAACTTGTGAAACAAGTTATAATCCAAACTCTAAAAAGGTAAGAACGAAAAAGATAACTTGAAAAAACAAACGAAAATCTAACAAAGCACCACTACAGAGTTAAGTTATCAATTTGTGAACCAAGCCAGATTCCAAACTCCGTAGAAGTGACTTATAAAGAAATAGTCACCGTATTTAAAGGAGAAGGATCGTCACGGGTGGTTAAGCTCGACTTTGATTGGATTACGGTTGATAAGGGGCGTGTTTTCGATAAATGACAAACAAAATGGAGATTTGGCAATCAACAAAAAATTATCAAAATCTAACTGGTGACCTGTAGTAAAATGATGTTCAGCAACCGCAGACTTCGAAATATACCGTTTCCTTATACAACGATCATGTTGTGAAATGCGAGTAAAGACGGAAGGACCGGTTTTACCAATGTAGACTAAACCACATGAACAAGGAATTTAGTATACACCTTGAAATGAAAGTGTAAGAAATTTGTCTTTGGGAGAAGGTAGAATCTGAGAGATTTTGCCTGTCGAGTTGAATATGGGTTATCGTTTTCTTTCTTACCTTTTCAGGGTTTGGATTCTTAGTTAGATTTACTCTTACGAAAGTGAGCAAAACGTTGGCAACTTCAGTTATAACAACAATGACAAGGTTCAACGCCGGAAGACATTCTTATCTTAGTACTTCTTTGTTTGTTATTCTTATTGGTGTATTTATCTTTTCTACTATTTCTTCTCTGGATTTTGTTCGTTTTTCTGTGAAAAGTTCTTCAAAATATTTTTCCCATTGTATCGGTGTTATAATGTTTTTTTTCTTGTTGTTCAAATGCTTTAAACTTTTTCTACGATTCCGTGCTATTTGTGCCTTTCAGGTAAGTATCAATGTGCTTGCACTGTTTTTTCCGTTTTTGGTTTTTGTCCACTATCTTTTTTTTTATTCTTGCTTGTGCTTTTCTACACATTATCTTGTGTTTCATTTTTTTGTACTTAGGTATTTCTGATGATTTCTTCTTTTGTTCTCAATGTCTTTTTCGATTTCGTTATCTCATTTGTCACAAGCTTTAGGGCTTACGAACCTTGCACGGCCAACTCACACAGTCAGAGATAGGAGAGGTTCAAGGAAATTATACTTAAGGGCGCCAGATCAATCTTAATTTTAACATTTCTGCCTCGATCACGACAGACGGTCCAAACTTGTAACTAATTTTTAGGTTCGTAATCCTTGTTACTCTGGTGTTCGAGTAGCCACAATTAAAACAGAAAGGTATGTTACCATAAAAAAAAGATTAACAAGTATAACAACTTTAATGTAGTAACGTAGAAGATTAACAGGAATATATTTAATTTCTCAATTCATAAATGCTAGAAAGATTAACAAGTATAGTTAACAGGTATAAAAACTTTAATTTAGCAACGTAGCAGATTAACAAAAGTATGTTTAATTTCTCGACTCATAAATGCCAGACATATCGGCAACACACAAATCATATAGTTAAATTACATCGAGATAGTGAAGTAAATTTCGTAATAAATATTGTCTGTCTACAGCATGCGATACACTCTAAATGATACTTGAAATTATCTTATTGGTATGTAAACAGTAAACGTAATTACAGACACCGACAGTAATCAAAGTTCCGTAAGTGACAGCGAAAAAATATAATCAAACTGACTTACCCAGAATCCAGTGCTTACTTGCGTGAAGAAAACGTTTTCCCATCGGTAGCAGCCTAGAATAATTATTGAATAGCAAATCGTGTCACACAATAACTCACGAAGATAGGAAACTACAAAATCATTAATAATAATACATTAAATGAGATATAAGAACCCGTTGTATCGAATGCTGTTGGTTGTAATTACGATCAGGTGGTTGGTAACGCAATCGACTGGTGTACAAGAATTAACATCTCCGACGCATTGCTCGTCGAGACCTCGTTTTTGTATGGGTAGTATGCCCTTCCAAAAGCTTATACGTTCGGTAACGGTATTTATCAATCGTAATTATGCATCATTGTTCTTTGTTGAAGCGAACAGGTGATTGAAACGTGGCGAAACCGGCTATCAAATTAATACAGAAATTACGAAGGAATCTTAATAAACTGGAGACAAAATATCTTACCTTGTGCCGAACAAATTGTAATAAATTCGTAATTGACTTATAAATTCGTACTCATCACAATGGATGCACTTAAAAGCTTAGGAATCAGATCAAGATTTTCGACACCGACCGGCCCACGTAGTTGACAGCTTCAAAATGGCTCTCAGTAACCAACAAGGTCGGCAGAGGGCGTCAAAACCAGAAACTAATTTTTAGGTCGATATACAGGGTACTCCGTTGTGAAAATATCGCACGTAACACACTAGTAAGGTTTTTGCGTTTTTTTGTCGTTTCATATTTCCTCAGGGCTTCTAATGCTGTTTTGTAGATGCATTTTTTTTATATGTTGATAATGCATTTCTAGGTTCTCTAATGCAGTACTTTCTTGCAGTTTTTGGTCTAACCGGTTTTGGTACAGCCATTTTATACTTTCTTCTTCCAGTAATTTAAGGTTGTATTTTATTGGTTCTGCATTTTTGTTTTTTGTTCAGATGTTTTATTTTAGCTTGCGCTCCTTTTCTTAATGTACATTTTTATTCTCAGTAAGTAGTTGTCGCTATAGCATGTTGGGCCTTTGTTGTTTTCAAAATATATTTTATGATACTTTCGAGAAACAGCTTTTTACTTAGAAAAATTGCACCGCTTTTCTTACCAACATTTGTTTCTAATGAGTTTTGCTGGTAACAGTCGCAACAATTACATGCAATTAAGTTAACCAGACGTGATCGTTCAGAATATTATAAAAGTTACGTAAGGTTTTTTTTTGGACTTGCAATTTTTCAGTGTAACATGTAATACTGTTAGTTACTTTGGTAATATTCTACCGACATTTTCGATAATTGAGAACTCGCATTTGCTATTTTAAAATAGTCACTACAGGTTTTAAATATAAACAATTATTAAGGTTACTCAATCGGTTCAAACCATAAACGTAAACAATAATATTCTAAAAGTAAAATATTAATAATGATCGTAAATACACCAAAGTTAACTGGCTATGGAACGTCGTTTTGCTTTTTATTACTAAATTTAATTCCGTTGCATTCTAACAAACTTCAATTTTTATTAAGTTTATTTGTATGTTTGTCTGTTTATTTTAGCACATTTAAATAGTTTGTTGAACAAACTTAACACATTTAAATTGTTAAGTAAAAACGTATTTACTGATGCAATACATTTTGCTCAAAAATTCTAACAATCATATTAGAAACTTAAATTTAAACTGAGAAAAAAAGTATATGAACAAACATTTTAATTCATGTAACACTTTTTATATAACAAACAAAAAATAAGAATAATTGAAATTGTAGAATTAAAATGCATGTCGAATTAAAATGTTACATGAATTAAAATGTTTGTTGATAATTTTAATTCTTCAATTTTAAATCAAGAACAAAATTACTAACAAACATATTAATTCTGAATTAAAATGTTTGTTGATAATTTTAATTCTTCAATTTTAAATCAAGAATTAATTTTACCAACAAACATTATAATTCTGAATTAAAATGTTTGTTGATAATTTTAATTCTTCAATTTTAAATCAAGAATAAAATTGCCAACAAACATATTAATTCTGAATTAAAATGTTTGTTGATAATTTTAATTCTTGAGTTTTAATTGTGAGTACTCTAACTAGTGGTAAACTTGCACTATAGTTTCGTTAGAGTACTCACAACTTCCGCAACCTACAGCGCCAATTAAAATTGAAGAATTAAAATTATCAACAAACATTTAAATTCAGAATTAATATGTTTTTTGCTAAAATTAATTCTTGATTTAAAATTAAAGAATTAAAATTATCAACAAACATTTTAATTTAGAATTAATATGTTTGTTGGTAAAATTAATTCTTGATTTAAAATTGAAGAATTAAAAATATCAACAAACATTTGAATAAAGAATTAATATGTTTGTTGGTAAAATTAATTCTTGATTTAAAATTGAAGAATTAAAATTATCAACAAACATTTAAATTCAGAATTAATGTTTGTTGCTAAAATTAATTCTTGATTTAAAATTGAAGAATTAAAATTATCAACAAACATTTAAATTCAGAATTAATATGTTTGTTGCTAAAATTAATTCTTGATTTAAAATTGAAGAATTAAAATTATCAACAAACATTTAAATTCAGAATTAATATGTTTGTTGGTAAAATTAATTCTTGATTTAAAATTGAAGAATTAAAAATATCAACAAACATTTGAATACAGAATTAATATATTTGTTGCTAAAATTAATTCTTGATTTAAAATTGAAGAATTAAAATTATCAACAAACATTTAAATTCAGAATTAATATGTTTGTTGCTAAAATTAATTCTTGATTTAAAATTGAAGAATTAAAATTATCAACAAACATTTAAATTCAGAATTAATATGTTTGTTGCTAAAATTAATTCTTGATTTAAAATTGAAGAATTAAAATTATCAACAAACATTTAAATTCAGAATTAATATGTTTGTTGGTAAAATTAATTCTTGATTTAAAATTGAAGAATTAAAAATATCAACAAACATTTGAATACAGAATTAATATATTTGTTGCTAAAATTAATTCTTGATTTAAAATTGAAGAATTAAAATTATCAACAAACATTTAAATTCAGAATTAATGTTTGTTGCTAAAATTAATTCTTGATTTAAAATTGAAGAATTAAAATTATCAACAAACATTTAAATTCAGAATTAATATGTTTGTTGCTAAAATTAATTCTTGATTTAAAATTGAAGAATTAAAATTATCAACAAACATTTAAATTCAGAATTAATATGTTTGTTGCTAAAATTAATTCTTGATTTAAAATTGAAGAATTAAAATTATCAACAAACATTTAAATTCAGAATTAATATGTTGGTTGGTAAAATTAATTCTTGATTTAAAATTGAAGAATTAAAAATATCAACAAACATTTGAATACAGAATTAATATATTTGTTGCTAAAATTAATTCTTGATTTAAAATTGAAGAATTAAAATTATCAACAAACATTTACATTCAGAATTAATGTTTGTTGCTAAAATTAATTCTTGATTTAAAATTGAAGAATTAAAATTATCAACAAACATTTAAATTCAGAATTAATATGTTTGTTGCTAAAATTAATTCTTGATTTAAAATTGAAGAATTAATATTATCAACAAACATTTAAATTCAGAATAAATATGTTTGTTGCTAAAATTAATTCTTGATTTAAAATTGAAGAATTAAAATTATCAACAAACATTTAAATTCAGAATTAATATGTTTGTTGCTAAAATTAATTCTTGATTTAAAATTGAAGAATTAAAATTATTAACAAACATTTAAATTCAGAATTAATATGTTTGTTGCTAAAATTAATTCTTGCTTTAAAATTGAAGAATTAAAATTATCAACAAACATTTTAATTTAGAATTAATATGTTTGTTGGTAAAATTAATTCTTGATTTAAAATTGAAGAATTAAAAATATCAACAAACATTTGAATACAGAATTAATATGTTTGTTGCTAAAATTAATTCTTGATTTAAAATTGAAGAATTACAATTATCAACAAACATTTTAATTTAGAATTAATATGTTTGTTGGTAAAATTAATTCTTGATTTAAAATTGAAGAATTAAAAATATCAACAAACATTTGAATACAGAATTAATATGTTTGTTGCTAAAATTAATTCTTGATTTAAAATTGAAGAATTAAAATTATCAACAAACATTTAAATTCAGAATTAATATGTTTGTTGCTAAAATTAATTCTTGATTTAAAATTGAAGAATTAAAATTATCAACAAACATTTAAATTCAGAATTAATATGTTTGTTGCTAAAATTAATTCTTGATTTAAAATTGAAGAATTAAAATTATCAATAAACATTTAAATTCAGAATTAATATGTTTGTTGCTAAAATTAATTCTTGATTTAAAATTGAAGAATTAAAATTATCCACAAACGTTTTAATTTAGAATTAATATGTTTGTTGGTAAAATTAATTCTTGATTTAAAATTGAAGAATTAAAATTATCAACAAACATTTAAATTCAGAATTAATGTTTGTTGCTAAAATTAATTCTTGATTTAAAATTGAAGAATTAAAATTATCAACAAACATTTAAATTCAGAATTAATATGTTTGTTGCTAAAATTAATTCTTGATTTAAAATTGAAGAATTAAAATTATCCACAAACGTTTTAATTTAGAATTAATATGTTTGTTGGTAAAATTAATTCTTGATTTAAAATTGAAGAATTAAAATTATCAACAAACATTTAAATTCAGAATTAATGTTTGTTGCTAAAATTAATTCTTGATTTAAAATTGAAGAATTAAAATTATCCACAAACATTTTAATTTAGAATTAATATGTTTGTTGGTAAAATTAATTCTTGATTTAAAATTGAAGAATTAAAATTATCAACAAACATTTAAATTCAGAATTAATATGTTTGTTGCTAAAATTAATTCTTGATTTAAAATTGAAGAATTGAAATTATCAACAAACATTTAAATTCAGAATTAATATGTTTGTTGCTAAAATTAATTCTTGACTTAAAATTGAAGAATTAAAATTATCAACAAACATTTAATTCCGAATTAATATGTTTGTTGCTAAAATTAATTCTTGATTTAAAATTGAAGAATTAAAATTATCCACAAACATTTTAATTTAGAATTAATATGTTTGTTGGTAAAATTAATTCTTGATTTAAAATTGAAGAATTAAAATTATCAACAAACATTTTAATTCAGAATTAATATGTTTGTTGCTAAAATTAATTCTTGATTTAAAATTGAAGAATTAAAATTATCAACAAACATTTAAATTCAGAATTAATATGTTTGTTGCTAAAATTAATTCTTGATTTAAAATTAAAGAATTAAAATTATCAACAAACATTTAAATTCAGAATTAATATGTTTGTTGCTAAAATTAATTCTTGATTTAAAATTGAAGAATTAAAATTATCAACAAACATTTAAATTCAGAATTAATATGTTTGTTGCTAAATTTAATTCTTGATTTAAAATTGAAGAAATAAAATTATCAACAAACATTTTAATTTAGAATTAATATGTTTGTTGGTAAAATTAATTCTTGATTTAAAATTGAAGAATTAAAATTATCAACAAACATTTAAATTCAGAATTAATATGTTTGTTGCTAAAATTAATTCTTGATTTAAAATTAAAGAATTAAAATTATCAACAAACATTTAAATTCAGAATTAATATGTTTGTTGCTAAAATTAATTCTTGATTTAAAATTAAAGAATCAAAATTATCAACAAACATTTAAATTCAGAATTAATATGTTTGTTGCTAAAATTAATTCTTGATTTAAAATTGAAGAATTAAAATTATCCACAAACATTTAAATTCAGAATTAATATGTTTGTTGGTAAAATTAATTCTTGATTTAAAATTGAAGAATTAAAATTATCAACAAACATTTAAATTCAGAATTAATATGTTTGTTGCTAAAATTAATTCTTGATTTAAAATTGAAGAATTAAAATTATCAACAAACATTTAAATTTAGAATTAATATGTTTGTTGCTAAAATTAATTCTTGATTTAAAATTGAAGAATTAAAATTATCCACAAACATTTTAATTTAGAATTAGTATGTTTGTTGGTAAAATTAATTCTTGATTTAAAATTGAAGAATTAAAATTATCAACAAACATTTAAATTCAGAATTAATATGTTTTTTGCTAAAATTAATTCTTGATTTAAAATTAAAGAATTAAAATTATCAACAAACATTTTAATTTAGAATTAATATGTTTGTTGGTAAAATTAATTCTTGATTTAAAATTGAAGAATTAAAAATATCAACAAACATTTGAATAAAGAATTAATATGTTTGTTGGTAAAATTAATTCTTGATTTAAAATTGAAGAATTAAAATTATCAACAAACATTTAAATTCAGAATTAATATGTTTGTTGCTAAAATTAATTCTTGATTTAAAATTGAAGAATTAAAATTATCAACAAACATTTAAATTCAGAATTAATATGTTTGTTGCTAAAATTAATTCTTGATTTAAAATTGAAGAATTAAAATTATCAACAAACATTTAAATTCAGAATTAATATGTTTGTTGGTAAAATTAATTCTTGATTTAAAATTGAAGAATTAAAAATATCAACAAACATTTGAATACAGAATTAATATATTTGTTGCTAAAATTAATTCTTGATTTAAAATTGAAGAATTAAAATTATCAACAAACATTTAAATTCCAGAATTAATGTTTGTTGCTAAAATTAATTCTTGATTTAAAATTGAAGAATTAAAATTATCAACAAACATTTAAATTCAGAATTAATATGTTTGTTGCTAAAATTAATTCTTGATTTAAAATTGAAGAATTAAAATTATCAACAAACATTTAAATTCAGAATTAATATGTTTGTTGCTAAAATTAATTCTTGATTTAAAATTGAAGAATTAAAATTATCAACAAACATTTAAATTCAGAATTAATATGTTGGTTGGTAAAATTAATTCTTGATTTAAAATTGAAGAATTAAAAATATCAACAAACATTTGAATACAGAATTAATATATTTGTTGCTAAAATTAATTCTTGATTTAAAATTGAAGAATTAAAATTATCAACAAACATTTACATTCAGAATTAATGTTTGTTGCTAAAATTAATTCTTGATTTAAAATTGAAGAATTAAAATTATCAACAAACATTTAAATTCAGAATTAATATGTTTGTTGCTAAAATTAATTCTTGATTTAAAATTGAAGAATTAATATTATCAACAAACATTTAAATTCAGAATAAATATGTTTGTTGCTAAAATTAATTCTTGATTTAAAATTGAAGAATTAAAATTATCAACAAACATTTAAATTCAGAATTAATATGTTTGTTGCTAAAATTAATTCTTGATTTAAAATTGAAGAATTAAAATTATTAACAAACATTTAAATTCAGAATTAATGTTTGTTGCTAAAATTAATTCTTGATTTAAAATTGAAGAATTAAAATTATCAACAAACATTTAAATTCAGAATTAATATGTTGGTTGGTAAAATTAATTCTTGATTTAAAATTGAAGAATTAAAAATATCAACAAACATTTGAATACAGAATTAATATATTTGTTGCTAAAATTAATTCTTGATTTAAAATTGAAGAATTAAAATTATCAACAAACATTTACATTCAGAATTAATGTTTGTTGCTAAAATTAATTCTTGATTTAAAATTGAAGAATTAAAATTATCAACAAACATTTAAATTCAGAATTAATATGTTTGTTGCTAAAATTAATTCTTGATTTAAAATTGAAGAATTAATATTATCAACAAACATTTAAATTCAGAATAAATATGTTTGTTGCTAAAATTAATTCTTGATTTAAAATTGAAGAATTAAAATTATCAACAAACATTTAAATTCCAGAATTAATATGTTTGTTGCTAAAATTAATTCTTGATTTAAAATTGAAGAATTAAAATTATTAACAAACATTTAAATTCAGAATTAATATGTTTGTTGCTAAAATTAATTCTTGCTTTAAAATTGAAGAATTAAAATTATCAACAAACATTTTAATTTAGAATTAATATGTTTGTTGGTAAAATTAATTCTTGATTTAAAATTGAAGAATTAAAAATATCAACAAACATTTGAATACAGAATTAATATGTTTGTTGCTAAAATTAATTCTTGATTTAAAATTGAAGAATTACAATTATCAACAAACATTTTAATTTAGAATTAATATGTTTGTTGGTAAAATTAATTCTTGATTTAAAATTGAAGAATTAAAAATATCAACAAACATTTGAATACAGAATTAATATGTTTGTTGCTAAAATTAATTCTTGATTTAAAATTGAAGAATTAAAATTATCCACAAACATTTTAATTTAGAATTAGTATGTTTGTTGGTAAAATTAATTCTTGATTTAAAATTGAAGAATTAAAATTATCAACAAACATTTAAATTCAGAATTAATATGTTTTTTGCTAAAATTAATTCTTGATTTAAAATTAAAGAATTAAAATTATCAACAAACATTTTAATTTAGAATTAATATGTTTGTTGGTAAAATTAATTCTTGATTTAAAATTGAAGAATTAAAAATATCAACAAACATTTGAATAAAGAATTAATATGTTTGTTGGTAAAATTAATTCTTGATTTAAAATTGAAGAATTAAAATTATCAACAAACATTTAAATTCAGAATTAATATGTTTGTTGCTAAAATTAATTCTTGATTTAAAATTGAAGAATTAAAATTATCAACAAACATTTAAATTCAGAATTAATATGTTTGTTGCTAAAATTAATTCTTGATTTAAAATTGAAGAATTAAAATTATCAACAAACATTTAAATTCAGAATTAATATGTTTGTTGGTAAAATTAATTCTTGATTTAAAATTGAAGAATTAAAAATATCAACAAACATTTGAATACAGAATTAATATATTTGTTGCTAAAATTAATTCTTGATTTAAAATTGAAGAATTAAAATTATCAACAAACATTTAAATTCAGAATTAATGTTTGTTGCTAAAATTAATTCTTGATTTAAAATTGAAGAATTAAAATTATCAACAAACATTTAAATTCAGAATTAATATGTTTGTTGCTAAAATTAATTCTTGATTTAAAATTGAAGAATTAAAATTATCAACAAACATTTAAATTCAGAATTAATATGTTTGTTGCTAAAATTAATTCTTGATTTAAAATTGAAGAATTAAAATTATCAACAAACATTTAAATTCAGAATTAATATGTTGGTTGGTAAAATTAATTCTTGATTTAAAATTGAAGAATTAAAAATATCAACAAACATTTGAATACAGAATTAATATATTTGTTGCTAAAATTAATTCTTGATTTAAAATTGAAGAATTAAAATTATCAACAAACATTTACATTCAGAATTAATGTTTGTTGCTAAAATTAATTCTTGATTTAAAATTGAAGAATTAAAATTATCAACAAACATTTAAATTCAGAATTAATATGTTTGTTGCTAAAATTAATTCTTGATTTAAAATTGAAGAATTAATATTATCAACAAACATTTAAATTCAGAATAAATATGTTTGTTGCTAAAATTAATTCTTGATTTAAAATTGAAGAATTAAAATTATCAACAAACATTTAAATTCAGAATTAATATGTTTGTTGCTAAAATTAATTCTTGATTTAAAATTGAAGAATTAAAATTATTAACAAACATTTAAATTCAGAATTAATGTTTGTTGCTAAAATTAATTCTTGATTTAAAATTGAAGAATTAAAATTATCAACAAACATTTAAATTCAGAATTAATATGTTGGTTGGTAAAATTAATTCTTGATTTAAAATTGAAGAATTAAAAATATCAACAAACATTTGAATACAGAATTAATATATTTGTTGCTAAAATTAATTCTTGATTTAAAATTGAAGAATTAAAATTATCAACAAACATTTACATTCAGAATTAATGTTTGTTGCTAAAATTAATTCTTGATTTAAAATTGAAGAATTAAAATTATCAACAAACATTTAAATTCAGAATTAATATGTTTGTTGCTAAAATTAATTCTTGATTTAAAATTGAAGAATTAATATTATCAACAAACATTTAAATTCAGAATAAATATGTTTGTTGCTAAAATTAATTCTTGATTTAAAATTGAAGAATTAAAATTATCAACAAACATTTTAATTCAGAATTAATATGTTTGTTGGTAAAATTAATTCTTGATTTAAAATTGAAAAATTAAAATTATCAACAAACATTTAAATTCAGAATTAATATGTTAGTTAGTAAAATTAATTCTTGATTTAAAATTGAAGAATTAAAATTATCAACATACATTTTAATTCAGAATTAAAATGTTTGTTAGTAATATTAATTCTTGATTTAAAATTGAAGAATTAAAATTATCAACATACATTTTAATTCAGAATTAATTTGTTTGTTGGTAATTTTATTCTTGATTTAAAATTGAAGAATTAAAATTATCAACAAACAATTTAATTCAGAATTAATATGTTTGTTGGTAAAATTAATTCTTGGTTTAAAATTAAAGAATTAAAATTATCAACAAACATTTAAATTCAGAATTAATATGTTAGTTAGTAAAATTAATTCTTGATTTAAAATTGAAGAATTAAAATTATCAACATGCATTTTAATTCAGAATTAATATGTTTGTTGGTAAAATTAATTCTTGATTTAAAATTAAAGAATTAAAATTATCAACAAACATTTAAATTGAGAAATTAATATGTTTGTTGCTAATTTTATTATTCTTGATTTAAAATTGAAGAATTAAAATTATCAAACAAACATTTAATTCAGAATTAATATGTTTGTTAAAATTAATTCTTGATTTAAAATTAAGAAATTATCAACAAACATTTAAATTCCAGAATTAATATGTTTGTTGCTAATTTTAATTCTTGATTTAAAATTGAAGAATTAAAATTATCAACAAACATTTAAATTCAGAATTAATATGTTTGCTGAAAATTAATTCTTGATTTAAAATTGAAGAATTAAAATTATCAACAAACATTTTAATTTAGAATTAATATGTTTGTTGGTAAAATTAATTCTTGATTTAAAATTGAAGAATTAAAAATATCAACAAACATTTGAATACAGAATTAATATGTTTGTTGCTAAAATTAATTCTTGATTTAAAATTGAAGAATTACAATTATCAACAAACATTTTAATTTAGAATTAATATGTTTGTTGGTAAAATTAATTCTTGATTTAAAATTGAAGAATTAAAAATATCAACAAACATTTGAATACAGAATTAATATGTTTGTTGCTAAAATTAATTCTTGATTTAAAATTGAAGAATTAAAATTATCAACAAACATTTAAATTCAGAATTAATATGTTTGTTGCTAAAATTAATTCTTGATTTAAAATTGAAGAATTAAAATTATCAACAAACATTTAAATTCAGAATTAATATGTTTGTTGCTAAAATTAATTCTTGATTTAAAATTGAAGAATTAAAATTATCAACAAACATTTAAATTCAGAATTAATATGTTTGTTGCTAAAATTAATTCTTGATTTAAAATTAAAGAATTAAAATTATCAACAAACATTTAAATTCAGAATTAATATGTTTGTTGCTAAAATTAATTCTTGATTTAAAATTGAAGAATTAAAATTATCAACAAACATTTAAATTCAGAATTAATATGTTTGTTGCTAAAATTAATTCTTGATTTAAAATTGAAGAAATAAAATTATCAACAAACATTTTAATTTAGAATTAATATGTTTGTTGGTAAAATTAATTCTTGATTTAAAATTGAAGAATTAAAATTATCAACAAACATTTAAATTCAGAATTAATATGTTTGTTGCTAAAATTAATTCTTGATTTAAAATTAAAGAATCAAAATTATCAACAAACATTTAAATTCAGAATTAATATGTTTGTTGCTAAAATTAATTCTTGATTTAAAATTGAAGAATTAAAATTATCCACAAACATTTAAATTCAGAATTAATATGTTTGTTGGTAAAATTAATTCTTGATTTAAAATTGAAGAATTAAAATTATCAACAAACATTTAAATTCAGAATTAATATGTTTGTTGCTAAAATTAATTCTTGTTTTAAAATTGAAGAATTAAAATTATCAACAAACATTTAAATTTAGAATTAATATGTTTGTTGCTAAAATTAATTCTTGATTTAAAATTAAAGAATCAAAATTATCAACAAACATTTAAATTCAGAATTAATATGTTTGTTGCTAAAATTAATTCTTGATTTAAAATTGAAGAATTAAAATTATCAACAAACATTTAAATTCAGAATTAATATGTTTGTTGCTAAAATTAATTCTTGATTTAAAATTGAAGAATTAAAATTATCCACAAACATTTTAATTTAGAATTAGTATGTTTGTTGGTAAAATTAATTCTTGATTTAAAATTGAAGAATTAAAATTATCAACAAACATTTAAATTCAGAATTAATATGTTTGTTGCTAAAATTAATTCTTGATTTAAAATTGAAGAATTAAAATTATCAACAAACATTTAAATTCAGAATTAATATGTTTGTTGCTAAAATTAATTCTTGATTTAAAATTGAAGAATTAAAGTTATCAACAAACATTTTAATTTAGAATTAATATGTTTGTTGCTAAAATTAATTCTTGATTTAAAATTGAAGAATTAAAATTATCAACAAACATTTAAATTCAGAATTAATATGTTTGTTGCTAAAATTAATTCTTGATTTAAAATTGAAGCATTAAAATTATCATCAAACATTTTAATTTAGAATTAATATGTTTGTTGCTAAAATTAATTCTTGATTTAAAATTGAAGCATTAAAATTATCAACAAACATTTTAATTTAGAATTAATATGTTTGTTGCTAAAATTAATTCTTGATTTAAAATTGAAGAATTAAAATTATCAACAAACATTTAAATTTTTAATTAATTTGTTTGTTGCTAAAATTAATTCTTGATTTAAAATTGAAGAATTAAAGTTATCAACAAACATTTTAATTTAGAATTAATATGTTTGTTGCTAAAATTAATTCTTGATTTAAAATTGAAGAATTAAAATTATCAACAAACATTTAAATTCAGAATTAATATGTTTGTTGGTAAAATTAATTCTTGATTTAAAATTGAAGAATTAAAATTATCAACAAACATTTAAATTCAGAATTAATATGTTTGTTGCTAAAATTAATTCTTGATTTAAAATTGAAGAATTAAAATTATCAACAAACATTTAAATTCAGAATTAATATGTTTGTTGCTAAAATTAATTCTTGATTTAAAATTGAAGAATTATAATTATCAACAAACATTTTAATTTAGAATTAATATGTTTGTTGCTAAAATTAATTCTTGATTTAAAATTGAAGCATTAAAATTATCAACAAACATTTTAATTTAGAATTAATATGTTTGTTGCTAAAATTAATTCTTGATTTAAAATTGAAGAATTAAAAATATCAACAAACATTTAAATTTTTAATTAATTTGTTTGTTGCTAAAATTAATTCTTGATTTAAAATTGAAGAATTAAAGTTATCAACAAACATTTTAATTTAGAATTAATATGTTTGTTGCTAAAATTAATTCTTGATTTAAAATTGAAGAATTAAAATTATCAACAGACATTTAAATTCAGAATTAATGTTTTTTGCTAAAATTAATTCTTGATTTAAAATTGAAGAATTAAAATTATCAACAAACATTTAAATTCAGAATTAATATGTTTGTTGCTAAAATTAATTCTTGATTTAAAATTGAAGAATTAAAATTATCAACAAACATTTTAAATTAGAATTAGTATGTTTGTTGGTAAAATTAATTCTTGATTTAAAATTGAAGAATTAAAATTATCAACAAACATTTAAAATTAGAATTAATATGTTTGTTGCTAAAATTAATTCTTGATTTAAAATTGAAGAATTAAAATTATCAACAAACATTTAAATTTAGAATTAATATGTTTGTTGCTAAAATTAATTCTTGATTTAAAATTGAAGAATTAAAATTATCAACAAACATTTTAATTTAGAATTAATATGTTTGTTGCTAAAATTAATTCTTGATTTAAAATTGAAGAATTAAAATTATCAACAAACATTTAAATTCATAATTAATATGTTTTTTGCTAAAATTAATTCAAGATTTAAAATTGAAGAATTAAAATTATCAACAAACATTTAAATTCAGAATTAATATGTTTGTTGCTAAAATTAATTCTTGACTTAAAATTGAAGAATTAAAATTATCAACAAACATTTAAATTCAGAATTAATATGTTTGTTGCTAAAATTAATTCCTGATTTAAAATTGAAGAATTAAAATTATCAACAAACATTTAAATTCAGAATTAATATGTTTGTTGCTAAAATTAATTCTTGATTTAAAATTGAAGAATTAAAATTATCAACAAACATTTAAATTTAGAATTAATTTGTTTGTTGCTAAAATTAATTCTTGATTTAAAATTGAAGAATTAAAATTATCCACAAACATTTTAATTTAGAATTAATATGTTTGTTGGTAAAATTAATTCTTGATTTAAAATTGAAGAATTAAAATTATCAACAAACATTTAAATTCAGAATTAATATGTTTGTTGCTAAAATTAATTCTTGTTTTAAAATTGAAGAATTAAAATTATCAACAAACATTTAAATTCAGAATTAATATGTTTGTTGCTAAAATTAATTCTTGACTTAAAATTGAAGAATTAAAATTATCAACAAACATTTAAATTCAGAATTAATATGTTTGTTGCTAAAATTAATTCTTGATTTAAAATTGAAGAATTAAAATTATCAACAAACATTTTAATTTAGAATTAATATGTTTGTTGCTAAAATTAATTCTTGATTTAAAATTGAAGCATTAAAATTATCAACAAACATTTTAATTTAGAATTAATATGTTTGTTGCTAAAATTAATTCTTGATTTAGAATTGAAGAATTAAAATTATCAACAAACATTTAAATTTAGAATTAATATGTTTGTTGCTAAAATTAATTCTTGATTTAAAATTGAAGAATTAAAATTATCAACAAACATTTTAATTTAGAATTAATATGTTTGTTGCTAAAATTAATTCTTGATTTAAAATTGAAGAATTAAAATTATCAACAAACATTTAAATTCAGAATTAATATGTTTGTTGCTAAAATTAATTCTTGATTTAAAATTGAAGAATTAAAATTATCAACAAACATTTAAATTCAGAATTGATATGTTTGTTGCTAAAATTAATTCTTGATTTAAAATTGAAGAATTAAAATTATCAACAAACATTTTAAATTAGAATTAATATGTTTGTTGGTAAAATTAGTTCTTGATTTAAAGTTGAAGAATTAAAATTATCAACAAACATTTAAATTCAGAATTAATATGTTTGTTGCTAAAATTAATTCTTGACTTAAAATTGAAGAATTAAAATTATCAACAAACATTTAAATTCAGAATTAATATGTTTGTTGCTAAAATTAATTCTTGATTTAAAATTGAAGAATTAAAATTATCAACAAACATTTAAATTCAGAATTAATATGTTTGTTGCTAAAATTAATTCTTGATTTAAAATTGAAGAATTAAAATTATCAACAAACATTTAAATTCAGAATTAATATGTTTGTTGCTAAAATTAATTCTTGATTTAAAATTGAAGAATTAAAGTTATCAACAAACATTTTAATTTAGAATTAATATGTTTGTTGCTAAAATTAATTCTTGATTTAAAATTGAAGAATTAAAATTATCAACAAACATTTAAATTCAGAATTAATATGTTTGTTGCTAAAATTAATTCTTGATTTAAAATTGAAGAATTAAAATTATCAACAAACATTTAAATTCAGAATTAATATGTTTGTTGCTAAAATTAATTCTTGATTTAAAATTGAAGAATTAAAATTATCAACAAACATTTAAATTCAGAATTGATATGTTTGTTGCTAAAATTAATTCTTGATTTAAAATTGAAGAATTAAAATTATCAACAAACATTTTAAATTAGAATTAATATGTTTGTTGGTAAAATTAGTTCTTGATTTAAAGTTGAAGAATTAAAATTATCAACAAACATTTAAATTCAGAATTAATATGTTTGTTGCTAAAATTAATTCTTGACTTAAAATTGAAGAATTAAAATTATCAACAAACATTTAAATTCAGAATTAATATGTTTGTTGCTAAAATTAATTCTTGATTTAAAATTGAAGAATTAAAATTATCAACAAACATTTAAATTCAGAATTAATATGTTTGTTGCTAAAATTAATTCTTGATTTAAAATTGAAGAATTAAAATTATCAACAAACATTTAAATTCAGAATTAATATGTTTGTTGCTAAAATTAATTCTTGATTTAAAATTGAAGAATTAAAGTTATCAACAAACATTTTAATTTAGAATTAATATGTTTGTTGCTAAAATTAATTCTTGATTTAAAATTGAAGAATTAAAATTATCAACAAACATTTAAATTCAGAATTAATATGTTTGTTGCTAAAATTAATTCTTGATTTAAAATTAAAGAATTGAAATTATCAACAAACATTTTAATTTAGAATTAATATGTTTTTTGCTTAAAGTTAAAGTTAAAGTTGCTAGGTACACATGTTATCAACAATCAAAGCTGAAATTACTAAAAATTAGCACAATTATAGAATGGCAGCGCCCACCACACCTGCAAGCGCTTTGATAGCAAGAAAAACAAAATTACAACGATTGAGCGGTTAAAGTTGTTAGGAAATTAATCTATTCGCAGCAAAAGTACTAAATTTTATGTCAAGTGCGAAGTGTGAAGATTTATCAATAAAGACACGTAACATTTTTAGTATTCTCTATTGCTTAGCTCAAAACACTCACTTTTTGCCAGGGTTTCTTTTAATTAACTTTTTTTTCTATAGTTATTTATTTATTTGTCACTTTGTGTGTTATTTAAAAAAGTAATAATCTTTTTAAAACAGTCCCTTAATTACTTGTGGTTAATCCATGAATAATTTTTATGATGATATTGTTTATAACCGTAATTAAGCTTTTACGAATTATCTACTTTAATTTTGTATTTTTGACAAATATGTATATAAAGAAATTACTATATTTAACGTTCTATTGTTTTTCAAAAAATATAGATAAGCCATAATTAGGTAATATTAATTAATGTTCCAAAAACACGTGCGGGTTATAAATTTTTTGTTTTGTGGGTCTTACGCGTGTAATGATATAAATATTACAAACATATTGCATACACTGCAGGCACATTACATATATTGCAGATATATTGCATATATTTAACAAACATTGAATATATTCCATAAACTTTGTACGTCATGTGTATAGATTTCTTACTACGGTTTAACTGTAGTGCGAGTGCAGTGTTTAAAGAAATGTGATTTAAAGTTAGAGTCAATGCTTCTGAATGATTCGGATTTGGAGAACTGCTATGAGATGTCAATAACTAAGCGTCACTATACCATTTATTATTATTAAAAACAAAAACCACAATGGTTTTTGCATTTTGATTTTTTTTGCCTAATTGTTTCGTAACTTAAAACAAGAGAAAATCTTTATTACAAAAAACGTTTTCATTCAATGAATAAATACCAGTAACTCGAAACGCTTCAGTTGCTCTTTTGATCGTTACATTTTTTTAAATCTTAAATAACTGTCACGGTTTAACTTAATGTTTTTTTAAAATGTTTTAATCATTCATTCTTGTAACGTTGTTGTGTAGCCGCTATATTACAGACTACAGATCAATCTTCTATTAAGAACAAGTTGTTAAAATAATCCCACTGATCCATTTTCTATTGCTGCCTTCAATAAACACTTTTTAAAAACCATGCCGTCATTTACATGTTCATTAGATCCAATATCAATATAAGTAAAACAGTAATTGTAATCTACTAAGACAAAAACTATGGTACTGAAAAATTTTCTGTAGTTCTAGAAGTCACTATGACTATTGTTGAGACATTGTATGTTGATATGCTTGACATTCAGTGGGCCGCAGCATTTTGGAAACTGCCATCGCTCTTCAAAAAAAGGGTGCAAAATTATGTGTGTTAACAGAACTCGTACGCCTGTTCACTTGCACCGAGCGCACCCAAATTTATGGTCGAATTTATAAACAACTGTGCTCATTTTGTGTTAAGACAAGAATAACAACGGCAAAAAGAAAAGTTTTTTGCTTTCCAGATAACTCATTTTGCAAATATCTGAAGCATGTGGTAGACAGGATTGTCTTGATTCCACCAAAGTAAGTAAAAAAATGAAAGAAAAACCGTCCGAACAATCCCAGGAAATTGAGGAAAATTCTAGATGTTTAAAAAAAGAAATACGAACGAACATAGAAAATCAAATCAAAATTGTTCAAGAGGAAACTCAAGCAGACATGGAAAATTTAACAAAACAAATATACGAGGTTCTGGAAATCCGAAAACAATCTATAAATGAGAAAATACAAACAGTAGAAGACCAATTAGAAGACAAAATAAAACTAATTGAAAAAAGAATACATTGAATGAATTGTCACGACAAAAAAAGCGTCACGAGTAAAAATTTATTAATGGACCATAGGGAAGAAACCACTCACAAGTTTAAAGTTGTACCTCCAAATTTTGATGGTTAAGTTTTATGGTCAACCAAGCAGTTTGAAGCAGTTAGAGCAACAAACTGAAAGCGACGTCATTAATAGTTTCCTTACGTGGAGAAGCTCTTAAAATCTTGTAAACTGTTCCTGTCCTACGAACTTTTAATTTTACGTTTAGAAATGAGATATGGAAATGCTCATCTTTAACAGGTGTATCAAGCTCAAACTAAAAGTTGGGTTCAGAAAACTGTCAAAAATCTTCAAGGGTTTGAGACTGACATCGCCAGATTAACACGACTTGTGTATCTGACAGCACCAGATACCTTCTTGGAGCAGTTAGCTATTCTAAACATTTGTAAACGGCCTCTGACACAGCGAAACGCAGCAGATTCTCCGGTTAGCTCGACCGAAGCCGTTCGATGACGCTTCAACCTATGCTTAGGAGTTCGAAGCAGCAAAACAAGCCTATGGGTATCCCAAGTGGTACTCGTAAAGAAGAAGGATAGGTCAAGGAGGTTTTGCAAAGACTACCTACAGCTAAACGCCGTGACCAAAAAGGACAACTATTCTTTACTAAGAATTGACAATGCGTTAGAGACCCTGTCAGAATCCCAGTAGTTTTCTAAGCTAGATTTAAAAATTGCTTACTGCCAAGTAGAATTGGAACCCAAGGATCGTGAAAAACAGCTTTTACGATTGGAACTGGTTTGTGGCAGTTCAGCGTGACGCCTTTCGGCCTGTGTAACGCTCTTGCAATGTTTGAGCGTTTGATGGAAACCATCTTGCGCGGACTGTCTTGGAAGTCGTGCTTGGTTTATCTAGACGAAATGATTGTAGTTGGAAAGTCGTTTGAAGAACACTTGAACAACTTGAAAGAAGTGTTCCAGCAACTACGTTGAGCTAATCTCAAACTGAGCCCAAAGAAGTGCCACGTATTTAAGAAGAAAGTGCAATACCTTGGTTACGTCGTATCTAAAAATGGAGTAAAAACTGACCCAGACAAAATCCGAGCAGTGCGAACTTGGCCAAGACCAATCTACAAACATCAGGTCCCAAGTTTCTTTGGGTTATGCATCTATTAGGGGAGATTTGTACCCGGATTTTCCATTTTTGCCAAACCTTTTACAAAATTGACCAAAGAAAGAGCAGAATTTAGATGCAATTAAGACTATAAAAATGTTTTTCATCAACTAAAACAGGTCAGGAAATTTTGTTTTGGATACCGACGCAAGCAATCCGGTTATAGGCGCGTTCCTTTCTCTGGTTCAAGATAAACAAGAAAAGAATATCGCATATATTAGCAAGGTTTTGTCCAAGCCAGAAAGTAATTATTGCGTAACTAGGAAGGAGCTGTTAGCAGTCGTTTCGAATCGAGAGACCGCAAGAGTATGACTATAACACAGAACACCGAAAGCAGTCTTCGGAACGCTGATGGCTTGTCCAGAAGACCATGTCCGGCGGGCTGCAGCCATTGTTTGCGACTTGAAGGAAAACTAAATACCTCCGGAGAACTGCTATGGTTGATGACGAGTGAGAACTCAAGCAACTGCGTTGCAAACAAAAAAACGACCCTGAATGTGACTACTCCTATACTGGAAAGAAAACGGCCGACAACCAACCTGGGAGGGAGCAAGTGCTTTAAGCAGAAACATTAAAGCGTACTAGGCGCAATGCGACTCTTTGATAGTAGAAGACGGTCTTCTTAAGTGTTTCCTAGAAAGTGTCGGGGGCACGGGAAACAGACTACAGTTGGTAGTGCTAAAGGGCCAGGTGCCAGAAGACTTGAAGCATCTCCACGATGGTGCATCAAGAGGACACTTTAGCATTAAGAAGACATTAAGGAAAATTCGAGAACGATTCTACTGAGTAAATTGCGAAGAGAACGGCATGAAATGGTGCCGTAAGTGCACGGTCTGCGCATCAGAAAATGGTTCATCGAGAAAACGCAAAGCACCAATGAATCAGTACAACGTAGGAAGCCCTTTAGATATAGTAACAATTAACATCGCAAAGCCGTTCCCCGAATATAATTCGGGAAACAAATATATACTGGTGGCGATGGATTATTTCACAAAATAGACGGAGCTTTACGCCATACCCAATCAAGAAGCAGCCACAGTCACAGACGTATTAGTAAAAAAGTTTTTTTGCCGGTTTGGAATTCCGTTGCCGACTGTTGGGAGTTAAAAAAATTAGGACGACGCCTTGCACATCCTCAATCTAATGGCATGGTTGAGCGGATGAATCAAACAATAGGAACATACTTAGCCATAGTAGTGTTCGAGCACCAAAAAGTCTGGGATCAGTACTTTTTTCTAATGGCATACACCATCCTGAGTAATGCTTGGTCGCGAAATGCAACTGCCATGCGACCTCCAATTTGGACAAAGACCGGAAGAAGAAGTTCCTGGAGAAGATTACGTCAGCAAGCTGACCAAGAAGCTAGACGAAGTACATGAAGAAGTACGTAAAAACACACAAATTGCCAGCGACATGATGAAGACTACATATGACGTCAAGACATAAAATGGTGGGTTTCAACCTGGCGACATGCTATGGTTGTATAATTCCCAAAGGACGCGCGGTTTGTCGCCGAAGCTGCAGAGGCAATGGGAGGGCCCTTATGAAGTTTATAAGTTTAACTTTATTTGTTGCTTAAGCTTACAAATTGGTTCCTGCTTCTCCTATTTACAATTACTACATAACATTCTGTTTTCATTTTTTTATATCTTTTTTTCGTCTAAGATTTCCTCTATTTTCATAACCTCGTTTCTTAATTCTCTGCATTTATCTCTCATGTGATTAAGACCCTCCTTCTCTTCTCCACATAGTCTGCACATCTTTTCTTTCTCTTTTTTCCAGTATTTGATACCTAACTCCTCGTTCCCACATCTGAACCGTGCTATTATTTTTTTTCTTTTTGTTGCTTTTATTCCCTATATCCTTTAAATATTTTGGCACTCCTTCACCCTTGATATCTTTATGATTCATATTATATCTGCTCTCTTTTATCCTTGTCCATCTTTCTTGTTTTTCGATGTCTCTATCTCTCTTTATTATTTTCCTTACCCCTATTTCTCTTAATCTCTCCACTTCTTCTCTCGTGTACCCGATTTTTTGTAATACTTTTCTCTGCCCTCCTGCCTGTACTTAACCTTTCCTCTCTTTATTTCTTTCCAACATTCTTGCAGTATTTTGCATTATGTTCTTTTCCTCAGTTCTTCCTCGTATTTTATGGCCCTTTTTCTTGTGTTTACTCTTATTTTTGCTACCTGTACTTCGTCTCTCACAATATACCCCGGTGTATCTCTGTCCAGTCCCAAAACCCATCTCCAGTACTTTTCCTGTAGCCCCTCTACCTCTCTATACTCTTTCCACCCCCATATTTCCGACCCATACATCACCACCCTCTTTATTAACTTTTCAAACAACAATTTTCTTTTTTTTCCATCTTGAAAACACTTTCTCCCACACCTTACACTTGTCCTATTAACCTGTTTCCTCTTCTCACCCTTTTCTTTATGTGTTCTCCCTTCTTATTATCCCGCTTCATCGCGTAGCCCAGGTATGTAAATTCCTTTACTTGCTGCACTTCCTCATCCCTATATTTCTACTCCCTTTTGACCTTTTCTTCACCACCTTTTCTAAATACCATTATTTTTGTTTTCTCCGTGTTTACTTCGATTTTCTTTTTTTTTCATGTATTTTTCTAGCGTTTTCATCATCTTTTTCATTTTCTTTTCTTTCTTCGCCACCAACACTATGTCATCCGCATACGCCAACGACCATACCTTCGCTTACCCCACCACTATCCCTCCTGTCTGTTGTCCTCTCATTGTCTCTCCCTGATCCCCCGTATATACTGGGAATAAGCTTGGGCTCAGTGGGCATCCCTGTCTCAACCCTCTCTTTGTAATGAATTTCTTGATCTCTTCCCCATTCACTTTGACCCTGTTCCTCGTTTCTTCGTAGATTTCTTATATTCTTTTTATTACTTTTTTATTGATTTTTTTTCTCTTCATGTATTCCCACAGTTTTCTCTGCTTACTCTGTCAAAAGCGGTTTTTAGATCTACGAATAGTGCCAACATTTTCCCTATTTTTTTCTAGCTCTCTATTCGCCAAGTGGTTTAGTATATATATGTTGTCTATCACTCTTCTTCCTTTTCTGAATCCCGCTTGTCCGTCTGGTACCAAAACTTCTTTCCTCTAATTCCTTCTGTAGTCTTCCTTCTAGTAGTGCAACGTTATATATCGTATCCAAAAACCATGCAGAGGCAAGCCAAAAGTGGTCCACGTTGATCGTCTTTGCTGGCGATAACCACAATAAGAAAATTCAGGTCCAAACCAGAGTAATAACTAGCAAAACCAGAAATCGAATTGAAGAAATAGGGTTCGATAAGTTTATGAGCTTATGCGGAAGTTCTGAAAAAGGTAGGTTCAAAATTACCACCGAGGTGTGTTCTAAACACAAAAAGATTACGTGGCAAACATTATGGAATCTTAAGAGAAAAATGGAGTTCCACTTTGTTAAGAAATTGGCAGTACCCAAGCTTGGTTGTGGTTTAGATAAACTAAATTGGAGGACAGTTCAAAACATGTTCGAGGTCGTCTTCCGAAGAACAAGCGTTCAAGTGTTGGTCTGTAACTACCAACCAAGGAGAATATCGGGTCAGAAAGTCAATTGACTGCTACTTTTATAGTCAAGAAAGTTGCAGAAATGGAGAGAGCTGCCGCTATCGCCACGATCCATTCTACCGGTGTCACAACCAGTTTCCTGTTCTAGGACAGGTCAGTCTTAAGAAAGGGACAGTAAAACATTCAGTTTCGAGAGCATTTAGCTACTATCCACGCTTAGAACGTTCACGAAATAATATAGAAGATTCTCGACCGATACCCAAATTATATAAAAACGGCACAAATGAATCATAGAGCAGTTATTGCAGTAATAGTATAAATAAATTAGTTACAATACTATAATACATACAAAAAAGCTTTCTTGTTTATTGTGACACAATTTGATATGTACGTACAATCGTACATGCAAACAACTGACAACGTAGATAAAAAAATTGAATATATAAGACAATACCTAGAACTTATTTTTTTTCGAAGTATGCGGCTAGCTAGCGGCAGCATCTCCAAAATTATCTAAAATTTGCTAAAATAAACAAATACATACATAAGGTGTTATCACAAATAAATTTCCTTTGGTTCATACGATCTATGAGAGAAAAACCAGATGCGCCAAGGTTAGTAGTAAATAAAGAAAGGTTTCAATATCTTTATAATCTACATAGGTGCAACACTCTTTTTATTACATTGTGGATTTTGACGTCATCATAAGAATTTTTCCAATGTGAATTACCATGTGTTGTTATTTCCGCATTAATAGAATAGGTGTGAATATTTAAAATTACGAATGACGATTACGAGAAAACCAAACTAAATTGCAAAAATAGAATCAATTTTTTACCACAGAAATACTTTCACATAAGCCGCAAAAGTAGCGATGTAGCAAAAAGTGGGCGTTACAAAACAAAACTTATACAGTACGAAACTCACACCGAAACACTTTTAACACAACAAGCCTGCGACGAAAAACCGTATAAAAACCGCCATCTAAACCGAAAACAGCCCTTTCTGCCACAACCCGTTCCGTATCGTCATTGTTCCACGACTTTCTAATACATCCTTTTACCTGATACCTGTGTTTACCTGAGATGACCTAATGCTTTGTATCTGCTTATTTTTATTCTGTAAATTAGTTCCAAATGACTAACAACTATTTGTTATTGTACGAATAACAAATACCTGCCATCGTACCCTGACACTCTCTACTCATACCGTATAACAAAGACCAGAAATAGTTATAGTGCTTTCTTTCTCTAAACATAACAAACAAATCAAAAAACCACTTAGAAATGTAGTGCACAATAATAAAAAGTTTTTTGGTAAAGTTAATAAAGTCAATCGTCACATATTGTGCTTTCAAGAAAAAAAATGACGACACAAAAACCAAATCTCATGCACAATGTGTAATCTGGCGTTATCTTTTGGCGTTTTAATGATTTTTGGTCATTTCGACATCACGGCCAGCTAAGATGTCCGTGAGTGGGCGTGGTTAAAAATTCTAATAAAAAAATGGGCGCCACTGCTAGAAAAGAAACTCACTCACTCATAGAGACTCACTGTCAAAGAAATCAGGTCGAGTAGAAAATCTGTTTTTTTAGGTTGTTCCAAAAAGCAAAGTGTTTCAAAAAGACTATGTCTCAAAATTAAGGTAATGTTCGAAAAATATATACAAAGCTAATACTGGTATTCAGAAGAGCTAAAGCTCGGTTCTCAGGTTATCGGAGGTAAAAACAACTTTATCTTTATTTCGGGCCGGTTACCGAACCGGGCAAAAAAATATAATTCGGACCAGTTATAACGTTTTTAGATTTGGATCAAACCGGGCTTCTATCAAAGCCTACAATAGAGAGATAAGTAAAAACGTACGACTACAAATAGCATTACAATGTAAGATTAAAAATTTAAAAGATGTTTTGTTGATTATTATCACATAAATACGAGTTTTCAGAATTATCATCTTTTTCATTCTAATTTATTTGTTTTTTACTTTGTGTTGTATTCAAATAAAAATGTTTTATTCAAAGAAATAATAATCTTTTTAAAACATTCTACGAACTACAATTACGTACTTGGGTTAAATTGTTATGATGATATTGTGTATAACTGTAATTAAGTTTTTACAAATTATGTATTTTAATTTTAGGATTTCAGGTATGTATAAAATTATACATAAGCTTTAATTGTGTAATGTGCAATTATTTACGTCAGTAACTAAAAATTTTCGACGACCTTTAGAAGTTTGTGTTTTATCCAATAGAAGAGGTATTATCTGGTCCACTTGAAAATAATGTGCAGAATAGCAACCTTATTTAACCGGAGTAATTTAACTACGCGTCATCGGATAACATTATTTTGAATTTATTTTTAGTTTTGGGGTCAGCAAGTCCTTGAAAAAAAACTTACACTTCTTAGAACAGTTTATTTTTATTTGTAGTGTCAACAATCTTAGGTGAATACAAATCCGTAATTTACGATTTATTTTGTTAAAAATTTTGATTTTTTTAAATAGTTTAATGCAACTTTATGCTCTAATCTTATCTGCTAAAACAACAACCCTTGCATTAACCAAACAAAAGTCAAAACAAAAATGCAAAATGTGCAGTTTAAGGGACATATTGACACCAGCATTGTAAAATGCTTGTATTATATTTATTACCAAAGCTTTGTAATTTTTTCTTTATTGTTTTTCAAGAAACTGTTGTACCATAGACACCCATGTTGCTTTTTGCCGGCCTGTTAATTTGGTTTTAAATATTTTATCTTTAACTATTTTATTTCTAAGGTATTTAAAACATCCAGTTTTGCGATTTAGTACTTTGAAAAAGTTTTTCATTAACCTAAGTTTAACCTGCAGAAACGTTTTATAATTGTTTTTTTTTTACTAAAAGCTGAAGTAATAAATTACTTTATTCTAGTACAAAATTCTGCCGTAATGACCATGTGATGTAAAATAAAAATATAAAAAAATATATAAAATTATTATTTACTAGAACAAAATTATTTTTACCACGCCAGCTGTCGGAACAGAGACTTATGGGTGTGAGCTTGAATGAAACAAAAGTACACAAGTGTGAATTTCTTATAATTTATTTGCAACTAAAATTACTACACTTACTATTTACATTAAAGAAAAAAAGCCAGTATTTGGGCACCTTTAAATTAGTGATAACTAAAAAACATTAAACATCTTATAACTAACTATTAACTGATATTAAATTTAAAAGTAATAAACGTCACCAAATCAAATGTTACGTTATTGTAGATGTATTAATACCACATTAAAAATAAATGTAAGTTGGAAAAGTCAAGATGGAGACCGATAAAGTTAAAGATAAAGACCCTTAATATGAATAATTAGAATGGTTGTTATTCTACATAAAACACTTACGTTGAGTTATATACAACGGCCTTGAATGAATTTTTTATTAAAGTATTGCGTCACATTACAAAATTACTAAAACTTTTAAATTCAAAAGATAAATTATATCGGACTAAAGATAAACTTACCAGTAATTAGTTGGAAAGGCGAAAAATTAATTTGTAGACGTTTTTACGCCACTATTAAGAAAATTGTCTTCCTTTGATCACATAAAACGTACCAAACTTAACGTGGTTAAAAACGGAACTGTCAAACAAGGGTCGATTGTCAAAAGTAATCACAAGCAACATTGCCAAACTGAATAAATTCAAATAAAAGATTATTTGCATAAAATACGCAAATGCAAAAATTGAATTTTAAATGTAATGAATTCTGATACGTTACAACCACTTCTGCTTAATTTAATAATTTTTTTTTGTTACATGTAAAAAATAGTAATAAAAGTAATGCTTAACAAAACGTAATATCAATGATGTAATTACCCGCTGCTCAATGGAAACGGTCGTGTGTTATACTAAACAATCCGTCCAAAAAATCGTCAGAAAAGTTTACGGTTTAACAAACTTATAGATTGTGCCAACCAAATAACACGCCGTGCTGTGTACACAGTATTAGAACCTACTTTTCAGTGTGTAAAGTCACTAAATTCTGAAAACAAAACAAAAAAATTAATTATTTGATGCAATAAAAAACAATGAAAAATTGAATTTAAAATCAGTTATAGTAAAAACATAAATAAATGCAAACCAGATGCGAAATATTAATTGTTTTAATTTAGTCAAGGGTACATTAAATTATCACTTTGATTTTGTTTTAGAAATGTCTATATTTAGTGCCGGTACGTAAAATCGTAATAGGTGATAACTCACAAAACTTAACTATTTAGTCAAAGCCTTTTTGCAAGTAATAACAAAACAAATGATATAATTGTGGTACTCTAATGAACTGTTCATGTAAATAACATCTCTAGACAAGGCAGTTGATGCTGATAACAGAATAGCTGCGATAACTTGGTGCATCCGCTACATAGCAAAAATAAATTATGTAAATAAAAAACTAAACGTCTCATCACGTAACGATATGGAAATTTTTGATTGTATTAACACGCAATTAAATCTGTAAACAAAACAAAAACATAATATGAATTTGTTACGTGCGAAATTTTCATAACGTAATATCCTTTATATCGAATTAAAATTAGATTCCAGTTTTGACGCCCTCTGCTGATCTTTCGGGTTACTGACAGGTTGCGGATTTCATTTTGAAGCTGTCAACTACGTGAAACGGCCTGTGTCGTGATTTGACCTAATTCCAAAGAGTTTAAGTGCATCCACTGTGATGGATAGGAAATTATAAGTTAATTACGAATTTATCGTAATTTATTCGGCACAGGGTGAGATATTTGCATCCGGTTTGTTAGGATTCCTTTGTAATTTCTTTATTAATTTGATAGCCGTTTTGCCACGCTTTGATCACGTGTTCGATTTAATAAAAGAACAATGAAGAATTAATACTATTGATAAATACCATCACCGACCGCTTAAGATTCTGAAAGTCTTATTATCCACAACGAAAACGAAGTCTTGACCAGTATTTGCCTTTGAGATGTTATTTTTTATACGCCAGTCGATTGCGATGCCCACCTTTCTGTAATCGCATATAACAACATTCGATACAACGGGTTTTTATATTTTATTTCATATATTATTATTAACAATTTTGTAGCTTTCTATCTTCGTGAGTTATTGTGTGACACGATTTGCTATTCAATATATATTCCAGGCTACTCCCGGGGAAAACGCTTTCTTCGCTCAAGTAGGTACTGGATTGTGGGTAAGTTGATTTAATTATTTTTTTTTGCTGTCAGAAAAGTCACTCACGGAACTTTTGTTTATGTACATTTCCGTAATTACGCTTCTTGTTACACTACCATTAAGATAATTTCATTAATCATTTTGTGTGTATCGCATGCTGTGTACAAACGATATTTATTACGAAATTTTCTTCGCTATACGCTTCGACTTAACCTATGTACTGTGTGTTGCCGATACTTTTGGCGTTTATGAATTGAGGATTAGATATGTATACTCTTGTTAATATTCAACGTTACTAAATTAAAGTTTTTATACCTGTTAATCTTGCTTTTATGGTAACATACCTTTTTCTTTTAATTGTGGTTACCCGAACACCAGAGTAACAAGGATTACGAACGTAAAAATTATTTGCAAGTTTGGACCGTCTGTCGTGATCGAGGCAGAAGTGTTAATTAGGATTGATCTGGCGGCCTTAAGTATAATTTCCTTAAACCTCTCCTATCTCCGACTGTGTGAGTTGGCCGTGAAAGGTTCGTAAGACCTAAAGCTTGTAACAAATTTCTAATTAGGATTATGTACGAAGAGTTTTTATTTTCTATAAAAGAACAACTTTTTTTTATATTTTTTATTTTCAAACGTAACGATAAATACATTTTAGAAAAAAATTTCAATAAATGAAGAATTAAAATTATAAAATAACGAACGAAACAAACGGGAAAAGGTAAAGGATTTGGCTTTTCAGATAAGTAATTTCTCAAATATCTCGGACACGTGGTACTCCTAGTTTCTGTTAGTTTTTGACGGTCACACGGAAATACTAGTTATAGACAACACATATAGTAGAAATTATTTGGATTAATTTTACAATTTTTTTTAATATAAAAGATACTCATTACAAGATCTTTGAAGGTTATTACAATCTGATCTTTTTAGTAGATCAATGAGCAATTTTGTTCTAGCTTAAATTGTTACGTTTGATGATTCTTAAAACTAAGTTCTTACTCACTAGTTTGTCTTGTGTTCCAATAACTTTACTACACTAAACATAACATGTAGCAAATATAACACACTGCTCTGCTTTGCACTATCACTATTTCACTAACTCAAAAAACTTGATCCTCTTGAGTTTTCTTACTAAGCTTGTGTTACTTAAAGGCTGGATGGCATCGATATTTACATGGTTAAGTAACTTTTGTTTGTGGCTATTAATAAAAAAAAAACTTTTTAGCAGAGTCTCGCATCAAATGTTATTCCTAGATAGTTAGCTGAGTCAGCATGGGGGATCTGGATATGGTTGATTTGGATGGTAGATGTTGCTTTTGCTTATTGGTAAAACCTACATGTACAAACTTGTTTTCGTTTAATTTGATTTTTTTTAGTCCAGGTATTAATTTTATTTATAAAGGTTTGGGGTTTTTCAGTAACCTCTTCATGGTTTTTTCCGACGACAATGACTGCGGTGTTGTCAGAGAATGTTGGTATTGTTTTATATTTAAGACTTAGGATATCATTAGTATCTAATAGATAGTGTACTGGACTTTGCACACTAGCAAAAACAGGTTAAGTTTATGAAACAAGCTTTCATGTCATACTTTGTCAAACGCCAGAGCAACGTCGACGAAGACGGTGGAACAGACTTTTCGTTCTTCTAATAATTTTTCAATGACATTTGTAATCTTATGTACTCGATTAATAGTGGGGTGACTTTCTCTAAAACCAAATTGATGGGAACAGATCTAGTTTTTTTCTTCTACTATAGGTTTTCGTCTCTAAAGGAGTATTTTATCATATAAAATTGACATAACTGGTAACAACGATATAGATCCATACGACGCTACGTCATTAGTAGGTTTATCTGGTTTGAAAACCAAGATGACTGTTTTTGAGATATCATTTGTTTGAATTTTAAGATTATGCAAAACATGGTTTTTAATCGCTTAGTGGTCTTCCAAAGTGAGTAATCGGTTTTGTTGTTGTAACTTACTCATCTAATCACCAATTACTTTGTTTTTGATACGCTAGATTTTTTTGTCTCCGCCGCTTCTGCTCTCTTCAATTAGCTTGCCATTTTAAAGAGTAAAATAAAAATGTTTTATTTACTGCTGTTTTTTATTTCTATAGCTCCGTTTTTAGAACCGCTCAAACTCTTGAACAACTATTTCTTT
Organism: Aquatica leii; assembly: GCA_035610365.1. Classification (NCBI taxonomy): domain Eukaryota; kingdom Metazoa; phylum Arthropoda; class Insecta; order Coleoptera; family Lampyridae; genus Aquatica; species Aquatica leii. The sequence continues at coordinate 27,295,856 of CM069438.1, forward strand.
ACTGCAATTATCCGGGCTGTGCCGTCCTTTAGCTTTCTATTTCAGAAAAATGGTCCATTTGGGGTAAGCGTTATACTTGCATTGACTATCTGTTTATTTAAGTCGCTCCAAAGAGCAAACCGTTTTGAGAAAGCTATATTTCAAAATCGATGTAATGCTCAATTAAAAAAACATAATCAATGCCAATTCTGGTATTCAGCAGAGCTGAAGCTCGGATTATTTCTATCAAAACCTGGGTTGACAAAAAATTTAGTTAACTAAACTACACCTGTATCCCAACCGAACGCGTCACCAGGTGGCGGATACAGGAATGCAGTTTGGAAAACCGGAGGGTAGGGGACCTGAATCCTCCCCGCGGACTAACAGGATAACCACCTTATGCAACTGCATCTGGCCGATGTGGATGGCATCTCCGAAGCTAACCTTGCTGAGATAGCACCTTGCTTCAACTTGTTTTGGGTGCTTCTCTATCAGTTTTTCTAATTCATCTAAAGAATCTTCTTACTTTGCTGCACATTTTTTTTCGGACCCGACGCTATTAGGTTGCCGACAGCAAGGGTCCCACTATACTATTTTTATTTTTTTTATGGATGGAAACATGTTGACAAAAACAAGTCTGGCAGTTGACATAAAATGCAAGGAATCAAATTCTTATGGACAATAAATATTCAACCATCAAGTAGTATATCGGTTACTGCATAGGGGAATTTGACTTCCCACTTCCGGCAAAGTCAATTAGAGGGTTGAAAAGTTGGTCATAATGATCGTCATCATCCAGTGTGTTCGAGATGGGAATCTCGGCTCCGACACACTATCTGGCTGCTGGAAGAAATTCAGGCATTTATAAATACAACTCCTGTAGACTAGGAGAAAAAAAAGTAAAAGACACAGTTATTGAAAACAGTTAATATACAAAATAAAAACAAATCCGGCCACAGCAGACTTAATTGAAACAATAACAGAAATTACACGTCTCAGTTACGAATTAGAAAAGCACGTCAAAGCAAATACGAATAACAATAAAAAAGTTAAGAAAATCACAGTGAGATTAAAAAGACGGGTAGAAGCGCTAAAGAAAGAAACGATAAACAATTTGCTGGAAGAGATATGATATAAAAAAATAGAAAAAGTCACTTTTGACATAGACATACAAACGGAAGATAAACAAGAGACAGACGAAGGAAGAAACAGTATGAAGGATAAAGAAATACAAACAGTAACAAACGGGAACAACAAAAAAATAATATGAAAAGCATTGAGATTTATCAAAATTGGAATGAGGTAGCGAACGAAAAATAGGAAAATCACGTATACACAAAAACTACAGCGTGGGTGCGCAAAGGCAAGCTTAAGATGGACAGGGAGATTGCATATAAATATTTAAACGCATACCCTGAACTAAAAACAATGGAATTAAAATGAAAGAGTTTACGCTATCCCCGCTTGAAGTCGTTTTCTCCCTTTGGACCGTCCGTTATAAAACCGCATCCTTAACGGCAAACCACGTGTTTCCAGTTGGAGCTCAACCCGGAGAGGAGTCCAAGGTCCGAGAGAACCCAGTTAAACCAAAAGTAAGCCGCTTTAATTATATTAACCAAACCTCTGAAAGATACCGCTCTCAGTCTATGATTCTCTAACTCTCCTTACCGGGCGTCGTGTTTGTAGTCTCAGGTTTTGTCCTGCATAACACTCCGTTAACACTGGGTTCCAGTAATGTGTTAAAAGATTTTCCCACGGTTACTGGTTCCAGATTTTTGCACGGCTACTGGTTCTACTTTAAGCCACATCTTTTCACTGAATATCCGAACCCGAATAAACTCTTCCACCGATCCGACGGAAGTTAATACCGCTTCTGCATGTGTGTTTGGTCACCGACGTAGCCGCTTGCCAAACGCACGCCTACTAGTCATTATTCATACCGTTCATATTACGCTTGCTTGGTATTTGTCTTTGCCGTTTTCGCTTTCATCGATTAACTATCGTGCCGTTACCGTTTTTTTTAAATACAAGTTATTTTTTTTAATGGTGTCTTTTATTTCTGTTGCCTAGCTTTGCTTTTAGGAACGTTTAAAGCCCTGGACAACCGTATTTTTACTGCAGTCACCCGGACAACACCGTCTAACAGGAGATTAAACTTATCGAACAAATCTGGCGCCCGAGAACCATACCGTTCCTTATCTTTCTATTTCAGATAAGCAGTCCCTCCCGGAGTAAATGTCACAACAAAGTTAAAACGAAAAAAATCAAATACGGCACAATAACGTTCAATAAAGTAACATAGGAAGAAATAACGAAAGCAGTATGCACAAATTAAAAAAAAACGACAGAATATCTCCTGAGGTATTAAGAGAATATGCTGTCATGTATACTAATCAGGTAACGTATATATTTAACTATCATATACAACGCGGTATATTTCCAAGTACCTGGAAGATTGTAAGATTGATACTAGTAGAAAAACCTAAAAACGAAAGACCTGGGACCGACGCTATGGGGACATATATAATAAAATTTTAAGATTAGATCTAGGAAAAAATACAAAATAGCTTTTGCAGATGACCTTGGGATAAATAAAATAATAACCCTGTAGAATCCATATTATACACAATCAAAAAAATAGAAAACATACTGAACGAAATGGACCTACAATTAGAACACAAAAAAACCAAAATGATACTTATGGTGGCAAAAATGAAAATAAACAACATTACAATCAAGATCGAAGACAATACAATATAATTAGCAAAAAAGCAATCAAATACATGAAGGTACACATAGACAAAAAGCTCAGGATGACGACGCATATCAAACACTAAATTTGAAAAAACAATTAAGGCAATTCAAATGATTACCTCTAATATAAACGGTCCGACACAGGCAAAAAGAAGAATACTCTGCGAAGCTGCACTTTTAATTATAATATGTGGTTTTCCAATCTGGGAGGACGTAATAAAGTATGAGTACTACAAAAATAAGCTAAAAAGAGATAACAGGAATTTCATGCGCATACCACACATTCCCGACAGAAGCAATTCAAGTAATAAGCAAATTACCATCGATAGAATTACAAATTCAACCAAGAAGTAAGGTTTAGAAGGAAAAAGTCGACAAAAAACAGAAAAAGAAATACTGTTGGCAAAATGGCAAGAACAGTGAAACGGATATAATGGCTGGTCTAAAACCTTCATAAAAGGTATTAACAAATGGTATAACACAAAATGGAATAACACAAACCACTACTACCACACACAAGTAATAACAAAGCATGGTATATTCGGAAGGTTTGGAAAATCAGATAATGATAGTTGCTGGTACTGCGGACATATAGACACTGCGGAACACGCAGCATTTACATGCCAAAAATGAAATGAACATGCTAACTAACATAATAATGAAAAAAAGAATAGAAGAAATGAATGGAAAGTAAGAAAAAACTGAAAGATCATAGTCTACGATGACCACGAAGTAATGCCGAAAAGGTAGTTCCGTGGTTATCATCTACATGGGACGAGGAGAGGTTTTAGTGATTACTCTCAGCCTAGAGACTGAGGAGTCTTACACTCCCCTACAAAAGGGTAGAGCACCTATAAAAAGTTTCCCCTCTTCACTTAAAAAAAAGTTTTTAGATTTATACCGGGCCGACTTAGCCCGGCTCAATTTTATTTCTAAATACAAAGTTATTACTTCTTAAATGTGTTACGTGCATAAATTTCAAAATGTAATATCCTGTTTATTCATTACACTAAAGTTAAATTTTTACTTTTGACGCCCTCTAACTAATTTCGTTTTATTTCATTTTTCTGTCAAGACGGTAAACTGTCCATTACTTAAATTTGTGCCTGTGATGACTAAATTAATTTTCTAACATCATCCACGTATGTGGAAACTATCATATAAAACAAAAACGCGTTTCTATTAGTTTATTCATCACAGGATAAGCTTTTACTATTATTTTTTGGAATTTATTTGTAATTTTTATGTTAATTTGTTAGCACGACCTGACACGTGTTAGTCCACATGTTTTGGTCTATTCTCCACAAATGAAGGGTTAATATAGACCAAATACCATATTGGAAATATTATATTTGGAAGACTTAATTTATATTTAAAAAAGACACTTTGAAAAAAAAATTTCTCTGATGTACTGTTACCTACGAGTCAATAGACTGCGATATCTCCTTTAATTTAATGTGTGGAACAGCATTCGATAGCCGGGTTTTTATTTCTAATTCCTTTTAGAATTAATTAATAGCGTTGCACATGTTTGCTTTTGTGAGTCATTGTGCTGACACGATTTGCTCTGTTCGTTAATATTCCAGATCGACTCAACGAGGAACACGTTTTCTTCGGGCAAGTACTGGATTGTGGGTAAGTCTTATTTAATTACATTTGTGTCATTATGGTCTTTCACAAAAATTTTGTTTGTTATTCTAACTTACGTAAATACAAAAATTGTTTCAATACCATTCAGGTCCTCTCATTAATTATTTTTGTGTGTCGCATGCTGTTAACCATAGACTACTCGTCATTATCAATTTAATTTTCTTTGCTATAAACACCTTATGTGTAATTTAATCCTATATATTATGTTACCAATACTTTCGGAATTTATATAAACTTTGTTGAATAAGTCATGATAGATTTTTGGTGCTCGTTAATAATTTACTATAAATTTTTGTGCTCGTTAATAATCGACAATATTAAATTTAAGTTGTACATATCTATCTTTCTTTTTTTGGTCTGTTGAGGATTACAAACAACCTTGGACCTTCTGTCTTAATGGAAACAGAAGTTTGTACTTAGTACGATCTGGCGCCCTTTAAATTCTATTTACTTGAATCTGCTCTATCTCCGACTAGTGCGAGTTGGCCGAGCAAGGTTCGTAACACCTATAAGCTTGTAGCAAATGAGCTACTGATGTCACGCCCAGACAAGTCTCAACTTGCTTTTTTTCCGTAATCAAAGTCGCGTTTTGAATAATTTGTATTTTATATAAACTGTTTAATATTATCACCTGACTAACTTAAGATAAAAACTTTGTTGACTAGTGTTATAGCTTGCCCAAAAACTGTGGCTTTGAGAACAACTGCTTGAAAAAATTTCATGTAGTGAGCGCTAAAATAAAAAACTGTTGACCGGTGCTGGGGGTTCCGTTGCTGATTAGTGCACGCAATGCTTAAGTGTAGTATATAAATATAGACTACAAAAGATAGGTAAGTAAAAACGTACAATAAAAAATATTATTATCACGCTAAAAAACAGTCTACTTACATTGAGATTAAAAATTTAAAAGAGGTTTTGTAGATTATTGTCACATAAATACGAGTTTTCAGAATTATAATTGTTTTAATTCTCATTTATTTATTTTTTACTTTGTGTGGCAAACAAATTAAAATGTTTTGTTCAAAAAAGTAATAATATTTTTAAAACAGTCTGTGAATTACAATTACTTACTTATGGTTCATCCATGAATAATTTGTTATGATGACATTGTTTATAACTGTAAGTAATTAAGTTTTTACAAATGATATACTTAAATTTTGGGATTTTAAATATATAAAAAAATTACTTTATTTGACGTTGTGTTTTTTATTAAAAAATATACATAAGCTTTAATTAGCTAATATACTTGATTACAAACACGTGCGAGTTATCAATTTTTCGTTTTGTGTGTCCTACGCATGCAATAACGTCATAAATCCTGCAGACATATTGCGTATGAACACATTCTATAAATCCAAAAAATGTTGTACCGAGGACTTTGCAGTGCAGTTTAAACAGTCTACGACAACGAATTGTTAGCTTATCAACACATTTTCTTTAAGTAGATTTCTAATACCCAAAATTTTTTGCGATCTGTGAGACGCTAAATCTTTTTCCAATTAAAATTTATGTTAAATCTAAGACCTAAGAGCTTTAAAACACAGACTCGCATTCAAAAGTTTGTTTCACTGAATGGCCAGGCAGCTCGATCTGAGATAGTTGAGAAAATCTAGAAAATTTGTAATACCCATTCAAAAGTACACAGTTGCGATTGTCTCAAATCCTAATTCACCGTTGACGTTTGCGGACAAGACGATCACACTAATAAAGATCTTTCATCTGCACAGTTGTGACCTAAGACTAGCACGAATTTAAAAAAAGAAGAAACTCCGATAAGATTTGAATCCGTGCGGACTGATTTTTTTAAAATATTGGATTGGTTGTCAAACCACAAGTTTTTAGAATTCATTTGCAATTTTTATGTTAATTTGTTAGCACGACCCGACACGTGTTAGTCCACATGTTTCGGTGTATACTCTACCAATGAAAGGTCAATATCGACCAAATACCTTCATGGAAAGATTATAATTTTGAAAGGCCAAATTTAAATTTAAAAAAAACACATTGGGAAAAGAATGTTCTCCGATGTACTGTTACCTACGAGTCAATAGACTGCGATATCTCCTTTAATTTAATGTGTGTAACAGCATTCGATAATCGGATCTTTATTTCTAGTTCCTTTTAGCATTAATTAACAGTGTTTTTGCATTTGTGAGTCATTGTGCTGACACGATTTGCTCTGTTCATTAATATTCCAGGTCGGCTCAACGAGGAAAACTTTTTCTTCGGGCAAGTACTGGATTGTGATAAGTCTTATTTAATTACACTTGCGCCATCATAAAGGTCTGCCGCGAAAATTTTGCTTGTTATTTTAAATTACGTAATTACATCAATTGTTTTAATACCATTTAGGTATTTTTATTAATTATTTTGTGTGGCGCATGCTGTTAACCATAGAGTATTTGTCGTTATAAATTTAATTTTCTTTGCTATAAACGCCCTATGTGATATTTAAGTCTATGTATTGTGCGTTGCCGGCCTTCCGGCATTTATATAACCTTCGTTGAATAATTTTCTATAAATATTTGTTCTCGTTCTTAGTAATCGACAATATTAAATTAAAGTTCTTATACATATTTATCTTTCTTTTTTTTGTGCGTTGAGGATAACGAACTTAGTTTCATTGCAACTTTGAACCTTCTGTTTTGATCGAGGAGGAGGAGCAGGAGGAGGAGAAAATAATCCTACTAACCACCAAAACCTGCTTGGTTCAAGGTCGCCACATAGAGCATTGAACGATTTAGAATATAAATTTTAAGATGAAAAATCGTCTGTTTATCTTCGCTTCTTAGGCTCAAACTAAGTAGGCGGGAAAAAGAAACGTTATTGTGATGAACAAAATGAGACTAGTTAATCAAGTGAGCTACAACTAAAAAGAAACTGAAAATGTTTGTAAAACTAAAAATAATCAAAATAAAATACTTTAAAATGATAAGTCTTTATGCAATTAAATAGCTAAATAAATACCGCACTTTGTCGTAGCTGACTGTGTAAATAAATCAAAATACCATGCAATATAAATTAAGTTGGACTCTGGTTTTACGTTTGACTCTGATCTCTTCTAGCGAATACAATGAGTTCGTTAACTTGAACCTTTTCTATCTCCAACTTGTGCCAGTTGGCCGAGCCGGGTTCCAAACACCTATAACTTTGTAGCAAATTTTTGTGGAGATGCCGGGAATCGCCACGTTGGGCGCCAAAGCTGAGTTTAGTAAAACATTGCGCGTCTTGAATTTGTTTTACAAATACTTTCAATTTAAGTAAAATTTACATTTAAAAAACAATGTATATGTCTTATATCAGGGCATGTTTAAAGGTATGAACACCGGCAATGAATAACGGATATTTCTAAACTAAACAAATATAGATTTATACTTGATAAAAAAAATACTACCGCGCAGAGGAGGGATACCCTAGGGCCGACAAAGGAGGTGAGAACTCTCGGGTCAATATTAATTGACCTTTTTTTTGAGGTAAGCAACCAGGTCTTGAAAAAAGTATAGCTACTGGAAGAGCAAATTACCTGTTTCGCGAAAGGAGTGACTCGATCACTTTCGGCGAAAGGAAAAAGGAAAGAAATAGATAAAGACTTTATGGATGCTATGATTGATGGGACAACGAGGGCGTTTAAGACACTGCTCACGCAAGTTACCCAAAGCACAAAAACAGAATTTAAGCAATGTATTAAACTATTAGCACCACAGATTAACAACCTAAACAGACAGTCGGCGATGAAACAGAACAAATCACATGAAAGAAAGCAGAAAAAATGACAATAGAGACGGAGACACAAACGGATATAAGACAAAAGCACAGCAAAAAAACAAATGAAATTGCTGTACAAACGACGAAATGGACAGAAAAAGGAAAAGAGATGATAGAAAATGTGGATAATATAAACACATACGAAGAATGAAAGAGAGTAGCTGAGGAAGAATGGGGAGAAAGTGCACAAACGAAAATGATAGGACAACTACTTCAAGAAAAGACAGGTACAAGCACGCTATGAGTAACCAAAAAAAATAGAAGATAACTCAGGATTGCAATTAATTATAGGGAAAGTATACCTGGAAATACATAAAGGAGAAGAGAAAATAGAAACCTTGGAAAAAGAAACTAACACGAAAATAAAAAATAATACAAATATAAATAAAATAAAAGTTATATATAAAAAACAGAACGAGGATGTGTGGAAAAAGTTGGAAAAGTAAGAACAGAATAAATGAAATGATAATGTTGCATAAATTAAAAACAATGAGTGTAAATAGATCAAAAAACATGGTAGAGTGTGTGTTCAAGTCAAAACAGAAAATAATAAACATAATAGTAGCAAAGAAAATTGACGCAAAAGTAAAATAACAATGGAGGTAAGCGAGAAAAAAACAACAGTGATCATAAAAATATATATAAGCGTAATGAATAAAAACAACACACTAGCGGATGATCAAAAAATATTTACGGATGGAAATACAAAGAAGGAAAAGAAGAACAGATAGAAAAAATAATTACTGAAAAAATGAGTAAAAGCTGGGAAGAAGATAGACTGAATAATACTCTAAAGCAAGCTTGTAACGAAACTCTTAATAAACAGACTAAGAAAGAACAAACTAATGTATTGGTGGAACCCGGAAATCAAAGAAATAAGAAGTGCCAAAGAACAAGAAGAAAAGCTCAGAAAGCATCTATCTGAAGAGAGTGTAAAGGAAGCGGAAATAGAGTATAAGCAAAATAGAAAACCATTAAAGAAAGAAATTGAAAAACAAAAAAGAAAAGCATAGAAAAGGGTCTGTCAAGATATAGATAGGGAACATGGGGATTAGCCTATGAAATAACGGTAAATAAAATAAGAAAAAAAAGCGCGAAAACGCTAACTGATAAAGAACAAATCAAATTAGCCAAAGAACTGTTCCCAAGAAGATAACAAACGAGATGGAATAAACTAGAAATAGGAACAGAGGATATTGCAATAATAACAAAAGAGGAGATAGAAAGAGCGGAAAAAGATGTAACGGCAAAAAAAGCGTGCCCCCCGAAGTCATAAAAATAATAGCAAAGAAAAAACTGGAAATTCTACAGAGTTTAATCAACTCATCACAAAGATAAAATTTGCAAAGTCTTGGAAGGAAGAGAAACTAATATTAATCGAGAAACCCGAGAAAAAAAGTACCGAGCAATATGCTTAATAAACACAATCGCGAAGTTATACGCGAAAATTATAAACTATAGGATAACAACAGAAGTACAGAAAGGTAATAAAATATCGCAAAATCAGCATGGCTTCAGAAAAAACTATTCCACGATAACAGCAACAGTGCAGCAACAACAAAACATAGTAAAAGAAGCAAACCATGGCCATGGCGACAATAGATATTAAAAATGCTTTCAATGAGGCAAGTTGGAAAAAAATAGTAGTAGCTATGGAAAAGAAAAGTATTGCGCCATATATAATAGAACTAATTAAAAGTAACCTAGAGAACAGGGAAATACAGATCGGGGATAAAAACAAAAAATTAAATTGACATGTGAGGTAGCACAAGGTTCAGTACAAGGTCCAACGCTATGGAACATTTTCTATGATGATATCTTAGAAACTCATATACCAAAAGGATGCGAGATGATAGCGTATGCAGACGACATGGCCGTAATAGGGACGGGGAAAAATATAAAAGGATTAGAGCAGAAACTGGAAAAAGCAATAATAAAAGCAATAGAAGATAAGGGTCTGAAAACAGCGACAGAAAAAACTGAAGTCATCGTACTTAAAGGCAGAAACAAAGTCAAAGAGATTATCATAAACATTAAGAATAAGGAGATTAAAAGTCAAAATTGTTTAAAATATCTAAGCATAAGTATAAGTAAAAATTGGAATATGGGGACACATATAATTGAAGCAACAAAAAAAGCAGACAGAACCAACACGGGAAAAAAGCAGTTACTGCTAAGCATAGCTAATTCCATGATATTATATGGATGGGAAAATTGGAAAAAGTACTAGGGAATGGAAAAATAAAAAAAAATGCGTGGTTTTTTAGAAACCATGGAGAACTAAATTATCAGTTAACCCAATTCTTGACAGGACATGGGTGTTTTAAAGCGTATCTCTGTAAATATAAAAGAAGCGATAACCAAAAATGTAACCACTGCGAAGAGGTTGATACAGTAGAACACACTGTATTTATATTCAAAAAGTGGGAAAAGAAAAGGGAAAAGCTTAATATAGAAATAAACATAGAAATAAATGCCAAAAATGTCATAGAAAATATGTTAGAGAATGAGATGAAATGGAATTAGCAAAACTATTAAAGAAATAATAGAACGAAAAGGAAAGGAGGAGAGTAAAAAAGATAAATAAATGATGCTGAAATAACTAACAACCGAATATACTGGGTGAAGAGGAATGCAAAAAAGAGATACTTTTACCCCTGGCACTGATACAAGAAAAAAAGAAGGGGGTTTTACCCGGTAAGAATCCGGCACTACCATATTGGAGCTCGTGCAAATTCTTAGACCAGCGCATTTTGACCGACAACTTTTCGTCTTTTTCAGCGGCCAAGCGTCATCTAAAGGTTTTGATCTTGAGTGACTGGCATCGGCTGTAGAACATTTTCTAGAAAATGCTTAAAGCTTAAGTTCTTATCTCAGACATCCTAACATGAATAAAAATGTCCCACGTCTTCGGATGAAAAGAAGTTGTGATCCTTTTTTTACACGGCGGAATTTGTTGTGATTTCAAACGCGTTAGCGTTTTGTATGACAACAACTGCGTGTCGTGTAGTGTTTCTGACACTTCAACACATTAGATTGTCACTTGTCGACACAATCGTTTCCTATCCCAAATATACTCAGGCCATTCTCAAGCTGGTGCTTGATGTTAACGTTTTATTAGAAGTGACAAGTATACAAAACATATTAAAAATATTTTAGTACCTAAACTCTTTATTTTTATACAATTTTAAGTGTTTTAAACATTAACTTTAATTTTCTAATGTCGTATTTACCAGACGCTGTAAACGGAATTTTATCGACAATTTTGACTCCTTCGTCGAGCAAAAATTTGTCTCCAAGTTTTTCTTTTAAGTAGTGGCATACGTTTTTTTCAAAATTGTCTTCAATCTTATGAACGTCGTTTACTTCGACAACGGCCATTAAATGCTCGTCGTCTACGTTATGCTCAATTCCAATAACGCAAGCTGCACAGATGTCGTCCCGTAGCATCAACACATTTTCAATTATTTTTGGCGAAATGATTAAATCCCGGTATTTAATCATTAGTTTCAATCTCTCTACAAAGTAAAAATAATAGTCTTTGTCGTAGTAGAATATATCGCCAGTTTTAAACCACCCGTCACTGTCAAATTCACTGGTCGCGTCACTATTATAATACCCATCAAACAAACTCTTGCTTTTAAGCCGCAACTCTCCTTTTTGGTAAGGTCCTAAGATTTGTTCGGTATCAACATCGACAATCTATAACAACAATGTAGTTAATTAATATTTAAAAAAAAATAAACTTGCCTTGTACGATATCCCGTTCAACACCGATCCAGACGACATCGTCTTTTTGCTTAAAAATTTAATGCCTTTTTTTGTTTCCGTTTTAAAAAAAAGCACCAATCCTGCTTCAGTTGATCCATATTCTAGAGCTACTTTAGCTTTTGAAAAAAAATTTTTATACATGATCAGTTCATGTTCAGGTAATGTTCCGCCACCTATATCTACTGTTTTTATGCTGTCAACACATATATCATCGGGTTTTAACTTCCACATCCATCTTAATTCGTAAGGTGTTATAAACATATACGTAGGATTGTAGTTGCTGATTGATTGCCACATTTCTTCAATATTATCATCAAAAGGAACAATAATTTTGCACCCACCCTTCATTATCAGAATTGCCCAAAAATAAGTACAGCTGGTCCAGTAAAAAGTTGACGAGTCCCATATACGATCGTACGGTTCGTTTAAGTCGCTACAAAATACAATTAACAGTTAGTAACCAAATTCAAAAAATCTTACAGTGGAACAGCAATTTGTTCGAGAAACACACGGTGGCTTAAACAAACTGCTTTAGGTAAACCGGTTGAACCACTAGTAAAAAATATAAACGCTATTTGAGTTTCGTCAATTTCTATTGGTCTAAACTTGTGTTCATCAGGACTTGGCGCGAGAAGATCAAAAAAATTTATGTATTTGGATGTTTCCCCAAACACAATAATCATCGCCGTTTTATTCGCTGCCTTTAAAGTTGATTCAACAAATGACAGCGACGCGGAATCGACAAATATAACTTTAGGACTGATTTGTTCCATTAACAGCGCTGCTTCTGCATCGTGCATCCTATGATCAAAAGAAGCCGACGTGACGCCAATGAAAAGAGATGCAAAAATAGGCACGCAGCTGTTAAAATGATTTAACGAACAAGTTGAAATTACATCGTTTGGTGTAAGTCCAAATTCTAACAGTTTTAATGCAATACGAATACTTCTTTGCAAAACCGATCCATAAGTGTCTTCCTCGCCAGTAAATCCGTTTATCTAAATTGAGTTTTATTACCTTGTTTTTTAAATTGCGGTTATTTACCTGTAACGTTCTATTTGCGTATTTTTTAAAATTTTTGAAAAACACGTAACCTACGCCTCTTGTATCCGGTCTGTACTTGTGGTGGTTTGAAGTCGTAATGATTCCGTTGTTGTAAGTCGGTTTGGCTGAAACATACGTTGATATATTCATGTGCGGATTGTAATTTGATTAAAAAAAATTCAGGGGCCTGTTGTCACCTGACAACGCTAAAGATAGTCAAATCGAACAACACTAATATAACAATGGATATATTTATAGCAATTGCAATAAAAAAAATTAAGAAACTAATAGATATACAAAATGTTATAACTAACTAATAATTTCCAGGTGCGCCACCATGTCTTTATGATTAGTTGCCTAAGTAACGAATATTACACATGATTTCGGCATATGTACACTTTTCTCAAAGAAAAAAAACAAGATAATTAACAATATATAAAATTAATTGCAAAAATTGTAATCGAATAAGCATTGATAAAAAAAAAAAAACTTACAAAAATTTATTTAAAAGAGCATTTATAAACTTAATGTTACGTTTGGTGTTGTGCCCTTTGTTTAAATTTTGTGTCATAGCGATTTAATTTCTTAATTCCAAAAATTTTATTTTTTGCTCAGTTTTTTAAAATCCCAGCACTTATCCTATATTTAGTTGTATTTTAGTTTTTGAATTTTACTGCTTGTAATTAAGCAAGCGCAAAATAAAACAAAACAAACAAAATCAGAAAAAATATAATATATATATAATATATATATAAAAAAAAAATTGTTCGAAAATGAAACTAATATTAATTTGAGAGACCAAAATCAGCGTAAAAAAAACTAAAAAAACACTTACTTGATAAAGCCATATTTTCTGTTAAACAAAAATGCAAATTCTTGACAAAAATTTTTAGTTATATATATGAGAATTATCTATAAATTAAATTAGAGTATATTTGTTAATCTTATTTAGTCACATATTATATGAAATTGTACGGATTATGTAATTGTATTTTATGTTATAAAGCTACCGTCTAAAACTTTTTTATAAGCATTAAATATTTTTTAGATAATAATATATTGTGTAAGTAAGTAATAACAGCCATTGCCAACAAGTATAATAAGTTTGCAGCCGAGCGGAAGACGAGCTTGCATTTATACGAGTTATAAATGCACATTAGGAATTATATACAGTATTTTATCAACATTTATAGATTTAATGATTTACTAAAATTAAATAAAAATATTTTTTTACAAAAAGAACAAGTGATGTAAAAAATAAATATAGAGTTTTTGTAATCATTATAGCTTATATGTGTTCTTTTCAGAGCAATGAAAAATCCGGATCTAGTAAAGTTTGATCAATATTTCGTTGACTATTATCTTTACGATGTTCTGCTAACATTGATTTATTGATATTACTGTCACTTAAGCAGCGCTAAATTAGTAATTTCTTCTTTTTCTATTAATTTATAGTTTTGAATAATTATACTTTTCTTCTTGACACACTTATTTTTTGTGTAGTTATGTTATAAAAGATTATTTTAACTTATTGCTAACTTTAGCAAGATAAGTTTGCTTAGCTAGTAATATTTAGTGTTTTTTTAGTGTCAGACCACAGAGTTTAGAAGATATTTATCTATTTAATGATTTTTTTATTAAATTTAAAGTTTTCATTCAACAGGTTGGAACAAGAAGGATGGTAATCTCTTGCAACCTTATTATTATATACCTAGCACCTATTATTCTGTAAATAGTTAGAATTTGATTACTATTAAATCTGTCACATAGAGCCTCGATCATTTGCCGACTTAAACTTAGTTATTGATAAAAATGGCGTAAGATACACTACTACAAATATCAATTTTCTTTTTCAGACGTATTTTTTTGTATAACACTAAATAGGTATTTTACAAAAAAATGACTTCCAACGTAAGGCTCAAACCCGCGACCTTGAAATTAATCTCATCTCTTACCGACCTACACTATAAGGCTGTTAGTTAATTAATGAATGGCTTGTAGAATATTCTTCACCAGGAGGGGCAAATTAAACCACTTAAGATTTTTGATATGGCGACGTTTCGTGCAATCATGCGTGCACTTCTTCAGGCCACTGAAATATATTGTAAGTAAGCTTACATTTCTTATTACATAACAAATAATACATTTTAGGTAACCTACATTACTTGCTGTTAGTTAAGTTGGTCACTCATTTTGTCTATTCCACGAAAAAAAAGAAGAAAACCAACGATGACATCTCATTTTATCTTTAGCTTCTATTTTTTGTTCTTGGTTTTTCATTTTTTATACTTTTTAAGTATTTTAGATTTTAGGAATTATAATTAGGGTTGGTTTTGCATTTTTTAGTTTAAAACTTTATGGGATTTTAAGGTTTTGCTCTTGGCCATAGTCTAAACTTATGTTTGTGTATACTTTTTTTTTCTTTTCTTAGTTCGTTTTTGATAGTCTTTTGGTACTCTCTAGACAACTAAGTTGAAATTTTTGTTTTTTAAGGTTTTGATGACTGTGAACTTTGCAACGAACACTCTTTTTTGATTCTATTGGTTAGAGCTTTTTTGGTTCTTGGAAGTACTATTTCACTTTATGCAACTTTTGGATACATTTAGTTAGTAATATTCAGTGGGTTGGAAAATCAACTTTAGGTTGTTTTTTTTTGGGTTGGGGAAAATTGTGTGTTCGTTGGTTTTAGATATATAAGTTTAACTTTATTCGTTGCCATTTGGCTTACAAATTTGATCGTGTTGTCTATACATATATACATTTTCTTATCCCTTCTCCCCCCTTAAATTTTTCCTCCTGCTCCATACTTCCTCCATCCATTCCGCTCCTTTTCCGTTTTCATCTAAGATTTCCACTATTTTCATCACCTCTTCTCTTAGTTCCCTGCATTTCTTTCTCATGTGGTTAAGGTCTTCCGTTTCTTCTCCACATAGCCTGCACAACTTTTCTGGTTCTTCTTTCCAATATTTGTTCCCTAACTCCTCGTTGCCACATCTGAACCTTGCTACCATTTTTTTCCTTTTGTTGCTTTTAATCTCTCTATCTTTTAAATATTCCGGCACCCCTTCACCCTTGATATCTTTATAATTCCTATTATATCTGCTCTCTTTTATCTTTGTCCATCTTTCTTGTTTTTCGATGTCTCTATCTCTCCTTATTATTTCTTCCCTTGTCCCTACCCCCTCTTCTCTTAATCTCTCCACTCCTTCACTCGCGTACCCGTTTCTTTTGTAATACTCTTCTTTGCCCTCCTGCCCGTACTTCACTTTCCCTCCCTTTATCTCTTTCCAACATTTTTGCAGTATTTTGCAATCTGTTTTTTCCCTCATTTCTTCCTCGTATTTTATTGCTCTTTTTCCTGTCTCTACCCTTATTTTTTCTATCTGTACCTCCTCTCTCACAATACACCCCAGTGTACCCCTGTCCAATCCTAACACCCATCTCCAGTATTTTTCTGTAGCCCCTCTACCTCCCTCCACTCCTTCCAGCCCCATATTTCCACTCCATACATTACCACCCCCTTTATTAATTTTTCGAACAACAATTTTCTTTTTATATCCATCTTGAATACTCTTTCCCCCACACCCCAGACTTGTCCTATTAGCCTGTTGCCTTTCTTCACCCTTTCCTTTATGTGTTCTCCCTCTTTATTATCCTGTTTCATCGTGTAGCCCAGATATGTAAATTCCTTCACTTGTTGCACTTTCTCATCACTCCATCTCCACTCCTCTCTTTTTCTTTTCCCCCCTCCTTTTCTAAATATCATTATCTTTGTTTTCTCCGTGTTTACTTCCATTTCTTTTTTTTTCATATATTTTTCTAGCGTTTTCATCATTTCTTTCATTTCCTTTTCCTCCTTAGCCACCAGCACTATGTAATCCGCATACGCCAACGACCATACCTTAGCTTTCCCTACCACTATCCCTCCTGTCTGTTGTCCTCTCATTGTCTCTTCTAGATCCCCCGTATATACCGAGAACAGGCTTGGGCTCAGTGGACATCCCTGCCTCAACCCTCTCTTTGTTATGAATTTCTCACTCTCTTCCCCATTCACTTTAACCCTCCTTCTCGTTTCTTCGTATATTTCCTCTATTCTTTGTATTAATCTTTCATTGATTTTTTTTCTTTTCATATATTCCCACAACTTTTCCCTATTCACTTTGTCAAAAGCAGCTTTTAGATCTACGAATAATGCCACCATTTTCCCTCTTTTCTTTTCTGGTTCTTTATTTGCTAAGTGTTTCATTATATATATGTTGTCTATCGCCCTTCTTCCTTTTCTGAATCCCGCTGGTTCGTCTGGTACCAAACTTCTTTCCTCTATTTCCTTCTGTAGTCTTTCTTGCAGTATTGTCGCGTACAATTTGTATGCCGTGCTCAATAATGTTACCCCTCTATAATTCTCGACTTTATTTTTTTCGCCTTTTTTATGTATTGGGCATATTATTCCCTCTCTCCATCTCTCTGGAAATCCTTCCCCTTTCCATATTTTGTTTAATATTTCCGTCATCCTTTTTGCTACATTTTCTCCCCCGTATATCCATTTTTCTCCTTGTATCCCATCTTCTTCTGTCGCCTTTCCTTTTTTTATATTCTTTATCGCCTCTATTACTTCTTCTTCCCTTATTCTATCCCTATCTCCTTCTGCTTGTCTTACTACCGCGTCTTTTCTTTTTTCTTTTTCCTGCTTTTGTTCTTTCCCTCCCAGCAGGTTCCGAAAATATATCTCCCATTCTTTAATTTTTATTCCCTTTGTCGTCCTGTTTTTTCTTCTGCTTCTTTAGATACTTCCATACATCTTCTTCCGTTTTATTCCTTTAATCTGCTCCTCTTGTTTCTTTTTGTTTTCCTCCTTCTTTCTGTCGCATGTTTTTGTATATTTTTACTGCTTCTTTGTATTCTTCTTTTTCTTTCTCCCCTTTTTTCCACTGTCTTAATGCTCTTCTTGCATTTTTCTTTGCTTCCTTGCATTCCTTATCCCACCATTTCTTCCATCCAGTTTTCTCCCCTTCCATTTTCTAAATCTGACTCTCTCTGTTGCTTTCTCCATCATCTCTCTCATTTCCTCTACACTTTCTTGTAATTCATTCCCTATCCATACCGTTTTCCCTATTTTCTCTTTATATCTTTTTATACTCTCTTCTGTCCACTTTCTTTAGTTATGTACTTCTCCTCTTCCTCTCTTTCTTCTCTTTCCCTTCCTTCCATTGTCAATTCCAGTGGTTGATGGTCTGACTCTACCCTTTCTCCCACCTTAAATGTGTTTACCTTTTCTGCGGCCTTTTCATTTGTCATTACAAAATCTATTATTGATTCTCCCCTTCCTCCTATGTACGTAAATTCCCCCTTTCCATCTTCTTCTCTGTTCCCGTTCATTATTTCTCACCCTTTTTCGTTGCACAATTCCAGCAGTTCTTCTCCCTCTTTATTTATCACCTTGTCTTTTGTTTGTCCCTTTCCCGTCCTTTTTCTTTCTTGTATTCCCCCCTCTTCCCCTATTCTTGCGTTGAAGTCCCCTCCTACTATTATCAATCTCTCTTCCCTCTCTTCTATCATCTCTTCTATGTTTTTCTTGTCTCTTTCATTCTACTGCTATAAACCGTCACTACTTTTATTTTTGTTTTTCCCCACTGTATGTTCCTTTCTACAACTCCTCTTCTCTGTTGCACTTTCTCTTTCTTTTCCTGGCTCAACCATTTTTTCTTATTCCCGTTATTATACCCCCTTTGCTCTCCCTTTTTTCTTTTTTTTTCTGCATGTTGCACCACCCACTCAAATTCCTCCGGCAACTCTTTTTCCCACCATTCCCATTCTTTTTCTTCCATCCATGTTTCCTGTAATCCAACTACATCCTGTTCCTTGATGTACTTCCAGAAATAATGTTCCTTGTTTTTTATTCCCGCTACGTTCCAAAACAATACTCTCAGCTCACTCACCTCCCCCTGTGCTTCTTCCTTACTTTCTTTTTTTCTTCCTTCTTTTTCTTTTCCATTTCCATCTCTCATTATTCCTTTTCTTTGCCATTTAGTCAACTTTCTCTCCTTTACCCCCCCCCTTTTCCCTTTAGTTTTTTGCCTTTTGGTTCCCCAATTTCTCTCCTCTTTCTCTGCTCAGTCCCCTATCCTTGTCGTTCCATATGTATCTGTCTCCGTATATCTCCATTTTTCTGTACCCTACCCATACTCTTTTTCCTTCCGCTCTTTTTTCCACCGCTATGTTTATTATTTCTCTTTGCACTCTTCTTTCCTCCCCTGTCAAATCGTGACTTATATATATTCTTGTATTCTTTAATTTCTTCTTCTCCGCCATTACCTTCTGTTTTTCTTCCCATCCTCCGATTTCTGCCACCACCATCTCATTTTTCTTCTCTTTGTTTATTACTGTCACTTTTTTCACCTCTACTTTTACATTTAATTTTTCTTCCAGCATCACTGCTAAATCTTTTTGTGGTTTTTCACTTCTCCACCCCTTTATCACAATATTATTCTTTCTTTTCCATCTTTCCTCGTCTTCCGCTTTTTCTCCAGTTTTCTATTCTCTCCACCAGTTTCTATTTTTCTTTCTTCCTCTTCTTTTCTCTTTCTCCCATTTCTTTTTCATTTCTTTGATTTCTTGTCTTATTCCTTGCATATTTTCTTCCATCTGTTTCATCATTTCTCTCATTAATTCTTTTAACTCCTCCACTTCTTTCCTTCCTCCTTCTGTTCTTGAGGTTTTTTCTTCGCTCTCCTCCAATATCTTTTTAATGTCTGGTGATCTTATTGTTTTCTTTCGTCTTTCAAATATTTGTTGCTTTTCTTTTTCCTCTTCTTCTCTCTCTCTTTTATTCATCTCTTTCCCCCTTTTGTTATTACTTATTTATTTATTTATTTATTTTTAATTTTTTTTTTAATTTAGTTATTTATTTAATTTTTTTTTCTTTATTAATTTTTTTAAATTTATTGTTATTATGATTCTTTCTAATTGTATTTAATTAAAGCCCGCCACAAATATTAGAAAAAGTATATAAATAAAAGTTTGTACTTCACTGTTATCAAAAGCGCGCGCTTGACCTTTAAACTAGTCCGCGATATCCGCTCGCATTCCCACACGTTATCTGAGCCACCTATATCTTCTTATCCATAATTTTAATGTACTTATTTACTACTCACATTAAAACTGTACTTCTAATCATTTCTTCAACTTCACAACACGCACACGTCAATTAATTGCTGTAAATCACTTTAAATTACACAAAACTCCGCACTACTATTAAACACGTCCTCACTCAACCACCTTCAAAACACGACGGTTTTAGATTTTAGGGTTCTATCCTTGGTGTATGTATAAATTTATGTTTTTTATTTTATTTGGTTAAGTTACTTCATAGGTATTTACTTTGCTAGTAAAAATTTATTATGTTAAGGTGTTATATATATATATATTTTACATTTTGATTTTCAGTTTTTTTACATTGGGCAAGGAGTTTTTTTCCTTTGCTTAATCACAGGGAATAAAACCCCGGTCTGTCACGTGTCATACGGCGATACCGATCACGGTGCTTTAACGACGGGCATTTTTCAAGTAAACTCTGTAATAAAATCACGGTAAATTAGTGCCGAACCGAATTTACTAAGGATTTAAATATATCAATGATAATCCGGTCAAATTCTGCTAAAACTTAAATAGGAAATAAAGCTATGTTTATGAGGGATTCTACTGAGGTATGATGCACTTATACGTTTTCTGGGAAAAAACTACTAATTCATTGCAAAACTGCCGAGTAAGAGTCGAGGTGTAAAATACAACATAGATACCAAGTGGCGCATAAGAAAAATTTTTAACATAATTTTGAACAGTTAAGTAATCGAATCAGTTCAACAACAAAATTACTCAATTTGCAGTAAGAAAATGTGCAACTTGAGTATTTGTTAACATCAATCAGTTTTTTGAAATGCACAACAATGCAGTAAAGATCAATAGTCTTTTGACATTATTCGACAGTTGCAAGATACTAATATGGTTTTTAGAAAGTGTGTTATATGTGTACGTTATTATTTAGGTAAACGGAAACAGTAAAACTGTTTTTATATCGAACGATTCTTTTATTTCCATTATATTTTGATGCTGTAGACTTCTTCAATGCAACAGCTGTGTTGACTCTCACCTCCTTTACGAACGTTGTGAAATAGATTAATATAGAACGCAGTTGTTTATGGTTAACAACAGTCGCAAAATACGTATTCAATTACATTACTTTAAATTTTAGCAACTATCAAAATTTAATACACAATTAAAAAAAAGATAAAGAATAAACTACAATTGTTATTATAAACATCTAAATTAAATTATAAAATGATTAAATTTGGATACCCAAACAATAAATTGAAAGCTAAATTATTTATTTCTAAATTAAGTCAAAATGCTATAAGGCAATTACAATTTTATAGGAAATAAAACATGAAATAAAACTCAAACTTTGATGAAGTATAATTAACTAACAAATTTTGATTTTTGGATTACGATAAGGTTTTATGGCACGTAACTTAATCGTATAATAAAAATTTTATAAATGTTTTTTACTTTAGCATCTTCAAAATGCTGATTTTGCTGGATAGAGATTTTATGGCTACATCATATACTTATAAATTCAGAAAAAATTAAAGCATATTGCACCATTCCTATGATACCTTATGTGTTATTTCCAAACATCATTTTCTACTCTTCCTTTTGCAGAAAGTTTACTGCACTAAAGTCTTAGGCAAAGCAAGCTCGTGCAATTTCTTAGACAAGCACATTTGGACCGACAACTTTTCGTCTTTTTCAACGGCCAAACGTCATCTAAAAGTCTTGATCTTGAGTGAATGGCATCGGTTGTGGAACACTTTCTAAAAAAAGCGAAATACTTATTCTCTTATCTCGGAACTTCTAACAAGGGTAAAAAAATTTAACGTCTTCGGACAAAAAGAAGTTGAGATCCTTTTTTACACGGCGGATTTTGTTCCTGATACTTCAACACATTAGATCGTTACTTGTCGACACAATGGTCTCCTATCCCGATTCTTCTTAGGCCATCCTTAAGCTAGTGCCTGATGTAAACGTATATAGATTTTTAAAAAATAGAGACTAGAGCTTTATTTTTATACACTTTCAAGTGTTTTAAACATTAACTTCAATTTTTTAATGTCGTATTTACCAGTTGCTGTAAATGGCATTTTATCGACAATTTTGACTCCTTCATCGAGCAAAAATTTGTCTCCAAGTTTTCGTGTTGAAAACACTTATAGGGAGCTTGATTTGAAGGCTCGTGTAACGAAACGATAAAACGCTCAGATGAAACTGGAACTTGCGGTAGTGCCCAATATCACTTCATTTTTTGCATTTTTCGGATGCAGTCTTTATTATTATCTTTATGATTCGTTTTATGTTTTAAAAATATAATAAGTCTTAATTTCACACAGCAGTGATGAAAAGTGATTATAGTAATTGCAGAATTAGATCCGCGCGAGCTTCCGCCTTGAACGCTGCAAAAACGGTACAACATAGATGAAAATTCACATACACATATTTATAGAGCACAAAATTTGCTACAAAAAGTTTGCGGGAGGATATAATTATATCTAATAGTTTAAGAGTTACAGAATTTTAATGTAATTTTTGTGCAACTTTGCACACTTGTATCTTCTTAACTATTGAACGTAATTGTACTCTTCCGCCGACTTTTGTGTAGTAAATTGTTCTAGTAGAATATATCGCCTGTTCTAAACCACTTGTCACCGTCAAATTTACTGGTCGCGTCACTATTATAATACCTATCAAACAAACTCTTGGTTTTAAAACGCAATTCTCCTTTTTGATAAGGCCTTAAAATGTGTTCGGTATCAACATCGACAATCTATAACAACAAAGTTAATTAATATTTTAAAAAAAAATAAACTAGCCTTGTACGATATTCCGTTTAACACCGATCCAGACTTTGCTTAAAAATTTAAAGCCTTTTTTTGTTTACGTTTTAAAAAAAAGCACCAATCCTGCTTCAGTTGATCCATATTCTAGAGCTACTTTAGCTTTTGAAAAAAATTTTTTATACATGATCAGTTCATGTTCAGGTAATGTTCCGCCACCTATATCTACTGTTTTTATGCTGTCAACACATATATCATTGGGTTTTAACTTCCACATCCATCTTAACTCGTAAGGTGTTATAAACATATACGTAGGATTGTAGTTGCTGATTGATTGCCACATTTCTTCAATATTATCATCAAAAGGAACAATAATTTTGCACCCACCTTTCATTATCAGAATTGCCCAAAAATAAGTACAGCTGGTCCAGTAAAAAGTTGAAGAGTCCCATATACGATCGTACGGTTCGTTTAAGTCGCTACAAAATACAATTAACAGTTAGTAACCAAATTCAAAAAATCTTACAGTGGAACAGCAATTTGTTCGAGAAACACACGGTGGCTTAAACAAACTGCTTTAGGTAAACCGGTTGAACCACTAGTAAAAAATATAAACGCTATTTGAGTTTCGTCAATTTCTATTGGTCTAAACTTGTGTTCATCAGGACTTGGCGCGAGAAGATCAAAAAAATTTATGTATTTGGATGTTTCCCCAAACACAATAATCATCGCCGTTTTATTCGCTGCCTTTAAAGTTGATTCAACAAATGACAGCGACGCGGAATCGACAAATATAACTTTAGGACTGATTTGTTCCATTAACAGCGCTGCTTCTGCATCGTGCATCCTATGATCAAAAGAAGCCGACGTGACGCCAATGAAAAGAGATGCAAAAATAGGCACGCAGCTGTTAAAATGATTTAACGAACAAGTTGAAATTACATCGTTTGGTGTAAGTCCAAATTCTAACAGTTTTAATGCAATACGAATACTTCTTTGCAAAACCGATCCATAAGTGTCTTCCTCGCCAGTAAATCCGTTTATCTAAATTGAGTTTTATTACTTTGTATTTTAAATTGCGGTTATTTACCTGTAACGTTCTATTTGCGAATTTTTTAAAACTTTTGAAAAACACGTAACCTACGCCTCTTGTATCTGGTTTGTACTTGTGGTGGTTTGAAGTCGTAATGATTCCGTTGTTGTAAGTCGGTTTGGCTGAAACATACGTTGATATATTCATGTGTGGATTGTAATTCAATTAAAAAAAATTCAGGGGCCTGTTGTCACCTGACAACGCTAAAGATAGTCAAATCGAACAACACTAATATAACAATGGATATATTTATAGCAATTGCAATAAAAAAAATTGAGAAACTAATAGATATACAAAATGTTATAACTAACTAATAATTTCCAGGTGCGCCACCATGCCTTTATGATTAGTTGCCTAAGTAACGAATATTACACATGATTTCGGCATATGTACACTTTTCTCAAAGAAAAAAATTATATTTACAATTCCATAGAAAAAACGCAAAATAATTAACAATATATAAAATTAATTGCAAAAATTGTAATCGAGTAGGCATTGATCAAACAAAAAAAAACTTTCAAAAGTTTATTTCAAAGAGCATTTATAAACTTATTGTTACGTTTGGTGTTGTGCCTTTTGTTTAAATTTTGTGTCATAGCGATTTAATTTCCTAATTCCTAAAATTTTATTTTTTGCTCAGTTTTTAAAAATCCCAGCACTTATTCTATATTTAGTTGTATTTTAGTTTTTGAGTTTTACTGCTTGTAATTAAGCAAGCGCAAAATAAAACAAAACAAACAAAATCAGAAAAAATGTAGTATATATATAATATAAATATAAAAAAAAATTGTTCGAAAATGAAACTAATATTAATTTGAGAGACCAAAATCAGCGTAAAAAAAACTAAAAAAACACTTACTTGATAAAGCCATATTTTCTGTTAAACAAAAATGCAAATTCTTGACAAAAATTTTTAGTTATATATATGAGAATTATCTATAAATTAAATTAGAGTATATTTGTTAATCTTATTTAGTCACATATTATATGAAATTGTACGGATTATGTAATTGTATTTTATGTTATAAAGCTACCGTCTAAAACTTTTTTATAAGCATTAAATATTTTTTAGATAATAATATATTGTGTAAGTAAGTAATAACAGCCATTGCCAACAAGTATAATAAGTTTGCAGCCGAGCGGAAGACGAGATTGCATTTATACGAGTTATAAATGCACATTAAGAATTATACACAATATTTTATCTACAGTTATAGATTTAATGATTTACTAAAATTAAATAAAAATAATTTTTTACAAAAAGAACAAGTGATGTAAAAAATAAATATAGAGTTTTTGTAATCATTATAGCTTATATGTGTTCTTTTCAGAGCAATTAAAAATCCGGATCTAGAAAAGTTTGGTCAATATTTCGTTGACTATTATCTTTACGATGTTCTGCTAACATTGATTTATTGATATTACTGTCACTTGAGCAGCGCTAAATTAGTAATTTCTTCTTTTTCTATTAATTTATAGTTTTGAATAATTATACATTTCTTCTTGACAGACTTATTTTTTGTGTAGTTATGTTATGAAAGATTATTTTAGCTTGTTGCTAACTTTAGCGAGATAAGATTGCTCAGCTGGTAATGATTAGTGTTTTTTTAGTGTCAGACCACAGAGTTTAGAAGATATTTATCTATTTAATGATTTTTTTAATTAAATTTAAAGTTTTCATTCAACAGGTTGGAAGAACAAGAAGGATGGTAATCTCTTGCAACCTTATTATTATATACCTAGCACCTATTATTCTGTAAATAAGTTAGAATTTGATTACTATTAAATCTGTCACATAGATCCTCGACCATTTGCCGACCTAAGCATAGTTATTGATAAAAATGGCGTAAGATACACTACTACAAATATCAATTTTCTTTTTCAAACTTATTTTTTTGTATAAGACTAAATAAGTATTTTACCAAAAAAATGACTTCCAACGTAAGGCTCAAACCCGCAACCTTGAAATTAACAATCTCATCTCTTACCGACCTACACTATAAGGCCGTTAGTTAAGTTGGTTACTCATTTTGTCTATTCCACAGAAAAAAGAACAAAACCAACGATAACATCTCATTTTATCTTTAGCTTTTATTTTTTGTTCTTGATTTTTCATTTTTTATACTTTTTAAGTATTTTAGATTTTAGGAATTATATTTAGGGTTGGTTTTGCATTTTTTAGTTTAAAACTTGATGGGATTTTAAGGTTTTGTCCTTGACCATAGTCTAAACTTATGTTTGTGTATACTTTTTCTTTCTTTTCTTGGTTTGTTTTTGATAGTCTTTTGGTACTCTCTATACAACTAAGTTAAAATTTTTGTTTTTTAAGGTTTTGATGACTGTGAACTTTGCAACGAACACTCTTTTTTGATTCTATTGGTTAGAGCTTTTTTGGTTCTTGGAAGTACTATTTCACTTTATGCAACTTTTGGATACATTTAGTTAGTAATATTCAGTGGGTTGGAAAATCAACTTTAGGTTGTTTTTTTTTGGGTTGGGGAAAATTGTGTGTTCGTTGGTTTTAGATATATAAGTTTAACTTTATTCGTTGCCATTTGGCTTACAAATTTGATCGTGTTGTCTATACATATATACATTTTCTTATCCTTTCTCCCCCCTTAAATTTTTCCTCCTGCTCCATACTTCCTCCATCCATTCCGCTCCTTTTCCGTTTTCATCTAAGATTTCCACTATTTTCATCACATCTTCTCTTAGTTCCCTGCATTTCTTTCTCATGTGGTTAAGGTCTTCCGTTTCTTCTCCACATAGCCTGCACAACTTTTCTGGTTCTTCTTTCCAATATTTGTTCCCTAACTCCTCGTTGTCACATCTGAACCTTGCTACCATTTTTTTCCTTTTGTTGCTTTTAATCTCTCTATCTTTTAAATATTCCGGCACCCCTTCACCCTTGATATCTTTATAATTCCTATTATATCTGCTCTCTTTTATCTTTGTCCATCTTTCTTGTTTTTTCGATGTCTCTATCTCTCCTTATTATTTCTTCCCTTGTCCCTACCCCCTCTTCTCTTAATCTCTCCACTTCTTCACTCGCGTACCCGTTTCTTTTGTAATACTCTTCTCTGCCCTTCTGCCCGTACTTCACTTTCCCTCCCTTTATCTCTTTCCAACATTTTTGCAGTATTTTGCAATCTGTTTTTTCCCTCATTTCTTCCTCGTATTTTATTGCTCTTTTTCCTGTCTCTACCCTTATTTTTTCTATCTGTACCTCCTCTCTCACAATATACCCCGGTGTACCCCTGTCCAATCCTAACACCCATCTCCAGTATTTTTTCTGTAGCCCCTCTACCTCCCTCCACTCCTTCCAGCCCCATATTTCCGCTTCATACATTACCACCCCCTTTATTAATTTTTCGAACAACAATTTTCTTTTTTTTATATCCATCTTGAACACTCTTTCCCCCACACCCCAGACTTGTCCTATTAGCCTGTTTCCTTTCTTCACCCTTTCCTTTATGTGTTCTCCCTCTTTATTATCCTGTTTCATCGTGTAGCCCAGATATGTAAATTCCTTCACTTGTTGCACTTTCTCATCACTCCATCTCCACTCCTCTTTTTCTTTTCCCCCCTCCTTTTCTAAATATCATTATCTTTGTTTTCTCCGTGTTTACTTCCATTTCTTTTTTTTTTCATATATTTTTCTAGCGTTTTCATCATTTCTTTCATTTCCTTTTCCTCTTTAGCCACCAGCACTATGTCATCCGCATACGCCAACGACCATACCTTAGCTTTCCCTACCACTATCCCTCCTGTCTGTTGTCCTCTCATTGTCTCTTCTAGATCCTCCGTATATACCGAGAACAGGCTTGGGCTCAGTGGACATCCCTGCCTCAACCCTCTCTTTGTTATGAATTTCTCACTCTCTTCCCCATTCACTTTAACCCTCCTTCTCGTTTCTTCGTATATTTCCTCTATTCTTTGTATTAATCTTTCATTGATTTTTTTTCTTTTCATATATTCCCACAACTTTTCCCTATTCACTTTGTCAAAAGCAGCTTTTAGATCTACGAATAGTGCCACCATTTTCCCTCTTTTTTTTCTAGTTCTTTATTTGCTAAGTGTTTCAGTATATATATATATATATGTTGTCTATTGCCCTTTTTCCTTTTCTGAATCCCGCTGGTTCGTCTGGTACCAAACTTCTTTCCTCTATTTCCTTCTGTAGTCTTTCTTGCAGTATTGTCGCGTACAATTTGTATGCCGTGCTCAATAATGTTACCCCTCTATAATTCTCGACTTAATTTTTTTCGCCTTTTTTATGTATTGGGCATATTATTCCCTCTCTCCATCTCTCTGGAAATCCTTCCCCTTTCCATATTTTGTTTAATATTTCCGTCATCCTTTTTGCTACATTTTCTCCCCCGTATATCCATTTTTCTCCTTGTATCCCATCTTCTTCTGTCGCCTTTCCTTTTTTTATATTCTTTATCGCCTCTATTACTTCTTCTTCCCTTATTCTATCCCTATCTCCTTCTTCTTGTCTTACTACCCCGTCTTTCCTTTTTTCTTTTTCCTGCTTTTGTTCTTTCCCTCCCAACAGGTTCCGAAAATATATCTCCCATTCTTTAATTTTTATTCCCTTTGTCGTCCTGTTTTTTTTCTTCTGCTTCTTTAGATACTTCCATACATCTTCTTCCGTTTTTATTCCTTTAATCTGCTCCTCTTGTTTCTTTTTGTTTTCCTCCTTCTTTCTGTCGCATGTTTTTTTGTATATTTTTACTGCTTCTTTGTATTCTTCTTTTTCTTTCTCCCCTTTTTTCCACTGTCTTAATGCTCTTCTTGCATTTTTCTTTGCTTCCTTGCATTCCTTATCCCACCATTTTTTCCATCCAGTTTTCTCCCCTTCCATTTTCTAAATCTGACTCTCTCTGTTGCTTTCTCCATCATCTCTCTCATTTCCTCTACACTTTCTTGTAATTCCATCCCTATCCATACCGTTTTCCCTATTCTCTCTTTATATCTTTTTATACTCTCTTCTGTCCACTTTCTTTAGTTATGTACTTTTCCTCTTCCTCTCTCTCTTCTCTTTCCCTTCCTTCCATTGTCAATTCCAGTGGTTGATGGTCTGACTCTACCCTTTCTCCCACTTTAAATGTCTTTACCTTTTCTGCAGCCTCTTCATTTGTCATTACAAAATCTATTATTGATTCTCCCCTTCCTCCTATGTACGTAAATTCCCCCTTTCCATCTTCTTCTCTGTTCCCGTTCATTATTTCCCACCTTTTTTCGTTGCACAATTCCAGCAGTTCTTTTCCCTCTTTATTTATCACCTTGTCTTTTGTTTGTCTCTTTCTCGTCCATTTTCTTTCTTGTATTCCCCCCTCTTCTTCTATTCTTGCGTTGAAGTCCCCTCTTACTATTATCAATCCCTCTTCCCTCTCTTCTATCATCTCTTCTATGTTTTTCCTTGTCTCTTTCATTCTACTGCTATAAACCGTCACTACTTTTATTTTTGTTTTTCCCCACTGTATGTTCCTTTCTACAACTCCTCTTCTCTGTTGCACTTTCTCTTCCTTTTCCTGGCTCAACCATTTTTTTCTTATTTCCGTTATTATACCCCCCTTTGCTCTCCCTTTTTTCTTTTCTCTTTCTGCATGTTGCACCACCCACTCAAATTCCTCCGGCAACTCTTTTTCCCACCATTCCCATTCTTTTTCTTCCATCCATGTTTCCTGTAATCCCACTACATCCTGTTCCTTGATGTACTTCCAGAAATAATGTTCCTTGTTTTTTATTCCCGTTACGTTCCAAAACAATACTCTCAGCTCACTCACCTCCCCCTGTGCTTCTTCCTTACTTTCTTTTTTTCTTCCTTCTTTTTCTTTTCCATTTCCATCTCTCATTATTCCTTTTCTTTGCCATTTAGTCAACTTTCTCTTCTTTACCCCCTTTTCCCTTTAGTTTTTTGCCTTTTGGTTCCCCAATTTCTCTCCTCTTTCTCTGCTCAGTCCCCTATCCTTGTCGTTCCATATGTATCTGTCTCCGTATATCTCCATTTTTCTGTACCCTACCCATACTCTTTTTCCTTCCGCTCTTTTTTCCACCGCCATGTTCATTATTTCTCTTTGCACTCTTCTTTCCTCCCCTGTCAAATCGTGACTTATATATATATTCTTGTATTCTTTAATTTCTTCTTCTTCGTCATCACCTTTTGCTTTTCCTCCCATCCTCCCATTTCTGCCACCACCATCTCATTTTCTTTCTCTCTCTTTATTATTGTCACTTTTTTCACTTCTACTTTTACGAGTAATTTTTTTTCCAGCATCACTGCTTAAATCTTTTTGTGGTTTTTCACTTCTCCACCCCTTTATCACAATATTATTCTTTCTTTTCCATCTTTCCTCGTCTTCCGCTTTTTTCTCCAGTTTTTCTATTCTCTCCATTAGTTTCTATTTTTCTTTCTTCCTCTTCTTTTCTCTTTCTCCCATTTCTTTTTTCATTTCTTTGATTTCTTGTCTTATTCCTTGCATATTTTCTTCCATCTGTTTCATCATTTCTCTTATTAATTCTTTTAACTCCTCCATTTCTTTCCTTCCTCCTTCTGTTCTTGAGGTTTTTCCTTCGCTCTCCTCCAATATCTTTTTAATGTCTGGTGATCTTATTGTTTTCTTTCCTCTTTCAAATATTTGTTGCCTTTCTTTTTCCTCTTCTTTTCTCTCTCTTTTATTCATCCCTTTCCCCCTTTTGTTATTACTTATTTATTTATTTTTTTTTTTATTTTTTTTTAATTTAGTTATTTATTTAATTTTTTTTTCTTTATTAATTTTTTTAAATTTATTGTTATTATGATTCTTTCTAATTGTAATTAATTAAAGCCCGCCACAAATATTAGAAAAAGTATATAAATAAAAGTTTGTACTTCACTGTTATCAAAAGCGCGCGCTTGACCTTTAAACTAGTCCGCGATATCCGCTCGCATTCGCACACGTTATCTGAGCCACCTATATCTTCTTATCCATAATTTTAATGTACTTATTTACTACTCACATTAAAACTGTACTTCTAATCATTTCTTCAACTTCACAATCCTCAACACGCACACGTCAATTAATTGCTGTAAATCACTTTAAATTACACAAAACTCCGCACTACTATTAAACACGTCCTCACTCAACCACCTTCAAAACACGACGGTTTTAGATTTTAGGGTTCTATCCTTGGTGTATGTATAAATTTATGTTTTTTATTTTATTTGGTTAAGTTACTTCATAGGTATTTACTTTGCTAGTAAAAATTTATTATGTTAAGGTGTTATATATATATATTTTGTATTTTACATTTTGATCTTCAGTTTTTTTACATTGGGCAAGGAGTTTTTTTCCTTTGCTTAATCACAGGGAATAAAACCCCGGTCTGTCACGTGTCATACGGCGATACCGATCACGGTGCTTTAACGACGGGCATTTTTCAAGTAAACTCTGTAATAAATTCACGGTAAATTTGTGCCGAACCGAATTTACTAAGGATTTAAATATATCAATGATAATCCCGTCAAATTCTGCTAAAACTTAAATAGAAAATTAAGATATGTTTATGAGAAATTCTGCTGAGGTATGATGCATTAATACGTTTTCTAGAAAAAAGAACTACTAACTTATTGCAAAACTGCCAAATAAGAGTCGAGGTGTACAATACAAAATAGATACCAGGTGACGCATAAGAAAATTTTTTAACATAATGTTGGACAGTTAAGTAATCGAATTAGTGCAACAACAAAATTACTCAATTTGCAATAAGAAAATGTGCAACTTGAGTATTTGTTAACATCAATCAGTTTGTTGAACTGCAGAACAATGCAGAAAACATCAATAGTCTTTTGACATTAATCGACAGTTGCAAGATATGTTAATATGTTTTTTCCACTACTAGTTGTATACGCTTGCATTATTACGTATAATAGAAGGCCGTGAAGTTGTACTTTTTTAAGCGCAGGTAAATAATATTTCATTATTAACTAGTAGTTAATAATGAACATATTTACATTTTCTGATAATACTACAACAGTTTCAAAGAAAAAAACGTTTACCAAACTGCGTACCAAGAGCAAGAGATTTTATTTAATGCTAATTTAAGTTTTCAAATCGCTCAATTAATAAATTAATTTGATTTTAAAAAGTAAGTTATTTGAAGTTCGCGCTTAATTAAATGTGAATATTATTGAGTTAAATATGTTTTAGATATAATCAATGCTTAAAATAATAATGTTTTTAAACAATTTAAACAACTTTAGCAATAAAAACTTACGTTATCTGTTTATTTTTGTGTTTTAAATCACAATTAAGAATTACGTCAAAATTAATTCTATTAAACTAATGACAACTGTCAGAATTACTGACTTGATTTTTAATTTAAAATTAATATCTTAAATTTTAAATTTGATTTAGTAACAGGTAGAAAGGTTTTAATAATTCTAGTAGTGGAAAAAATTGTATATATAACACGGTTGAGAAGTTCATTATAACCTGCGCGATTTATATCCCTCGACGCTTCGCGTCTCGCGATATAATCTATCGCTTAGGTTATAATGATGCACTTCTCAACCTTGATATATAATATACTATTTTGGAACATTTTTTATATGTGTACGTTATTATTTATGTAAATGGAAACGCTAAAGCTGTTTTTATATCAAACAATTCTTTTATTTCCATTAGATTTTGATGCTGTAGATTTCTTCAATACAACAGCTGTGTTGACTCTCACCTCCTTTGCGAACGTTGTGAAATGGATTAATATAGAACGCAGTTGTTTATGGTTAAAAACAGTCGCAAAATACGTATTAAATTACATTACTTTAAATATTAGCAACTATAAAAATTTATGACGTAATTAAAAAAAAAGATAAAGAATAAACTACAATTGTTTTTATATACATCTAAATTAAATTATAAAATGATTAGATTTGGTTACCCAAACAATAAATTGAAAGCTAGACTATTTATTTTTAAATTGCAATTTTATTAAGAGTAGACATTCATGAAATAAAATTCAAACTTTGATTACATGTAATTAACTAACATATTTTGATTTTTGGATAGGATTTTATGGCACGATCATAATCGATTAATAAGACACAAGATTGCAATCAATCAAATTTTTATAAATGTTTTTTACTTTAGCATCTTCGAAAGGCTGCTTTAACTGGATAGAAATTTTATGGTCTAAAAGTTGAACGTCACCACTGTTATCAGGTATAATGTTAATCTTGGAAATTGCAGATATTATGTTTATGTAGTAAAAGGTGTTATCTAAAACTGTCTACAAAGCGTAACATAAAAATGTTTGCTCATCTTGCTCTGTGACACGAACGTACATCTAAAAAAAAAATTAAAAAAATTTAGACAAATTTGATAGGGCGCCAAATAAAGACACGACAATTGATACCTTCTAAGTCCTTATTTACCGATAAACTTATCTGGTAGCTTTAATGCTTATGAGACTTACCTTTGAATATTATAGAAATAAAATCTAAAAATAAACAATGCAAACAAATTTATTATAAAACAAAGCTTAACACAATTGAAATAAATCAATTACAAACAAACAGAAATAAACCAAGTTAACAACCGAAAATCGGATTTAATTATAACAGTAAAAAAGGTTTTATAAGTTAAATGAATCAGATGATAATATAATTTAGAGTTAAAGAACTAAAATTAAACTAATCAAAAATGCTTGTTTTGCAAAAACTTTGCAGAGCGAAAATAATAATTTCTGGTTATAGGTTTAAACCGACGTCGATTCAACGAGCGGTAGAGGTGGCAGGTCAAACAGTTACAGAAGAAAATAAATACCTTCAAGGGTTATAAAAAACGACACAAAAATAGTGCAGTTTAAAACGTAATATCGCGGTGAAGATGCAAACTTAATTTTACCGATAGTTATCACTTTGATAACTCTACCAAAGACAAAATCATTACGTAATTTTACAACAACTGCAATTTCTACAAAAAACATTTCTTAATTTTTTTGTTTAAATTTCAATTGAATTTTATTATATACAATAAAGTAAAAAACAATGTAATATAAAGACTCATCAAAGTTATTACAGATGCACATGTGCATTAATTGAGATTAACAAATAAATATAGACGTTAATTAAACTTAAACGTATTTGCTATATAATCTAAAAAGAAATCTTTTCAGTTAGAAGTTGCTTAACAGAAAACATGGCGTTGTCAAGTAAGTGTTTTATTTTCTTTTTTTTTAACAAAGTTCGTGTTGAACATTTAGATCTAGTCGTGAAAGCAATTCAAAAAAAGTTTGCTGTAAGATGTATTGCAACGGCAAGAAACGCAACAAAATGTAGCTTCATATGAGTCAAAATTTTCCAGTCTTTTATTATTTATTTAAGAAGTATTTAAGTTTATTGACAGAATAATTACGAAACCAACTCTCGATTATTGGCTATTGGTTGTGCTAAGTTTTTTGAAGTTATAGTAATAATTTAACATTGTTAATTACTCAAACATCGATGGCATCACAGCAACATGAATTATCTTTATAATAATCGTCTTAAAATTGAGCGCTATAATTTTTGGTTTCTTCAATATGGTAACAACCATTAAATTTTTTTTGCTTACCGTCTTCTAGCTTCAGATAACAGTTATGTATTAAAAAATAACTGTCAAAGCCAGGAATGCTCTGTGACGTTGAAATTATAATACATAGAAAGGGTGGGGATTTTGTGATTAAATTTGGCAGAAACGTTTAACTACGCAGAGGTAGTCAACGATTAAAATGTTAAAGTAAAGAAATTTGTTGTTATGTTATGCATGGACTTTTTCTGTCTATGCATAACAAAGAGGAAAACTCGGCGCATTCGTTTGTTTTTCAGTAACCGCATAAATCAAATGGGTTTTATTTGTGATAACACCGTATGTATGTCGTTGTTAGATTAGTTTTAGTTGCATACTTCGAAAGAAAACTAAATTATAAATATTATACTTTCTAAAGTTTATTTTTTCCATTTATTCTTTAATAACTCAAAATGGGTTTATTATATTATATTATTTTATTTTTAATTTTTATTTTTTATAGATTCTCAGAACTTTCTCATTACTTAATCTTAATTTTTAAATTTTAATAAACGCTACATGTTTCGACAAATTGTCATCTTCAGGCGTATACTATAAAATACAAAATATAAAATCGAATCTTAATTAAACATAAACTTACATTAGAATTGAAAAATCAAACTTCAAATATTACATAAACTTTAAAAAAAATAATAATTATAGAAATCTGAAAAATAATATAAAATTCAATTCTAATGTAAGTTCATATTTAATTAAGATTCGATTTTATATTTTTTATTTTACAGTATACGCCTGAAGATGACAATTTGTCAAAACATGTAGTGTTTATTAAAATATAAAAATAAAAATTAAGTAATGGGAAGGTTTTGAGAATCTATAAAAAATAAAAATAAAATAATATATTATAATTTCTGTTTTAATTGTTCCGTGGTCGGTCGATTGACAGAACGACTAAACGTACATAGTAGATTGTTGTGTTAGACGGTGCGCTCTGATTCTCTAAATCTTTAAAATTTGTATCTTTGTGTTATAATTTCCTAAACATTAATATCTCTTCAGAATGTAAAAGTTAAGCCGACAAGATCATTTTGTTGTACGACATGTTTGACTGTGATACCGACCTACGTGCTAGCGTTTGATCGCACTTATATGAACATATTTATGTATCTTCTATCGTTAAACTGCTATCTGTGATGAAATAAATATACAACTTCTATCTTGTCTTTGTTTGAATGTATTAAACAATGTTGCTTGATGCGAAGTAATAACATTCTGCTGAACTTTCATTGTTTATTATTTTGAAATAAATATACACAACGTTTCGATTGCTGTGGTATCTGCAATCGTCATCAGGTGAATACTAACAAACTTAGAAACTACTGGAGCTTATATACTAAAGACATGTTCGATGAAGCGTTCAAGCGTACAAAATCAATATAGCGTAATAGATTAATTAACACATTAAATTACTTAGTAAAGTTTAAGTTGTTTTAGAGGTTCGATAAGTGGTTTCCATATGTTGCTTATCTCGACACTTGGTTGGCTGAAAATTTCTTTGTTGTTGTTGATGAATGCCGCTTTCTTAAATTTCCGTTTGTACCAATGTTCCTCTCTGTGTATGATTTTTGCTTCCGACCATTTCATTCGATGTTGGTTATCCCACGAATGTTGCGCGATGCCGGACATATGAGATGCTCAGCAGTGAATTGGGCAGTTCTTCTGTTTTAGGTTGTCCCATGGTGTTGAATTGCTTTTTCTGTAAAAGCTCTCCTACAATCTTTTCTGGATAACCATTCTGCCTTAGATCATTTCTAATGTTTTTGATTTCTTCTCGTAGCCCTTTCTCTGTGTTGCACAACCTGTACGCTCTGTCGATTAAAGATTTTACTACTCTCCTTTTCGTAGATGTGGAATGGTTGGATTCAAAGTTGAGATATCGACCGGTGTGTGTTGGTTTCCTGTAGACAGTCGTTTCCATAATTTTCTTGTTCTTTGTTACTTGAACGTCTAAAAAAAGAAGTGAGTTCTCCTTTTCCATTTCCATAGTGAATTTGATGGATGGTTTGATGTTGTTCAGATGTTGTAGAAAAAGGTCTAGTTGACGATTACTGTGGTTCCAAATTATGAAGGTATCGTCAACATATCTAAGCCATGTTTTGGCACAACACAACACAAAGCCACAAACAAGTCGAGATTCCCAAAACTGTATTTATTAAGTTCCATGTGAATGTGGCAAATCATACGTGGGGGAAACCAAAACACCACTTCACATCAGACTGAAAGAACATCAGACGCACGCACAGAGAGGAGAGACTTCTAAGTCCGGCATCTTGCAACATTCGTAAGATAACCAACATCGAATGAAATGGTCGGAAGCAAAAATCATACACAGAGAGGAACATTGGTACAAACGAAAATTTAAAGAAACGGCATTCATCAACAACAACAAAGAAATTTTCAGCCAGCCAAGTGTCGAGATAAGCAACATATGGAAACCACTTATCGAACCTCTAAAACAACTTAAACTTGACTAAGTAACTTTGTTAATTAATCTGTTACGCTAAATTGATTTTGTACGCTTGAACGCTTCATCGAACATGTCTTTAGTATATAAGCTCCAGTAGTTTCTAAGTTTGTTAGTATTCACCTGATGACGATTGCAGATACCACATCAATCGAAACGTTGTGTATATTCATTTCAAAATAATAATCAATAAAAGTTCAGCAGAATGTTATTACTTCGCATCAAGCAACATTGTTTAATACATTCAAACAAACGTTGGAAGACCGGTATGGACCCGGAATCAGCAACAAATTTCGAGACTACCAGAAGACAATGATCAAGATTACGAAGAAAGAGACACACATTAAATTGTTACGGAGGGCAAGAGACAACCAAGTTATACCAAATGGTTTCCGAGTGAAATCTCCGATACCAGGAATAAGAGCCCTCAAGATACTGGAACGAGCAAGTTTTGCGCTTATCCGGGCACAAATCAACCACCATCGATGGAAGAAAACTTTATTACTCCAAGACGCCACACAAAGATTTGAGGAAATAAAAGAGTTCACATTGGAAGAAGATTACACACCAATATTCCGCAAAATAGACGCTACTTGCGAGAAGGTACGACAACTACACCAAGAAACACACGACAGAAAATGGGTTAAACTTACACGAAACCAACAGAAAACAGCCGACAACCAAAAGAACGCAAGGAGAACCATAGTCAACATATCGACACATCCACTGTCTGCTACAGAAACGACTCTATTAGAGAAAGGGCTCAATTTTTCGATAACGCCAAAGCAGGTGCCAGTACTAGACATCATTGGTGCCGTCGAGACAACACGTTTGAATCCAACACAAGCAGAAGAATTTAAGTGGAAAATCAGAAGTGCTCTAGAGAAGAAAAGAAAACAACACAGCAACATCACTAAACACGAGGAAAAAGCTCTCACAAATTTACGGAAGAACAAATTCATTAAAATACTTCCAGCCGACAAAGGGGCCGCAACTGTCATCATGGATGCCACCACCTACGACCAAAAAATTGAAGACGTCTTAAATCAAGGGAATTACCGCAGACTGAAGAAAGATCCCACAGCAAGCTTGGAGAGGAAGATCTATCAAGTCCTAAAACTTTACGAAAGACATCTAACGCCAAAGATGAGAACGATGCTAACACCACACTACAGCAAACCGCCGCATCTATATGGACTACCGAAGATACATAAAAACAACATGCCGCTTCGACCGATAACCAGCTCTCGTAATGGATCCACATACCAGCTATCCAGATTTCTACTACCAATTGTGCAACCACTACAGAAGAACAGCTCATTTTTTGTCAAAGACTCCAAACATTTCGTTGAGATTCTGAAAACAATACAGCTACAACCACGGGATCAATTGGTCAGCTTCGACGTAGAAAGTTTTTATATTAATGTGCCAGTTGAAGAAGCATTGAAAATCATCCAAACGAAGCTCCGAGAAGATGAAGAACTCCAGGAAAGAACCACGCTGCCGGTAGAAGGAATAATGAAGCTCCTAGAATGTTGCCTCAAGAACTCGTACTTTCAGGAGAAAGACAGATTCTTCACTCAAGACGAAGGACTACCAATGGGTTTATCTCTATCACTAGTAGTCGCCAACATATACATGAACTGGTTTGAATCCCAGGCCATAGAGAAATCAAGATTCAAACCCAAAACATGGCTTAGATATGTTGACGATACCTTCATAATTTGGAACCACAGTAATCGGCAACTAGACCTTTTTCTACAACATCTGAACAACATCAAACCATCCATCAAATTCACTATGAAAAAGGAAAAGGAGAACTCACTTCCTTTTTTAGACGTTCAAGTAACAAAGAACAAGAAAATTATGGAAACGACTGTCTACAGGAAACCGACACACACCGGTCGATATCTCAACTTTGAATCCAACCATTCCACATCTACGAAGAGGGGAGTAGTAAAATCTTTAATCGACAGAGCGTACAGGTTGTGCAATACAGAGAAAGGGCTACGAGAAGAAATCAAAAACATTAGAAACGATCTAAGGCGGAATGGTTATCCAGAAAAGATTGTAAGAGTGCTTTTACAGAAAAAGCAATTCAACACCATGGAACAACCTAAAACAGAAGAACTGTCCAATTCACTGCTGAGCATCCCATATGTCAAAGGTTTATCAGAATCAATAAAACGTATAGGGAAAAGCTACAACTTAAATACAGTGTTCAAATCATCGACCACCATTAGGAGTATAATTTCCAACACAAAGCCACAAACAAGTCGAGATTCCCAAAACTGTATTTACCAAGTTCCATGTGAATGTGGCAAATCATACGTGGGGGAAACCAAAAGACCACTTGACATCAGACTGAAAGAACATCAGACGCACACACAGAGAGGAGAGACTTCTAAGTCCGGCATCGCGCAACATTCGTGGGATAACCAACATCGAATGAAATGGTCGGAAGCAAAAATCATACACAGAAAAGAACATTGGTACAAACGGAAATTTAAAGAAGCGGCATTCATCAACAACAACAAAAAAATTTTCAGCCAGCCAAGTGTCGAGATAAGCAACATATGGAAACCACTAATCGAACCTCTAAAACAACTTAAACTTCACTAAGTAATTTTGTTAATTAATCTGTTACGCTAAATTGATTTTGTACGCTTGAACGCTTCATCGAACATGTCTTTAGTATATATAAGCTCCAGTAGTTTCTAAAAGTTTGTTAGTATTCACCTGATGACGATTGCAGATACCACAGCAATCGAAACGTTGTGTATATTCATTTCAAAATAATAAACAATGAAAGTTCAGCAGAATGTTATTACTTCTATCTTGTCATTTGTTTTATTACAGCTTCGGGTAGATTTAAACGATGTCTCCGACTACTAATCTTTTATCGTTTTGGCGCCTTTTTAAACTTATATTATAATTTATCACCACGGAACATACGACTCAATCACCAAATCAACTAAGCTAGTTGTCACTATTTAAGTTACGCGAAAATCCTTATAACACGTTTTCTAGGAAATTCTGATGTATGATTCGCACTTAAGCGATAAAAGACATATCTTTTTGAGTTTTTGGTTTAATGTTCGTTTGGAGATTAGTACTTACTTGATTAACATGTAATCACGTTTCGCAAATAATGCTTTTTTCTAACCCCAAATGTTCGCCAAATACTTAAAAACAAATAAAGTGAGATCGTTAAGAACAAAAAATATTAAGACCTAAGGATACTTTACCACACAATGGTCTAGCAAGATAGTTAATAATTATTTTTAATATGTATCGAACTTCGCCTTCGACGAAGTGAGAATTTTATTTAGTGTAAGAAGCCACTCTGTGTGCGCGTTACTAATTCAACTGTTCTAATCTACAAGGAATTTGAGACGGTGTAAAAACACTCCATGTGCGCGTTACTAATTTAAATACTTTAATCTACTAAGATTGTCAATCTAATCGTCATTTATTGCTAACAATAAATTATTAAATCTGTTGTTATCATACTGTAATAACCTTTATATAAAAGAATTGGAAACGGCGCGACGCTTACGGATACTCATAAGGTAATTAAAACCTCAAATTATTATATGTCTCTCTACACTTGACGTTAAACATCTCGGGGAGATTTTAATCTCTCATAAGATATCGCGAACGCGTTTAGCTTTTATTACCACCGTCTTTAATTGATTGATGCAATATATTAAGGTAGAGACTAATGCTATATGTTTTATTACTTCACGTACATTTGATGATTGCGGATCTGAGGCATTGCCTTTTCTCTAATCCAGACGTTCGTTTCTTTATAGTATTATTTTTTACACGTAAGAAAAGGTGGCGCTAGGGCACGGCTTACCCGAAGAATTTAGGTACTGACAATCCGACTCACGACTATCTACCACGGAAGCTAGCCAAAAGGTGATATTAAATCTTTTTTTACGTCCCGAATTTGTGCGTTACATGTAATTATGGGGCCCGAAGTTAACAAGCGTAGTTAGAATTTACGATGCTTGCGACGCCGATAAAAAAAAACAAACAATTAAAAAAAGTGCATGACAGTGTATTAGTTTCGGTTACATCAAGTTATAATTTTTTGTAGGAAAAAAAACAGAAGAACCGCAAGAGATATCAATTAACGAAGACTTAACAAAGTAGTAGAAACAAAAAAGAAGACGTCAGATATTTATTTGAATAAAACGCAATTATTTATTACTTCGGAGTAATTAAACCTTCCTGCTAAGCTTGGTTACAAAATTTCCACCCTTTTCTTAGTGGTGCAATTCATCTCGCGATTTACCATCTTTGTTAAGATTAGAAACTTGATTTTGTAGTGTTCCCGAAAGATTCAAACAACACAGTGATTTTATGCAAGGTTATTTTATATCAGAACATTGCTACTTTTCTTTCAACGCATATAATATCGCACTATGTAGTCACTAAACAATCACATTCTATAACAACAATTTGTGTTGTGTTTGACGCTTCCGATCCCAATACAACAAAATGTTTTTTTACCCAAATCTAAATTGCATGCAGATCTGATTCAAATTTTATTGAAATGTCTTTATCATGTTGCATTATGTGCAGATAAACAAAAATGTACCTACAGATAACAATGGAAAAAGAATTTTATCTTGTCTCGTGCCCAGTTGACTCGCGTTCACTTGTCCCCGCGCCTAGTTGGCCGTGCCCAATTGACGAAACTCAGTTGGCGGTGTCTACTTGTCTTAGTAGTTTAAACTCAAACTGTTACATATGATCTTACTTGTTCCGAGTACTTGGCATTACAAGTATTACATCAACTTGTTCACGATGGTAGTGCCCGATATCTAGATGCGTGCTATTATAAACTGGGCATCAAAATGTATGTTTCGCTATAAGTTTACAAGACGAATTAACTGATTTACTTAAGAGTAAAAGTCTTCAACTTAGATGAGCTAGTTGTCATCCAGAAGTTTTAGCCGATTTACTCAATGGTCACATAAGGTAAATTCTTTAAAAATTTTAGGATTATCTGAGAATCCAAACTCCGAGATTTTTTTATTTTGAGTGCTGCCCTACGACGATAGTATTACAAAACAAAATTTGTTATCGTTTATTGCACTAGTTTTTGATCAGCTTAGATTCTACTTCAACATTTGTGGTTAGCTTAATGTTGGCATTAGAAAGGCCATTGTTTACAAAAAACCTTTTTTTAGTTCTTAGGTGTGCACTTTAGAAACTAATATGATACAAACATTAAGAAACCTCCTTTAACAGCAGCAGATACGAGATTGGTCGAAGTGTCATGAAAATAGATTCTAGAAATAAATAAAAAAGTATGTTTTGAAGAACTTAAAAAACATTAAGGCACCTAGAGAAAACAATATCCTAGTATGTAAATTGCTATAGAAAAAGACATTGCGTTTTGAAATGTTTTTTTGTCTGCATCGCCAACACACTGCGGCACCAGTTCGTTAAGACCAAAACAGTGACGGTAAGTCCTAGCAAAGACATCATCGTATACGCCATCTAACCTCCGGCAACCTCTAGACGAACATATAATGGTGCCGAAGTACGTTGCCAATGCGAACAAAAAAATTCAAAACGCAATGCTAAGAACACTTTAAATTTTTCTGCTAAAGATGCAAAAAAAGACGTATAGTTCCATGATTGCGACTATCCCAATTCGGAAAACAAACAAACAAACCGACTAGCAAGAAGGAACTTTTGTTAGCCACTTAGACCATCCCAGTCTCTTAAAACCGCCTAAAGTGAACCGCATAACTACAAACCTTTTCTACAAAGGAATCGACCGCACCTGCAGTAGCCATTTTTGACTTTCGTTTGTTCCTGCCTGTCAGCGTCTACAAACGTAAGTTTCACGCTCTCGTTGTCACTAGCGCCGCCAGATGTTACATTAGTCCTCGGATACAAGCTTTGATAAACCAACTCGGATTCAATTAGCCAATAGAGAACTTGCTGATCAACTGGAAATTATTTATTTGCCATAAACGTAGGACGCCAAACTCTCATGTCAAAATGTCAGTCGCTCAAACACCTCACCGCGGATATTTTGATTGCATACAGCAGCACCGGGTTGTGATTTGCGTAACTAAAAACATTCTTGATTTTAACAGCGAACCTATGCAGTACCTCACCGGTAATAGTTCTCCGTATTAAATGCGTTCCCGTTAAGCCCGGATTCGAGTCCGTCAAACAACGGTACGATCCCCAAAACGCCTGTCCCAGCCTTCTTTCAGCGATTGCTCGATAAAATAATTAAACCTGAGATGGAAGCGAGAGCATTTGCGTACCTCGACAACATCGTCGTATTAGGTTCGACGTACGAAAAGCATTTAACCAATTTACGTGAGGTATTCTAACGGCTACGGATCCGCGGTATGAAATTACAGAAGGTAAAGTGTTTGTTCTGACAGAATAACCTAAAATACTTGGAACACGTAAATAACGCCGGGGTATTTTGATTTTGAAGTAGTATATTGACCAAGAATCCAAAACGTCGTCGCAGACACTTTATCTCGACTGCACAAACCCGGAAAATCTCCCACCGTTAGTGCAGTAACTAAAAAATTTAACTTAGATTGTTGGTACGTTACTATGAAAAGAAAGGTAGCAGGACATTCACAAGAATGACCACAATACCACATTCGACAAGTGTTTAAAAATTTCCGTTTCAACAACTCAACCCAGAGACCACCAAAGATTTCCACACCAGTTGGAAACTGTGCGTCCCGAACGAACAAATCGGTACGCGACATTTGAGCTCCGGCGATTGGGCGACGGCGTTTGGGCACCAGATGTTTTGGCGACGGGCGTTTGAGCACCAGGCGTTTCGGCGCCGGGCATTTGGGCGCAGGGCGTTTCGGCGCAGGGCGTTTGGGCGCCGGGCGTTTTGGCGCTAGAAAAAAGTTGAATGGAGTGAAAATGAAATGGGAATCTGATGTTATTGAGCAACATTTTTTGTTTGGCACGTCTTTTAATATCAACTTTAGGAACACTTACGCATCCCGTATCACTACTATAATTGTGGTTACCCGAGGAGCACAAATATTCGTCATCCACTGTTGTATGGACACGACCTAGGCACTTGTTCGCTTTTCGCTCACATCTCCAAAATTTTTTTGTTCCATCTTTGCTTGCCTTGTCAAAAACGTACATGTAACCATTATAGGACACTTTTTTTTTGTTCCGCTTACTTTGAGTATCTTCTATAATTAAATGTAGACTTGGACACTATTACGCTCACAAAATTATGGCAACAAATAACTGCAGACAACTGAAGAGACTGATTTGGAAGAGTAAGTTTAAATACTAAAATTTTCTAATTACACTAATTATCTTAATTGCTTTCTGAGCACACGACGAGAGTTTTGCAAATAATAATGGGTACCTAATGATTCCAGTTATCA
Organism: Aquatica leii; assembly: GCA_035610365.1. Lineage (NCBI taxonomy): Eukaryota > Metazoa > Arthropoda > Insecta > Coleoptera > Lampyridae > Aquatica > Aquatica leii. Next base: position 27,340,294 of record CM069438.1, read on the forward strand.
GGATTTACACTAATCTTCTTAATTGCTTTGTGATCACAGGACAAGACAATAATTAAAATATTTTCCAGATTAAATGTACAACAATTAAGAAAATACCGATATTGCAAAATTTACTTTAAATATTCAATCACATAAAGGGTAATGTAAAGTAGCGTTTTGAAAGTGCGTTGGTAAAATTTTTTTGCATAACATAATTACGGTGCCGAAACGCCTGGCGCCCAAACGCCCGGCGCCTAAATGCCTGGCGCCCAAACGCTGTTGCCCAATGGCCGGCGTCCAAACGCCGGCGCCCAAACGTCCTAACCACAACAAATCCGGATTAGTGAGGAATGTTACCACGCTACAACCGCCGGACATCTAGCGGTGGCCAAAACCTTACAACAAATTTTCCAAAATTATTACCGACTAAAAGTCGCTTGTAAGAGGTGTCGGACCTGCAATGCATATAAAAAAAGATCTGGTATGCCTACTAGAAAAATGCACTACAAACCTTGGGATAGCGTTAGTAGCGACTTGATCGGGCAACTACATCAATCTAAAAAAGGGAATTTTCATCTGTTAGTCTTCTTGTATATATTCACTAAGTAGATCAAACTTCGGTACGATAATCGCACAAACTACCGGCCTGGATCAACAATATTGAGGTCAGCATCTATCGGAATTGTCGTTCACACTTGTGCTCACAAATTCAAGGGTTTTACACCAAAAATGCTAAATTTTTCTAGAAAACTCACTGCCTCCCAGTAATATTGACCCGACGTCGCTCTCGGAGAATTCGATCTTAAAAGCCACGCTACACAAATCGAACTGCAAGAGTTGTTCTAGATAATCAGAGACAATCTAGCCCAAGTTTTCTTCCAACAAAAGCACCACTACAATTTGAGAAAGCGACCGTACCGACCGAAGATAAGAGAGGTCGTCTATAAAAAAGAACATCAAAAAATTATCTTTAAATATGCCAGATCTTTTATGATACATAAAGTTTTCTCACTAGTGATAGTAGAATTAAGGTCACCTGATTCCCACCGAACTGTTGGGCGCGTTCATGTAAATAACCTCAAATTGATTACTATTACGCAAGGTGCCCCGACAAACCCAAAGCTTTACACAGTGTGTTGGTCAAAAACAGTGCACTCAGCAAACGAAACGCATAACATGGCACCAAAAATTTTCTAAAAACGATGATCAGTCGGTATCGTTCTATGAGCACTACAATGGTAGAGCCGAGGTCGTGAACACTTGCCTCAAATATTCTTGACGCCAAACCAAAATCACCCCGATCGACATTCAAATACAGAAGCTGCAATAACAAGTTGAAACAGTAGTGCGCACGAATTCTCCAACGTCACCGACCCATCAGTCACCACTCGCCTAACTGCAAAATGACGTCATCGAAAACACGCTTGTGCCGTTAACAACACTGGGCCTTAACATTTACCGGACCCAGGCGATGCAAATAATTGACCAGCCACGACCAAAACTGACATCACATGCGCCATTCTTAATTTCAAATCTCTTAGCAAAAATTTGTCTTGCCAAATCTATCGACACGGGAGACAATAACCCGTCGGTTTTGGATAACCTCGATTTGTACCGCCTTAACCCAAGGAACAGGCGTCCCCAACCAAACCAGAAAAATCTCAAAATAACCTGAGACGAAAGCAACACCGAAGATCTAGACGGGGCCTGAGTCTTTCATGCGCGTAAAACGACAAGACGTTGTTAATCTGGATATCATTCCGGTAGGTAACAACACCACGTTTCGCGTACAGCTTGGTTTAAATGAAAATAGCACCCTAGAACTTATGAACATCGCAAAGATTGATACCTGTAAGTACCAAATTCGAATAACTTACCAAGACTAGCCCCGACGTTCGTGTATTCCCCAAAAGAAGTATATTTTGAGTTTGTATTTGAGATGAGCGGTGATTCCTTTTTAGATGTGCTTTAGTGATTCGATCTGATAATGGACGTAACTTTGTAGACACTCATAAATACATAAACAAAGTTTACAAGTTTTTGTAACTTTTGTTAACAGCTACTTCTTCATATGGTTCTTATTTTGGAGGTCTGTGGGAAGCAGTTTACAAATCTGATAAATTTTTACTTTATTGCAAGTTAGGTAATGTATTAACCACATCTGAAAAATACGTTAACTTGTTTGTTAGAATCAAATTGTGCATCTTAAGATAGTTCAAAGTCTTGTAATTATCTCAGCCCTAGTCATTTTTTAACAGGTTTACTTTTACTTTGCTTATCGAATTATCCCATTTCCGAAACACGTGACCTGCGTAACTGTTGGTTAAAGCAAAATCAAATTATTCAACCGTTTTTATGAATATATTCCTTTTTTCATTATCTTTTTTTCGCCACATTTTGCCTTCATTTGTTTCTTAGTTTCCGTCCAAAATAAATCGCATTTAGTTTGACAAACTTGCTTCAAGGTTGTAATTTGCGCAACTTTAATCACAAACATTAACAAAATCAACTAGACTTAATAGTTCAATCATGACGTATAGATAAACTTTTCCAGCAAAACCAACATGCAAAAATGGTATCATTACGACTCCAGATGACCGTAAGTATAATCCGGATCCAAGAGGCGTGGGATACGAATTTTTTACACATTTAAAAAAATACGGAAGTAAAATCATACAGGTAATAAGAATTACAATTTATTAATTAACATTCAAAAAATTCATTTAGATTGATGCTCTCACTGGCGAAGCCGACACTTGTGATTCGCTTTTGCAACGGAGCATTCGCATCGCTTTGAAACTGTTAGAATTTGGAGTTACTTCAAACGATACGATTTCAACTTGTTCTTTAAATCACATTAACAGTTGCGTGCCTATTTTTGCATCTTTTTTTATTGGCGTCAAATCGGCTTCTTTCGACTTTAGGATGCAAGATAAAGAAGCAGTGATATTAATGGAAGAAATCAATCCTAAAATTATATTTGTTGATTTTCAATCGCTGTCATTTCTTGAATCCATTTTAAAACAATCGAATAGAAGTCCCACAATCATTGTATTTGGTGAATCGCATCAATACATAAACTTTTTTGATCTTCTCGAACCAAATCCCGAGGAAGACAAGTTTAAACCAACAGAAATTGATGAAGATCAAATTGCAATAATATTTTTTACTAGTGGTTCAAGCGGTATGCCTAAAGGGATTTGCTTAAGCCACGGTGCGTTTCTTGAGCAAATTGCTGTTCTTCTGTAAGTTTTTATAATTTAATTACTGGCGATTAATTATATTTTCTAGCAACATGAATGAACCTTACGACCGTATATGGGATGATTCAACTTTTTACTGGACTTGTAGTAGTCTTTACTGGGCAGTTACGATAATTAAGGGCGGATGCAAAATTCTTGTGCCTACTGTCATTGAAGCAGAATTGGTTTGGAATTCAATCAGCACATACCATGCCACGTATTTGCTTATAACGCCATTCGAGTTAAGATTTATATGGAAATTCAAACCGGATGATGTATGTGTTGATAGTGTAAGAACAGTTGCTCTAGTTGGTGGAACATTGCCCGAGCACGAACTGATCAAATACAGAAATTTTTTTTCAAAAGCGAAAGTAGCGTTAGATTATGGATCAACTGAAACCGGGTTGGCACTTTTTTTTCAGGTTGAGACTAAAAAAGACTTAGAATTTTTAAACAAAAAGTTAAAGTCAGCTGGGTCGGTGTTAAATAGAATATCGTACAAGGTAACTCAGTTTTTTGGTTAATAATGATTCACTAAATTGTTGTTGCAGATTGTTGATGTTAACACTCAAGAAATTTTAGGACCTTATCAAAATGGACAGTTGCACATTAAAATGAAGAAAATGTTTAGTGGATATCATAACAACGATGCGTCAGAACAATTCGACAAAGACGGATGGTTTAAAACAGGTGATATAATGTACTACGACGAAGACTACTATTTCTATTTTGTGGAAAAATTAAAAACAACGATTAAATACAGAGGTGTCACTGTGTCGCCAAAAATAATCGAAAACGTTTTAATGCAACGAGACGATATCAAAGCGGTTTGCGTGATTGGAATTGACCATAGTGAAGATGACGAGCACATAATGGCTGTTGTAGAACTAAAAAACGGTCATGTAATTAAAAGTGATTTTAAAACAAGTGTTTGTCAATACGTAGAAAAAGAACTTGGTGACAAATTTATGCTTCAGGGAGGAGTCGAAATTGTAGAAAAAATTCCATTTACGCCATCTGGTAAATACGACATTAGAAAATTAAAGTTGCGGTTTAAAAAACCTCAAATTGTACAATAATTTTTTGCTTGTATCAGATTAGTTTTATTGTTATGTTATCCACAACTTGATCCAAGTAATCTGCATTTAGTTTCAGTAATAAAATTTGTGGGAAATTGTTGATTGTGCACACGTGTTAATAATTGCTCCGTAAATACTCTCAGATTTTGTGCTTTTAGATAACAGATTGAGATTTAAATTTTAAGAAAGCAAATAGCCTTTAAGTGAGTCAAAACAAATGGTAAGTTAGAAATAAACAATTTATAATACTACATCTTAAATAACCAAATAAACCCATTGCATTGTAACGTCTAAAGATACGTTAATCATCTCCAAAATGCCGGCTTGAGTTATAATACGGTTTTAGACGTTTAGATAGGCAACACAAATAACAGAAGATTACCTAATAGTATAGCGAACAAGAAAAATCTAATTTAGTTTGAAGTCACGATTTAAAATAAATACGACATCTGAACACATCGGCTTCACGATTACTACGAAGTACAAAAATTGAGAGCAGCAATCAAAAACACAGATAGTGAATCTACTGATGCGAAGACGAAGAAGAAACCTTTGGTAAAACTAAGAAAAATTAGACAGTTTGTTACAAAAATTAACGTCGAATAAAATTAGATCACACTAAATATGTTGAGGAACTAAAAGAAATAAGGAATTAAAATATAAAACAAGACTACATAGAAGCTCAAGTAAATCAATGGAAAAAACGCGACGTATATGTTATATGTATTTTATTGTATATATGTATTTCTATCAATATATTATTTAAACCACGCCGATCTTTTACTTTCGTGTCGCGTTTACCGGTCACCAACAACGCCACCACCAACGCCGCCACCAACGTCGCCACTTTCAACATCGCCACCTCGCTCGTTACGTTCCTTACCTAGGCAACGGTAACTTTCCAAAACACAACGCAATGCAATAAGTTAATTGAAAACAAAAATTATTTAGACTTTTAAATGAAAGACATGGTAAAAAATATATAAATCAACAAGCAAGTTTCTTAAAAAACCGCAAACGCCAAATTAAAACGATCGTAAATACGAGAATCAGAAGAAAAGCAAATAGTACAAAAATCAAACGACGGTTACACCCTTCTTACCAAATGAGAGTAAAAATAAAATAACGATAAAGCGTAAAATCATTATCAAAAATACGATGTATTGATAATGCGATAAAGCTATCAACCGAGAAACCAACATCCAAAAGACAATGTATGGATAAAGGCGACAGAACGTTAAAGATTTGAGAAATGTCAAGCTTGACATAATTTACTTGACAATGGTAAGAAAGAAAACACGCCATAGTTTACAAAATCCACATGTAAAATCTCACAACCAAACAAGTCCAACACAAAGCAACCTTACCATCACAAACTCTTAAATCGACTTCTATACACGACAACTAAAAAATATTATTACAGATCTCGCACAATTTAATTGTCAATGATTCTCACTCGACGGCATGCAACCGCATTTTAATATTACTAAAAACTCCATTAAGGTGACGATCGGTAAAAATGTGTTCGTTAATAGATTCTCAGATTCAGTTTGAGAACCACGACAAAAACCATCTAAACATATCTCCCTGTCAAAATTAGCGGAGAAAGGTGTTATACCAGTCACTTCATGAACAGCACAGGCGACCTTGGCTTAGTCCTAGTCTTAGTTTTGTCTTTAAAACTTGATTTACTCTTTCATATGGATTAGGCTGAGGATGGTAATTAATGTTATAAATAAATGTTGACTCCTCTACTTTCCTCTCTTCTTTTCTTATCTCCTCTCCTATCCTAGCTTCTTTTTCTTTTCTTTTTTTCTCGACGTCGTCGCTAAACATTATTTTACTCTTTAGTTCCCGGTTGTTACTGGTTTATCAAAGACACGCCCCCTTTTGAACGTAACCCAATCTGAGTGGAGCTTCTCTTATCGCAACGATACTTCCACCATAAATACAGAAGCAATTTCTTAAATCACTTCTATAGAGTTTAGAATCTGGTGATACGCTGGTTCAGACGACGGCTAACTTAATTATTCCGGAGATAAAGTCGCAGGCTTCGTGGTAATCAATTATTTACTAAATCTAAAAAAACGCAAAAACGACAAAAGACTAAATTGGAAAGACAACGTTTAAATCTATTCGCAGCTGAAAAAGAACAAATAACACGACAAAAGAGATAACACAGATTATATTTATAATATCACAGAAATAGTTAAAGAAGACCGAAGGTACATAAGTATAGTTAAATAAATTTTCCAAACACTAGCATATGGGTTGATATCACAGGGCAAGTGTAAGTAACGCCCTCAACTGAACAACACGTCGTACAGCAAAGTGACCTGTCGGTCTAACTTATACATTTATTCTTAAATTAAATGACAAAACTATGGAAATCGAAGATCTAGAGAATAAAAGCGCACCAGATAATAATATGTGACACAACAAAAAGATGTTAACATTAATTGTGATTACAACCTGTATGTACGTATGGTTGACTGACTACCAAACTATTAAAAATTAATGTAAAAATGTAATACTTACAGTTATGTTTTATCCAGTAAAAGATTAGCTAATTCCGTACCAGTATTACCTAAAACTCAATTAAAATCTAAACGTACATACGGCGTTATCACAATTAAATCCTGTTTTAATTCATACGATCACTGAAACTAAGCGAATGTACAGAGCTACTCTCTAATTAACTTTGTAACTTGAGTAATTGTTTCCTCCTTTAACTTCAGCGACATGACAACATGAAAACTTTCCAGTTGCAACAGGTGCTTATCAACTTCACAGATACGAAACATAAGTGGAGGTATAGAAACACGCTATAGACATTATGAAAGAATCAATTAAAATCCAAATACAAAAAAATATAACGTCTTACTCTAAATAGACTTTCGCAAATTAGAATGTGACAAAAAGTTTCCAAAAATCACAAAAATCTACAAGCAAACAAAAATTTGAAAAAGACCCCACGTTGACAGCGCCAAATATTTATGCTACGTGCAAAATATGCTAATAAAATAATTAATTGGATTTTGGAAATATACAAAAATAAAAGTCAAAACTGGTAATGAGCGTTAGACATGCTTTAATTGTTTATTTACGTTTTAGCTTTTATTAACCAGAAAGCACGCTGTCGGGTGAATGTACTTTTAGACCTTGCCTCAAAGTACATTTGTTGCTCAATTTGCATAACTTTAAATAGTTTAAAACAGATCAGAGTACGTTACAAATCACAATAACTTAACTCTATGCAACTTCTGGTTACAGACTTCAAAGCCGACGTCGATTTAGCGGGCGGTAAAGATGGCAGGTCAAGCAGTTGCAGAAGAAAAAACCGATGATGCAAAATTCAGTTATCCAACAATACGATAAATGAATTTAATTAAATAGGTAAAAATATATAAACTATCAAATAGCACCGCCATCATATTTCATTTATGTTGCCAACAACACAAAAAATATTGCTTAAATTGCAAACTTTAGAAAATCTTAAATTACTTCTACTTACTACAATTTCATGTTTAGCAATATAAAACGTAACACCATAAAGATGATAAAGACTTGCAAATTCATGTTCAATAATACATATAAAATTTTTTTGAGTTTATCATGCCGTATCAGTTTAAAAACAGAAATATATTAAACTAAACAAAGATGCACTAGAAAGTATGACGTAATTTTCTCCCAACTGCAACTGCTACTAAACTAAGCATTTTTTTTAATTTGAAATGAACAAGGTTATTTTTGAAAAACCTGTTTCAACAACTCAATTAAGAATGGAAACACTTATCACAAATAATACTAATTGCTTGATTTTTAAAACTTAAAAACTACTTAATGTTAGGCAAAGAACAAATATTAAATTACTAGATAAGGCAACTACAGTCATTTTTAAAAAGTTAAATCTTTTTTATATCACGTTGTATTTTTAATATATTAATACGACGAACAATTAGTTTACTAAATTTAAATTAAACTTAATTTTATACAATAAAATAAAAAACATTGTAATATAAAGATTGTTACGAGAAACTCGGGTTTCTAGAGTTGAGCTGTCAAAATAAAAAGTCCCACCGGTATTCTCATAACCAAACAAAGCAACGGCTAGCACAGCTTCTTCGGAGAGAGATCGAAGGCTTTGTTATGTGTGATTACAACGTGAATCTAAAAAAAGGCGCCAAGACGATGAAAAATTAAAGTCGAGGGAGACCGTCTAACTCTCCTCGTAGTAAGCGAAGAATAAAAAACACCAAATATATATACTTATTGTATCACAGAAGTTGAAATAAGTATAGAAATGTAAATTCTTGACAACATTCACACGTAGGTTGACTAAATTAGAAATTGTGCCGAGTGGCGAGCAACACACCGTGCAACAAACTGCCCTTGTCGGACTAGATAATTACATACATATAGCGTCTGAATTTATAAGTACATATATTTAAATTGTAGACAAATCAAACAAATTAAGCCTTCGAGATTCGATGTGCACAACTGATAAATTCGCGAAGCACAAAAAAATACAATTCATTGTGTTAAGTTAACATGCATGTACGGTCCTCAACGACCTAGTCCCCGAAACACAAATAAAAATTTAAAGTAGTAATACTTACAGGCTTCACCTCACTCGGACTGTTAGCTAACCTCCGAACTTGGTGTACCTAAAAACATAATCTTAAACCCAACTTGGAACGAGCATATGCTGTTAACACAACTAAAGAAAATGTTTGTTTGGCATCCAATGATTACGAATGTAAGTGCGCAGCGTTTCCCTGTGACTTAATCGATTAAATTCCCCATGTTTGAGTTCTTAACAGAAAAGGATGGTCCTGGCGGTTCTCAACCTTCGACGGTGGATATTATCAGTACGTATTACTACTTCGACGTCATGGAATGTTCTGAATAAGACCACCTGTTGGTTATCTGAATTGATAACGCAGAACAATTGGTGACTACCAAAATCCGTCCGTTTCAACCTTCCACAAATAAACGCATTATAAATTAACAGCGTGACACAGTTTAACGGTGAAGGTTAACCCGGGCATACAAGTAAGGAACTTGACAAAGATTTAATGTAAAGTGAACTGCGAATATGCTGTCGCAATTGTGACAGTCTGGCGCAAGAACAGAAAGGTCCTGACAAGTTTCATAATACCTACCGAGACATTTTCCCTACTCGCAAATTGAACTACCAATTTCCCCCCAGAAGAAACGTAGACGAAAGAAGTTTTCCCAATTTGCTAAGCATCACCAACCAAATGTGTCCAAAAGTCGCATGAAGCGGAATGATACTTCAATGAACCAAAAACTCAACCAACAGAAGAGAAGTATCAGAACAGGTACTCGTTGAAAGTCGACAAAAGTCATTACGCAATTGTAACAGTCTGACGCAAGAGCAGAAAGGTCTTGACAAGTTTCATAATACCTAGCGAGACATTTTCCCAACTCGCGAATGGAACTACCAATTTCTTATTTTAACGTTACAAATGGAAACACAAATAATACTAATTGCTTGATTTTTAAAACTCAGAAACTATTTAATGTTAGGCAAAGAAAAAATATTAAATTACTAGATAAGGCAACTACAGTTATTTTTAAAAAGTTAAATCTTTTTTATATCACGTTGTATTTTTAGTATATCAACACGACGAACAATTAGCTTATTAAATTTTAATTAAACTTAATTTTATACAATAAGATAAAAAACATTGTAATATAAAGATTTATATCAAGGCTATTAAAAATGCATATATGCATTAATTGAGATTAACAATTAAATATAGACGTGAATTAAACATAAACGTGCTCCCTATATAACTTAAGAAATATTTTTTATCGTTAGAAGTTTTTGTTTAACAGAAAACATGGCATTGTCAGGTAAGTACTTTTTTTACCCGTTTTTTTTTAAACAGAATTCATATTGTTACAACATTTTTTTAGTAACTTAAAGGCTAGCGAGTAACTCAGTTGTATCGGCTAGAAAGTCACAATTCTCGGTGTGCTAATCCACCACACAACTTTGCTATAAGGAATGACAAAGAAATGTTCACATATTTTTTTAAGGTTATGTTGTTATAAAACCACTTTGAAGTGATATGTACACGTTTGTATTGACGTCTTAGCACACTATAACCTTTTTGAATTTTTTTCCTCGATTTCATTAAGATATAACCGAAATATGGTAAATTAAGGTTATGTTGTCATATCGACTAACCCCTACATTTGTGAGCCTCGATATTGCTTTCTCTTTTAGTAAATCAGTAAAAACTATTATTTTTAACGTATCCTGCTTTCGCTTCAAGATATGTAATTTTTTTCTAAAAAAATCGTAGCAGACAAGATTCGAACCTTCATTATATTTGTGAATTCATTTTACATTATAAATAAAATATCTAATAAACTGTTAATGTTAAAAAAAAATTTATTTGTATAAATTGTTAGGAAGAATTAGCTCTATATGAAACTATAAAAATAATTCTAATAATTTTCATACGTACAAAATTATAAGAAAAACGGTGTGTTACTGTTACTTAATTGTAGGTAATTTTTACATTGTCGCACACTAGAAGAACTACAAGATATAACAATATTAAAATTAACCCAAGACTTCTAACAAAATACACACTATAATAAAATATTAGAAATTTAGATATGTCATTACCATTGGATTCATTTGAATAAAATTTTAATCATTTACAACCTTTGAGTAGCTAAACCTTCCTGCCGAGTTTGGTCACAAAATTTCAACCACTTGCAATTTATCTCGAGGTTTTTGCAGTGTTCCCGAAAGATTCAAACAATACAATGATTTTATGCAAGATAATTTTATTTCAGAACATTGGTATGTTAATTGCTACTTTTCACCACATTTTTCTTTTATTCGTTTCATAGTTGTTCAAAAAACAACGCATTTTTTAAGAACTTTGATACGAGTATTCCGCAGCATTTATTAGTTTGGCAAATTCGCTACAAGTTTGTCGTCTGCAGAGATTGACTATTGGTCAATTTGCTTCTATACCGAGCCTGTGCGGGTTACTCGTTAATAGCTAAAATTCTTTTACTTTACGACCATCAGCGCAACCTTATTTGCAAACAAAATTTGGTCTTTAGAACCGCATAAAATTAATTTTGTAACCACTGAAACTGCTACTCGTCTTAAATACTACTATTCATACTACTTTTAAGTTACTATTGCAACGAAATCTGCCACAATGCAGAACTTGAAAAATTTTCTAAACTTTCTTGAAATTTATGTGTGTACAGTTTGCGGCAAAGATCAACATCTCATTAAATTGCATTATACGCAAAAACCACTTTTTTTTGTTTCATTGCATTCCGACGTTGCTTCCAAAAAAATAAACAAGGTTTTGCAATTGTCTCATGAGGTTCAATCATCTACTTTATATAAATTGTTGCCAACCTTCATCCTAGTGGGTTTTGTTGATAACAACCACGTTACCACGGTTAGCCAAAATGTTGGAGAGTAGACGTAGTGGGCTATAATAGAAAAAAAGAAAAAATAGGCACTACTCTTTATTGTGACAAGATCTTCGGTTCGGAGACATCAAAAGTACGTCTTTTTTTAAAAAAAGAAGAGGAAGATCCATCATGAACACCACATAGACTAATTCCATTCCATAGGCATTATTTTGGATAACATCATTATAGTCTTGTCTGCTTTTTTTGTTGCTTCAATTATATGTGTCCTCATATTCCAATTTTTACCTATACTTATGCCTAGATATTTGATACAATTTTGACTTTTAATCTCCTTATACCTAATGTTTATGGTAATCTCTTTGACTTTGTTTCTGCTTTTAAGTACGATGACCTCAGTTTTTTCTGTCGCTGTTTTTAGACCCTTATCTTCTATTGCTTTTATTGCTTTTTCCAGTTTCTGCTCTAGTTCTTTTCTATTTTCCCAGTCCTTGTTACAGCCAACTCGTCTTTTTCTTTGTACTAAGGAATTAGGGAATGCCTAACGCACACCCTCGCATAGTATCAACGGCAAGAATAGTGTGGAGCTTGAACCCACTTAACCCCTTCTCTTTGTATTTCATCCTGGTACAAACGGGACCACCCTAAAAAAAGGGTATAACTTCATCCGCACCGGATCTTTCCTGCCTTTCATTCATTTTCTCCCTTTCTCATACTTTTCTTTGCTGCTCATAATCTTGTTTATCAGCATCTCTATTATCTTCCAGTTATTCTCCTTTTTGTTATCATAATTCTTATGGTGTTTCCTGGCGTTAGCTTCTCGCCAACTTTAATTTCTGCTCTAGTGCGAAGTCCTTCCCACCTTCCACACTTAAACATTGTATGTTCTGGTCCGTCTTCTTCTTTGCAGAACCAGCATTTGCTTGAGCGCTGTTTTCCTATCCTCTTGAGGTATGGGCCAAAACACCCGTGCCCTGTCAGAACCTGTGTCATATTATAATTTGTTCTTCCGTGTTTCCTCGTGATCCACGGCTTGATGTCGGGTATCAAACGGGCTGTCCATCTTGCCATAGTGCCTCTGCTTCACTCGTCCTGCCACCTATTAACCGTGCGCTCCCTTATCCTGGTTACAATCTCTTGTCTTTCCTGCGTCGGATTTTCTTCCTGGATCTCCGCCCTCTCCTGTATCATAAGGTCCATCGGGCACAGTCCCCCTATTACTAAGATAACAGCGGTCGAGGCCGTTCTGTAGGCGCTGCACACCCTTACGGCCATCGTTCTCTGGCATCTAATTATCAGTTCTCTGGCCCTGCTGATTTCCATGGCTTTGTGCCAGACTGGCGCCACATATAAGACGATTGATTGCATCGTTTTCTGCAATATCCATCTTTGCTTGGTCCCGGGTCCCCTAACGTTTGATAAGATTACGTTTAGGGCTGTCATTGTTCTGCAGGCTTTCTCCGTAACCTTATCTACATGTCTCGCAAACGTGAGCCTATAATCGAACGTGACCCCGAGGTACTTCACCGTTGGGCTTGGTCTTATAGTATGTCCGTCCATTTCGAATGTGATATCCTTAGCTTTTCTTGATAGATTGAATATAATGGCGGTGGTTTTCCTCGGTGCTAGCTCCAGTTTATTTTTTTTCATCCATATGTTTACTGCGTGGAGGGCGTCTTCCGTCTTTAATTTCATCCCCAACGCTTTCTTTGAGAATGCCATAATTGCGAGGTCATCCGCGTAGCATATTAAGTCTACGTGTTCTTCTACGTTTATGGCCATAACATCGTCATATAAGAGGTTGCACAAAGTGGGTCCCAGTACGGAGCCCTGAGGTACTCCTGCTGCTACTTTGATGCTGTCCTCCTTGCCTATCTTTATCTTCTTTTCGTACAAATAGACCCTAATGATGTTCCTCATGTATGCAGAAAAACCTTTCCTAATGGCTTTTTCGTTGATTATATCCCAGGCGGCTGTGTTGAACGCATTTCGGACATCCAGCAATACCAGGGAGCACCACCCCCTACCATCCTTTTTAAGTTTGTTCGCTAGATCCAGTATTCGTTCCATCGCGTGCACCGTACTGCTTCCTTTCTTAAATCCATACTGATTTTTATAGAAACCTCCTTTGCCTTCTATTTCTTCCTGCAACTTGTCATTTACTATATTTTCATAGAGCTTCCCTATTACGCTTATCAGACAGATCGGCCGGTAGCTCGCTTGTTCCTGGGCTTCTTTCCTGGGTTTTTCTATTAAAATTAGCTTTGCTATTTTCCACTCCGCCGGGAACTCATTCCTTTGTAAGCATGAGTTTAACAGTTCCCTGAGGTATTCTGGGCGCGCCTTTCCCACTGCCTTTACAACTTCTGGCAGTATGCCATTTTGGCCAGGTGCCTTACCGGCTTTGAGTTTGTTAACTGCGTTGAGCAGCTCTTGCGTGGTGATGGATGGGCATTCTTGCCCCCCCCCCGCGGCCATGTTTGCATTAGGTTTGTATGTTGTCAGGTCTCTCTCTATGAAGAGTTCCCTAATTACTCCCTTCCTTCTATCGTTGCTTATGGATGTCTTCGGGTGTGTGTATTTTAGCTGGGCTCGTATAATTCTATAGGCGTCTCCAAAGATATTGGATTCTAGCTTGTCGCACAGCTCCTTCCATTTATTTTTTTTTCTCTTGTTAAGGTGGTTTTTAGTTTCTTTTTTGCCATCACGTACTTGCTTTTCAGTTCCTCTCTTAGCTCTTGGTTGCCGGTGATTCTCTGATATTGTCTTCTCTTGCTTCTGGTATCTTTTATTAAGCTTTGAATGTTATCGTTCCACCAGTAAGGCTGTTTACCCTGTGTGTCCCCCTTAACTTTGAGAGTTGTCTTTATATATGCCTGGTACAGGTTTTTTCCGCACTTCCGAATTTTATCGCGTTCTTCTACTACATTAGAGCAGGGTGTGTCGAAATACTCCACTAGCTTGGCTAGAGCAATGCTTCCTCTCACCCAGGAGTTTTTTTTCTTTCCCTCCTTCCATTTCGAACGTGACGTACCTATGGTCGCTATATGTCTCGTCATCTTGCACCTGCCAGGACCGTCTCAAGGTTGCCAGTCCTCCAGATACCATGGTGATATCTATATATGATACTCCGTTTTTCCTCACCAATGTGGGAGCTACCCGTCGTTGATTATATTCAGATCCGCTGAATTGGCAAACTCGAGTAATAGGTATCCCCTGGCATTTGTCTTGTTTCTCCCCCAGCAGGAGTGTTTAGCATTGAAGTCTCCACACACCATTTGTTCTTTATTTTTATTGTTCTTTCTTAGGGCCTCGCCGAGCTCGTCAAGACATTTTCCAAACTCTTCCAGACTACAGTTTGGGCTCACATATACCGAGTATAACAAACACTTCAGTTTCTACACTAACAAAACAATTTCCACTAACAAAATTGATCACAGTATTAGCCTGACTAGAATTTACTATAGCTACGAACTTGCTATTGTTGGAGTAATAGCTTTGCCTTGGCCTAATTTTGACGTTCGGTTTGCTGATAGCTATAAAATGGCAGCTTTTTCTGGCTGCGTAGATTTCCGCCATATCTGTTGCCGTCTTACTTCTATTTACGTTTATTTGTAATATCTTAGCCATTTTACCGGTTGTGTCTTGCCGCTTTCAAGGCCTCCCTGAAGGCTTCACATGTACCGCTGCCTGCATAGTGTTCTTGCTTCACACATATTGGGCAGTATGAATCGTTGTCTTTGCACTCGTTCCATTTGTGCCCTTTTTGAGCGCATCTAGTGCACCTCTTGCTTTTGTCTTTCCCTTTGCATTCTTTCGCTATATGTCCATATTCCCAGCACCTGTAGCACTTCCATTTTTTCCTTATTTTGCACCTGTTCATCCCAATTCTTATGTATCGCTCTTTGATAACCCTTGTCGCATCTCCTTTCTCCATACTTATTGTGGCCTTTTGGTAGCCATCTTTATCGGTCCTCCTGCCTCTCGGCTTGAGCAGTTGCTCGTACCGGACGTTTCCGTTTCTAATCGTCCTTTCCGTTATTTCTTCTTCTGTCGCCGTCTTATCTATTCCCATAATGAGTACCGTTTTACTCCCTTTTGACCCTATGGATCTGACTGTCTGCCCTTCTTCTAGCAACACTTTTACCTGCTCCTTTAGTTTCGTATTCCCTTTCTTTATTTTTATTGCAATATCCCCTCTTGCTGTTTTTCTTACGTTCCTGATTGCGTCCAGGTCATCCTTCTCTATTATCTTTTCTTGTAATTTTTTCAAGATTTCCGAGTATGGGCTTTGGCCCCTCTCTATGACCAGTACTTCCTCCTCTTCGGTGCTCTTGTGTTCGTCGTCGCTTGATGCCATTGTTACCAAGGCTTTCTCATCCTTCTGGATTTCCTGCTCGCTTTGAGCATGGCCGATGTCCGTGGGCACTTCTTCCCGGCTTGCGGTTTCGACTATGGGTTCGCTGTTCCATGGCGCTCCCGTGGCCCTTCTGTCGTACGATGGGTCCTATCCTGGCGTTTGCGCCTGTGGGATATCCTGCTGCTCCGCCCCCCGTCTGCGGTTCTGAACGTCCCTCTGCTATGATTGCCGCTAGAGGTGACTTTGACCTCTCTTGTCCCCATTCGGTACTAGAGTCGCTATGCGTCGGCGACCTCCGTAGCGAGCTTCTTCGAACCGTCGGGTCAGCTTCATCTTCCCATTTGTAAGTTGCGCTCGCCTTATCCTCCGTTCCACTATCTGTCGCCTGTTGCCCGGCGTGGTTCCTTACCTAGGCGGCTGTACGGACTCTGGCTGACGGTCGAAGGGGCCCGCACGCCCACCCTCACTCCCGACCGGTACTGGGGTGTCCCTCCCTTGCACCGTAAACGATTTATAAATGTGCCTCAAATCCATTTTGGTCGTGTAAATGCATTTTATATATATATATCCGCCACATGGGGACGCTCCCGATGGGGGTAACAGGTGACCCCATACGGGACAACCAACTCGTCTGCATACGCTATCATCTCGCATCCTTTTGGTTTATGCGTTTTTAAGATATCATCATAGAAAATGTTTCATATCGTTAGACGAAGTACCGAATCTTGTGGTATCCCGCATGTCAATTTAATTTTTTCTTTTTTATCCCCGACCTGTATTTCTCTGTTTTCTAGGTAACTTTTTATTAGTTCTATTAGATACGGCGCAATAATTTTCTTTTCTATAGCTTCTACTATTTTTTTTCCTGCTTCATCGAAAGCATATTTAATATCTATTGTCGCTATGGCCACAGATTCTATTGTTGTGTTTATTTTTTTTGCCTCTTTTATTAGGCATATTGATCGGTACTTTTTTTACGGGTTTTTTGATTAATATTAGTCTTGCCTATTTCCAAGATTTTGGAAATTTCATCTTTGTGATGAGTTGATTAAGGACTCTCTGTAGGATTTCCGGTTTTTCCTTTGCTATTATTTTTATGACTTCGGGGGATATATTTTTTCCCTCTCTGTAGGATTCCCGCTTGTTCTCCTTATTTTTATTATTGGGATATCTTCTGTTGCTATTTCTAGTTTATTCCATCTCGTTTGTTGTCTTTTTGGGAACAGTTTTTTGGCTAATTTGATTTGTTCTTTGTCAGTTAGGGTTATCGCGCTTTTTTTTGTTATTTTATTTACCGTTATTTTATAGGCTAACTCCCATGTCTCCCTATCTATATCTTGACAGACCCTCTTCCATGCTTCTCTTTTTTGTTTTTAATTTCTTTCTTTAATTGTTTTTTTATTTTGCTTATACTCTATTTCCGCTTCCTTAAGACTCTCTTCCGATAGATTTTTTTTCTTGCTTTCTGTGCTTTTCTTCTTGCTCTTTGGCATTTGTCTCTTATTTCTTTGATTTGCAGGTTCCATCAATAGATTTGTTTTTTCCTTCTTACTCTGTGTTTATTAAGAACTGTTAAATCCTTTTTAAATACCACTGTATTTTCAGTATGTTAATATCACAAACAATTATTTTATTACGTTTAAATTTAACTTAATTATATGCAATAAAATAAAAAACAATGTAATAAAAAGATTTATATCAAACTTATTAAAAATGCATATATGCATTAATTGAGATTAACAATTAAATATAGACGTGAATTAAACATAAACGTGCTCCCTATATAACTTATGAATTATTTTTTATTGTAAGAGTTTTTGTTTCTGTTTAACAGAAAACATGGCATTGTCAAGTAAGTACTTTTTTTATTTTCTCGTAATTTAAAGGCAAGCAACTAACTTGTTTAAAACTTGTTTAAATCTGTCGATCACTAAAAGGAATAAATTGACAAAACACAAATTTCTACAATATATTTATTTCTAACAACAAAATAAATGCGTTAAAATCAAAGAGAAAAAGGTAGATCAATAACCAATTAAACAACAAGATTAGATTCGTCAATTGTTATCACAGTTACCTTACCACTAATTATTAGCAATTACTAATAAAAATTCTAAGTGATTGATTCTAATCAAAGTTAACTAGAATTCAAACAATTACTTCTACTATGGAGTCGCGAAACAAGTCGATAATCGACAATTATGATACTGACTAGCAAAAAAAAATAGAAGCACAAAAACTTACTCGAACGAAAAATTCTTCGTGACCAGTAGTAACGTTTGATACTTTCCTTTTATTTGATTAGTATATAAGTTTATGTATGATAGCAACAACATTTTAATTTACGACAGTTCTTTTGCATTTCACCACGGTTTCTGCCAGAAAGAAACTTATTATTTTTCTACTGAATTATTTCGTTTAAATTTGTGCGATGTCTTTCGTAAAAGACCCGGTATTTGAGTTGATTTTATTCGTTTCATGTACTTTGGGAATGTTTGATTAATTTCGCGTTAATTTGGGTAAGCTGTTTTTTGTTTTTAAATTCATTTTTGTCAATCAAAGTTGTAGGTAAATTTTTGTATTCATGTAATTCAAAATTATTACGCTGCATATACATCCGTATTCTGCATTTACGTTGATTTGAAATTTTCTTCGTTCTGTTAAGATTTCAGTTGTAATTTATGGTTTCCTTTTAAGATAGTATTGTAATTAAACATATTTCAGCAATTTGTTTAAAAATTCAATGTATTAAATACGTTCAGAGTGCTTTCGCACTTGATTTATTGGTGTTAGTTTTATTAAATTACATTTGGAGTTGAGTCATTTTTATAATTTATTACTTTCTAGAGACAGTTTTAGGATTCAGGTTTCAACAAGTTAATCTTTATTACCGTAATTAAAGTTTTTTATATTTTCGTTGTCCATGCAGTTTACACAATAAGAAAAGGCGTCTTCGAAATCTACTTTTACGTTGTAAATAAATCTGTTTGCATTTTTTTTTCTACGTCATTGTTCTACGGTTTTCTTTCACAAAGATTTCGATATCAGTTTTTAGGGAGGTGGTAGCAGAGTAAGAGTAAGTAAGTTATTTCCAATTTCGTAAAGCAATCACGGCTTATTGAATTTTACTAGATTCCGGTTTGGTTTTGTATTAGCAGCGTACCGTAAATTTGTGCGATTAAGTTTGTGTTTTACAATCTAATTTTCGCCTTGGTTGCGGCTTATTGAAAACCTTCCGACGGTGGTTTGTCTAATTATAGTTTCTGCTGACGTCAACTAGCTTAAAACTAACTAGGAGTTCGTCTACAAATCAAAATTTTTAAGTATTCATTGATTACGATTATGCCATTTATTCGCGAGTTCAGTGATTGAAAAGTTTTGAATTTAGTTATAATGAGAATTAACTGCTAGTTATCGAATCTTTCGTTCAATTCTCAAACATTATATGGTGTTTGTTTATGCTAATTTAAAATTTTTTTTTTTTTAAACAGCAAAAATAAAAGACGATATGTAACCTACGTTTAAAATGTTTTATCGACGTTAAATCAAAGAAACTTATAATTTTAAGATTTTTGATTTTGTTTTATTTTACAAAGTTACAAAATTCGTTTCATTTTATTAATAAGTGTTTTAATTTTTTTATGCGAACACGGCCGTGCATTATATTTTTCTTTTAAAATGCGATTACATTTTTTTTTATTACTTTAAATTATTTGAATTTTAGTTTCAGTGTAACAACTGCTATTCTTTTAATTCAGTTTTGTTTTAGTTTATGATTTTATTTTCGTTAACTTGATTCAAATTTCCTGTTTTGCGTAGTTTCTACATTTTTAACACGTCATTTTTCTTCCAGGGCGAGTTTGTTCACAAAGCACTTTTCACATTATTTTTTCGATAGTAGTCGAAAGATGTTCTAGGTTAGACAAATCGTAGAAACTACTACGATTTGGTGTTTCTGAGAATATCTACAAATATTTAAATAAC
The DNA here is from genome assembly GCA_035610365.1 of Aquatica leii. Taxonomy (NCBI): domain Eukaryota; kingdom Metazoa; phylum Arthropoda; class Insecta; order Coleoptera; family Lampyridae; genus Aquatica; species Aquatica leii. Next base: position 27,360,381 of record CM069438.1, read on the forward strand.
CAATTTTTTAAATTTATTTTTGATAGTAATATAGGTTTGAATAAATTTCTAATATATAAAAATTTTTCTTAAGCAATTGTCAACTACTTTGGAAAAACTTTTTGTTTTGCTTTTCTTAATTTTTAAAAAAATTTCTATCGCCTCAATACTACCGTAGATTTGTGTGATTTAACTTCTAAAATCGGCACGTAAACACTCTCGTCTTCTTAATTTCCTTTACAACGTTACACTTAACCACAAACATTAACGTTACTAATTTTAACTTTAACACATTTTTCATGATTAAATCAGATAAACTTTTTTAGTAAATCCAACTTACCAGAATGGAATCATTAGTACTTCAGATGAGCCTAAATACAAACCGGACCCAAGAGGCGTGGGATACGAGTTTTTTACACATTTAAAGAAATACGGAAGTAAAATCGTACAGGTAATAAAAATTACAATATAGAAATTAACATTCAAAAAATTAATTTAGATTGATCCTCTCACTGGTGAAGCAGACACTTGTGAATCGGTTTTGGAGCGGAGCATTCGTGTTGCTATGAAACTATTAGAATTTGGAGTTACTTCAAACGATACGATTTCAACTTGTTCTTTAAATCACATTAACAGTTGCGTGCCTATTTTTGCATCTTTTTTTATTGGCGTCAAATCGGCTTCTTTCGACTATAGGATGCAAGAGAAAGAAGCAGTAATATTAATAGAAGAAATCAATCCTAAAGTGATATTTGTTGATTTTCAATCGCTTTCTTTTATTGAATCTATTTTAAAACAATCGAATAGAACACCAAAAATAATTGTATTTGGTGAATCACAGCAATACATCAATTTTTTTGATCTTCTCGAACCAAATCCTGAAGAACACAAGTTTAAACCAGCAGAAATTGATGAAGATCAAACAGCAATAATATTTTTTACTAGTGGTTCAAGCGGTATGCCTAAAGGAATTTGCTTAAGCCACCGTGTGTTTCTTGAGCAAATTGCTGTTTATCTGTAAGTTTTTATAAATTAGTTACTGGTAATTAAATATATTTTCTAGCGACATCAATGAACCTTACGACCGTATATGGGACGCTTCAACTTTTTACTGGAATTGTTGTAGTGTTTACTGGGCAGTTACGATAATTAAAGGCGGCTGCAAAATCCTTCTTTCTTCGATTGATGATCCAAAATTGGTTTGGGATTCAATCAGTACATACAAACCCACGTATTTTTTTTTAACACCATACGAGTTAAGATTTATATGGAAATTCAAACCGGATGATGTATGTGTTGATAGCTTAAGAACAATTGCTCTAGCTGGTGGAGCATTAGCCGAGCACGAACTGATCAAATACAGAAATTACTTTTCAAAAGCTAAAGTAGGGTCAGATTATGGATCAACGGAAACTGGAATATTACTATTTTTTCAGACTGATACTGAAAAAAGCTTAGAATTTTTAAAGAAAAAGTTAAAGTCATCTGGATCGGTGTTAAACGGGCTATCGTACAAGGTACGTTAAGTTTCTGCTTGATAATAATTTATTTAATTTTTGTTATAGATTGTTGATGTTGACACTGAAGAAATTTTAGGACCTTATCAAAAAGGAGAATTGCGCATTAAGATGAAGAAAATGTTTAGTGCATATCATAACAGCGACGCGTCAGAGCAATTCGACAGTGACGGATGGTATAAAACAGGCGATATAATGTACTACGACGAAGACTACTATTTCTATTTTGTGGAAAAATTAAAAACAATGATTAAATACAGAGGTGTCACTGTGTCGCCAAAAATAATTGAAGACGTTTTGACCCAACTAGACGAAATTAGTGCTGCTTGCGTGATTGGAATTGAGGATAGTGAAGATGACGAGCACCTAATGGCTGTTGTAGAACTAAAAAATGAACGTGTAGTTAAAGATGATTTTAAAAAAAGTGTTTGTCAATACGTAGTAAAAGAACTTGGTGACAAATTTGTGCTTCATGGGGGAGTCGAAATCGTCGAAAAAATTCCATTTACACCTTCTGGTAAATACGACATTAGAAAATTAAAATTGATGTTTAAAAAACTTTAAATTGTACATCAATAAAGTTTTTCTTGTATCAGATTTGCTTTATTTTTATCAGCAACTTGATCCAAGTGATCTCTATTTATTTTAAAAAGTAAAAAAAAATGTTTTTTTACTATTATAAATATATTTGGAAATTGATAATTTGTACATGAAATATTGATTGCTGAAAAATATAATTCAAAAATAACGTAACATTTTTTTTGTGCTGCCAACATTGTAAACGTCAATATTCGTTTGTTAGTGTAGTACTTAATAGGCGAAAAAAGCTCTAGGGTGGCAAAATAAAATTCCACATAAAACTAAGTGTTCAAAGTCATTTATTATATTAGAACGAATATGCGACAGGTAAAAAAGTCATTTAAAAATCTTGAAATTCAGTTAAAATTGAAAAAAACGATGTTAAAGATAATGTCAAATATGACATGTAATGTCGTTAAAACAGAAAATCCATCAAACATAAGAGAACAACTACCCACAATTTTAAATAAATTCAAAACTATGTTCTCAAAACTAATTAATCAAAACAGCATAATATTAAAAGTACTAACAACATGTTACGCTGGTTTTTGTGTAACAAAAGAAATAATCAACGGCTAACACAGTTCTTCCCGGAGAGTGAGTAGCAGGCTTCGTGATATTAGATTATAAAATAAATTTAAAAAGGCGCTAAAACAATGAAAGACGAAATTTGGGAGATATCGTTTAACCCTACCCGTAGCTGAAAAAGAACAAATAACAAGACAGAAGTAATAACACAGATTATATATTTATTTTATCACAGACAATAATTCCAAATAAGACGAAGAAGGTACATAAATATAATTACGTTAATTTTCTAAACGCTAATACATGAGTCAGACCAAATATAAATTGCGTCCTATACTGGTCTAAACTTTTACATTCGAAGAAGGAATGACTTTATATTCGTAAATTTAAAATCGCAAAAGTATATAAAAAAATGACTTTGTGGCGCACAAAATAATCTTATAATTAATTGTGTTATCCTAACATACGTACGGTCAACAATCGACGTGACAAACGAAGTACTAATCGTAAAACTAGAAATTGTAATACTTACAGTTAGGTTTTATCCAGTTGCGGATAATTTTGTACCTAAATTACCTAAAACGTAATATTAAATCTAACACAAAACGTACACACCGCGTTAACACAAGTAATTTCGTTTTTAAAGCATACAAACATTTAAGATAGCAAATGCGCAGCGTTTCCCTTTGACTTAATGTAGCAATTAATGGTAGAAATTCCTCCCAAAAGAAATAGCAATTTTAAAGGTTTCCAACCCTTTGACGGTGTGATGAGCTAAATTATAATAAAGTGACGTCATGGAAATTTTTTTTTTCAAATATGCACTCTGTTTGTTATCTTCACCGATGAAGGAAACGTGTAGGGGGTATGAAAATCCGCTATAAACAATTAGGAAAGAATCAAATTAAACCCCCAATACACAAATATTACTCACCCCAAATAGACTTTCGCTTAGATAGATACAAAATTAATTTGCATATTCAAGTGGAATCGCGTGAAATAACTAAATGCTGAAAACTTTGTTGGGGCTAGAAATACCGCTAAATGGAGGTCGTCTGTATTGCACCAATCATTACCGAAAAATAAATAAATGCGCGCTTATAAAAATTTCACAATAGCCAACGAACGGTGAGCGTGTCGAGGACAATTTTTGTACTCAAAAAATTTTAATTTGTGAAATTTGTTACAAACGGTTATTGGAAAATTAAATTATTAATGACCCACCTTCTAAAAATTGCAACTTGGAACGCCACCGGACTACTTCACCATAAGCAAGAAATATTTAAATAAGATAGACATTTTACTTATCTCTGAGTGTCATTTCACATATCAAACAGCGTTTGTCATACCTCAATACTCCATGTACCGTACTCCTCACCCTGACAATACCATCCATGCCGGATCTGCAATAATTATTTCGAAATTAATCTTCCATCATAAACTACCTAAACATAAAAAAATTCAAGCAACAGCTGTCCAATTAAGAATTCTTTTATGGAACATTAAGGTCAGCGTCATTTACAGCCCACTAAAACTTAAGATATTAACGAAGGAATGCAAGGATTTTTTCCAAACTCTTGAAAACGATTTTGTAGTAGGGAGCGATTAAAACGCAAAACATACACACTGGGATTGAGAATTGTCACCACAAAAGACAGAATCCTACGTACTACGACTGAAAGCCATTACGACTTCTTTATTAATGGGGTTTTCATCTACTAGTTGGCAGATTCTAGGAAACTTCCCGATTTACTGGATTATTATACAGTAAACGGAATTCCTAAAGGGAAGCGTATAAAGGAATCTAATTTTGATCTTTCAACTGACCATACTCCGGTTATTGTCAGTATCAGCACAAAGGTTGTTAATAAGTTACCTCCCCCAAAGTTATCCTAAAAAAAACTGACCAGAACAATTTTTAAGACTACTTAGAAACAAACATAATTCTCAAGTTACAAATAAAATCGCCGAGATGACGTAGATGAAGCAGCACAATATTTTATTGGATAAATGCAAAACCAGTCTAGCACTGCTACCTCAGAACGTGTTACGTACGAAATTTTCATTACGGAATACCCTGTATGTAATTGAAATTAGATTCCGGTTTGGACGCCCTCTACCGATCTTTTCTCGTGGCTGTCATTTTTGCGACAGAATCGTGAAGTTGTGGATTGCTTAAAATGGCCTGTCTGACTTAAAGAAATAATTTCAAAAGACATCCGTACTAATGGGAATCAAATTGTAATTAAAATACGTTCGTGAAATATTTGAGTCGTCACAGGGTAAGATAATTACTGCCGTTTTATTAAACTTCGTTTGTAATTTCTTCGTAATGTGATAGCCGTTTCCCCACGTTCGAGCACATGTGCTTGTAACAAAATTTGAGGTTCGTAATTTTGTTACAAGCTTTATGTCTGACGAACCTTGCACGGCCGGAGGTAGGGGAGGTTCACAAGAAGTATGCTTAAGAGCGCCAGATCTGATCCAAGATAACACTTCTGCCTCGATCACGACAGACGATCCAAACTTGTAACTCAATTTGAGATTCGTAATCCTTATTACTCTGATGTTCGAGTAGCCAAAATTAGTTAATAGATAACGATAATCACAGGAGAAAGAAAAATAACAAGAGAGATTAACAATTATAATCACTTTAATGTATTAACGTTGGATACTAATAAGAATATATGAAATTTCTTCAACTATCGATGCTCGAATGCTTTCCACGTAGAATTAACAAATATGACAGTTTTAAATTAGTAGCGCAGTAAATTGACAACTATACGCTAAATGCGCAATCCTTAAATACTAGCATGACTAACAATTTTTGTTAACAAGTGTAGAAAACTTTGATTTCGTAATACATCAGATTTACTAGATTATATCGAATTCTAAGACAAGAATGCCCGCAGTATCGGCAACACACACTACACGTTGAAGTTATGTCGAAATGAACAGCACCGAAAATCTCGGAATAAATATGTTTTTCTCTCACAGCATGCGATACAGTTACGTAAATGATTAAGATTACCTTATTGGTATATAAGCGATAACGTAATTACGGTCCGTAACATTAATTAGAATTCGGTGAGTAACTTTCGTGATCACGATATAAAAGTTAAACAAATAACTCACCCCAAAATCCAGTATCCACTTTCGCGAAGAAAACGTTTTCCCGCCAGCGGCCTGTAATAAATAGTGAAAAACAAATCGTATAACACACTAACTCACAACGAACAAGAAGCTACAAAAAATAGTATTAATAAATCATTAAATGTTATATAAAAACCCGTTGCATCGTATACTGTAGGTAACAATTTAGCATAGGTGGCTGATAACACAATCGACTAGTATACACGACGTAACATCTCGCACAGTAGGCTTGTCGAGACCCCGTTTTCGTGGCGGAGAATATGCCTTCCAAAATCGTACGTGTTCGGTAACGGTATTCCTTAATAAGAATTAATCCTTAACACTCCTTTATTGAAACGAACATGTGCTCGAGCGTGGGGAAACGGCTATCACATTAAGGAGAAATTACAAACGAAGTTTAATAAAACGGCAGTAATTATCTTACCCTGTGACGACTCAAATATTTCACGAACGTATTTTAATTACAATTTGATTTCCATTAGTACGGATGTCTCTTGCAATTATTTCTTTAAGTCAGACAGGCCATTTTAGGCAATCCACAACTTCACGATTCTGTCGCAAAAATGACAGCCACGAGAAAAGATCGGTAGAGGGCGTCCAAACCGGAATATAATTTCAATTACATACAGGGTATTCCGTAATGAAAATTTCGTACGTAACAAACGACCTTAACGCAACTAATGCTGCATATCCGTCAATGAATAGCTTAGAAACGCTAGAAATATATGGCATAAGTCAAGAAACATTGCAAATCAACATAAATGGAACAGATTATTCAAAGAATTAAAAACAACACTCAAAAACGCCCAAAATACTACGTTCTAACATTACATTACCAGATGATCACACGCTGATCATACTTTTGCAACACATTTAGCTGAAGTATTCAAACCCGAGCGAAGTGGCAATGTCGGAGAAGTAGAAGACTCAACCAATATTCCACTCCAAATGTATTTTCCCATAAAATCCTGTTCACCACAAAGATTCAAAAGAGAAATAGATAATGCAAACACACTGAACTCTAAACTACCATACTAACATTAGAATGTCTTCCGGGTTTGGACCGTGTCATAGTTGCAACCGAAACTGCCAACGTTTCGCCCACTTTCGTAAGGGGCTTCAGCAGGGCGTGAGATAAATCGCAAAACTCAAACAAGCAATCGAAATCTAACTAAGAACTTCTCAAAAGTTAGGTTATCTACTTGTAAGACAAGCCATAACATAAACTATGAAAAGGTAAGAAAGAAGACGATAACCTGGAAAAGCAAACGAAAATCTAACAAAAAACTACTACCGAGTTAGGTAATCAACTTGTGAACCAAGCCAGATTCTAAACTTCGTAGAAGTGACTAAGAAAAAATAGTCTCCGTATTTAAAGGAAAAGGATCGTCACGGATGATTAAGCTCGACCCTGATTGGGTTACGGTTGCTAGGAGGCGTGTTTTTGATAAATGACTAATAACCGGGAACCAAAGAGGGGATAGTTCGAAACCATGATCGCGATTGAAGTTATTGGGGTTTTTGATGATTTCTATGCTTTCTCGGAATTTCCTGTTGAAAAAGAATGGAGATTTGGCAATCAACGAAACATTATCAAAATCTATCTTGTGACCTGTAGTAAAATGATGTTCAGCGACCGCAGACTTGGAAGTATATCTTTTCCTTATACAACGATCATGTTCTGAAATGCGAGTAATGACGGAACGACCGGTTTCACCAATGTAGACTAAACCACAAGAACAGGAAATTTGGTATACACCTTGAGATGAAAGTGTAGGAAATTTGTCTTTGGGAGAAGGAAGAATCTGAGAGATTTTGCCTGTCGAATTGAATATGGGCTTAATACCATTCTTACGAAGGAGTTTCTCTATTTGATCTGTAACCTTGTGAATGTAGGGTAAAAAGGCCAATTTCGGATTGGATTCGGGAGTAGAAATGTCCTTAGGTAATCGAGTACGTGGATGTAAACGACGATTAATAACTCTATGAATATCTCGCTTTACATAACCATTGTTCACTAAGGTTCTAGTAAGATGACGGAGTTCTGAGTCTAGATTCTCAAGTTGACAAATAGAAAAGGCACGATGGACCAAAGATTCAATAACAGAACGTTTCTGCGCAGGATGATGATGAGACGAAGCATGCAGGTATCTGTCCGTATGGGTGGGTTTGCAATAAACAGAATGGCCTAGAATTCCGTCGGGCTTACGAGTCACAAGAACGTCAAGAAATGGAAGAGAACCATTACTTTCGATTTTCATAGTAAATTTGATATCTAAGTGTTGATTGTTAAGATGATCAAGAAACTTAGATAATTCAAGATGACCATGAGACCAAACAATAAACGTGTCGTCAACATATCTAAACCACACTTTAGGTTTTAATATTGATGATTCCAAAGCAACCGTTTCAAAGGATTCCATAACAGGTGATAGAGGAGAACCCATAGCAGCACCAGAAACTTGTTCGTAAAACTTATTATCAAATTGGAAGTAAGTAGGGGATAGACCCTTTTCAATAAGAGGAACCAAACTCAAGTCCTTGCCATGTTGAGACAGAATCTGTTTGATGATAATAAGCGAATCCTTAATAGGAACTTTAGTAAAAAGTGAAGTAACATCAAAGCTCACGAAAAGATCTTGGGGTTCAAGTTTTATAGTTTCTAGACGTTGAATAAAATGCTGAGAGTTGAGGATGTGAGAAAAAGTTTTACCTGTAAACTCGCAAAGAATGTTGGACAAGAACTTGGCTAGCTTGTAAGTAGGAGATTGGATAGTACTAACGATAGGTCGAAAAGGAATACCTTGTTTGTGAATTTTGGGAAGTCCGTATAGACGAGGTGGTTTTGAATCTGATGGGGTAAGTCGACGTTTAGTTTCAGGAGGTAGATTGGAAGATTTGATGATTTGGCTAACCTCGCGTTCAATCCTCGAAGTGGGGTTATGGGTTAGAAGAGCGTAAGTTTCCTCAGACAAAATAGAATTGATTTTCGTAACATAATCCATTTGGTTCAAAACTACAGTGGCGTTGCCTTTGTCGGCTGGAAGAACAATAATATCAGGGTTCTTACGAAGACTTTTTAGAGCTGACTCTTCCGACTTAGAAATGTTGGATTTAGGAATTTTAGATGATTCAAGGATTTTGTCAGTGTTAAAACGAATGGGATCTGAGATGTGGCGAGGAAGATGTCTTATAGAAGACTCAACAGCACATAGAATATCTTCTTTAGGAATACGTTTGGGAGCAACCGTAAAATTCAAACTCTTAGAGAGCACCGATTCCTGTTCTGAAGTGAGAACCAAACTAGATAAATTGACAACCGTCTTTACTGAGTTAGTAGTAGATAAAACTTTACGATTCTTGGATTCCAATAATTGAAACTTTTTGAGATGACCTTCAGTAGTTAGTCGTAAAGTGGTATCAGACTGCTGGTAAGTAATAATGTCAAAGAATTTCCAATCATCCGGGGATAGAGTGTTGGCCAACTCAAGATGAAGATAAAAGAGCTGTTTCGAAATGGTGTCTAACTCTCGCCTAGTTTGCTTAATCCGTTCGCGTATCAACGCTAGACTAGCACGGTGTAGGATGTTTTTAGAAGAACGTGTCTGAATGTGGAACTTAATTTTGAGGAATGCAGGAATGATGTGGTGATCACGACAGCGACTAAGAAAGGTTAAATTGCGCAAAAGTTTGACGAGTTTGTGGCGAAGTTTGGAAAATACGGAGGTTTTAGAAGAAATATTCTCCCCGTAGAGATTGTTAATGTAATAGCGAAGGCTTCGACGGCCGGAATCTACACTAACATTAGAATGTCTTCCGGGTTTGGACCGTGTCATAGTTGCAACCGAAGCTGAACTATGAAACTATGACGCGGTCCAAACCCGGAAGACATTCTAATGTTAGTATAGATTCCGGCCGTGGAAACCTTCGCTATTCTAAACTACCATTTAATAACCGGACGAATATTAAAGCAATTACCTTGCAAAGTCATAGTGCTACTAAGGTGATCTTTAACGAAGTGTCTTTCTTTTCCATAATATAGATATACGCTGAAATCATCATGATACACAAACCTATTAGCCTCCTGGTTATAGTAAGTAAAATTTTCGAAATACTATTTAAAATAATATACGTAGACAATAGCACCTGACGCTACTACCTAACCACCAGTTTAGATTCCGAGAACGCTACTCTACTATACAACAGATTCGTAGGGTAGTCAACGCGAATGCGAAGTGTATTAAAGACAAGAATTTCTGCAATGCAGTATATCTTGATATTTTACCTACCGACAGAAACTTCATAGTATGAGATCATCATCATCAACCAGCCCTAGTAATCCACTGCTGGACATAGACCTCTTTCATGTCTCGCCATCTCTGTCGTTCCTGGCTTGTCTGAATCTAATTGTTTGTGACTCGCTTTATATCTTCAATCCAGCGTGTAAGTGTTCGTCCTTTGCTGCGCTTATCAATGCGTAGTCTCCACTCCAGTAGCCTTCTCGTCCATTTGTTTTTACTCATCCTGGCTACGTGTCCGGCTCAATTCCACTTCAATGTAGTTACTCGCTGGATGACGTGGTCTTTCAGCTTTATTCCAAGCATTGCCCTCTCTATTTTGCGTTGTGCGATCTTAAGTTTTCTCGCCAATGTTAGCGCTAGTGTTAAAGTTTCTGCTCCGTATGTAAGCACCGGCAAGGCGCACTGATTAAATACTTTCCGTTTTTGACAAATGGGAAGATTGCTCTTAACGATATCTTTAAGCTTACTGTAGGCCGCCCACCCGAGACTGATCTTTCTCTGTAATTCGCACGTCTGATTATCTCTCAAAATTTTGAATGCCAATCTAACTACTATACTATCGAATCTGGTGTTTCCCAGGGAAGTGTTTTAGGACCTCTGCTATTCCTAATCTACACTGCCAACATTCTCCAAACAAATAACACCACGATTGTTTTGTTGAACGATGACGTGTATTATCTGTAAATGAAAATCCACAAACTTATCTTGACTTCCTCACCGAGTGGTACAACAGATGGAGAATAAATATCAATCAAACAAAATCAATTTAAGTCACATGGCCATTGTAGTAGAAGCAAACTTGTTTCTTTTATTAAAACTAAGGCGCCTTCTTTTATTAGCTCTGGCATATGTTGGAACCATTTTGTTCTTTGTTAGAACTCCGAGATCATCTTTAGACTTCATATTTGCCAGAAGTGCTGATTTAATTGTTGAAGAAGTTGATGTAATTGTTTGTAATTTTTTATTTGTGTAACGTTACAGTTAGGCAAGGCATACAAGGAACGAGCGGTTAGAAGTAACCAGGAATCAAAAGGATTAATTCATTCAGATCGGTTGAGAGCGGAGAAAAGGATCTAGAATTTAAAGTTGCCTCAATCTGTACTAGTACAGTTGATAAATTTTCATAAATAAGAGATGAGTTAGCTAGTATCCTTTTTAAATGCGTTTTGACTTCGTTTACGCTACTCTGCCACAACCAGCCTTAATTTGGACTCTTAAATTTTCGAGATCAGTTCGATTGTATTTAGAAGAAACATGGTGCCATTGACAAGGACTGTTCAATTCTTAAGTTAATGCTACACCAAAGTGTAAAATTTGTTAACGGAAGACTTTATCCAACTCAATACTATTGAGGAATCTGACCATAATCAGACTGATAATTTAAGTTGATTTTTAAAAATTACGTAAAGTGCAATAGTACTATCTACAACAAATTAAAAAAAATTAATGAAATTTAATTTCTCCCAGCTTTCCTCATTTTGGAGGGCATTGGGAAGCAGGGGTAAGTGTAAATACCATTCAGAAACAGTTAGCAGCAATACATTACTCACGTATGCACTGTTTTTCGTGCGTTTCCGCGTCATAAAAACTTTCTCTTAACGTTTCGCTGATCATGGTGTCAGTTTCTTCAGAAGATTTCTAAAGACTGATGTTATCGTCTTGCGTTCTTTGTTATATACCGTCTTCGGCTGCGCTTTGCTGATTCGTGCCCGTTCTGGCCTGTTGTTGTCTAATGATCTTTACAACAACTAGTGCCACGAGGTTTACAAGAAGATTTGATCGACTTGGCCAGACTCTGTTTAACGTCAACCTACTTCCTGTGAATTGGTGAGTTCTATAAACAAAAGAACAGCGCAAGTATGTGATCACCACTGTTACCAGTAATGGCCAACATCTTCATGGAGGCTTTTGAACAAGATGCTATCAACTCAAGCGACCGAAAACCGAAATGCTGGTACAGATACGTGGACGACACTTTTGTCGTATGGCCTCATAAACGGGAAGAATTACAAAGTTTTTTTAAACAAATCAATGGACACTACAACAGTAATTAATTCACTATGGAAATCGACAGGAACAAAACGCTGCCCTTTTTAGATGTTTTGATAACACGCACGAACAACAACAGGCTGTCATAGGGTATACCGCAAGAAAACACACAGACCGGTATCTACACGCATCCTCTCATCGCCATCTACAACGGAAGAGATCCTTCATCAACCCACTTCTAAGAAGAACGGAGAAAATTAGTGACAAAGAACACAAGCCGGAGGAAATCAAACACATAAACGACGCTCTTATAAAAAATAGCTACAACTAAAAATTAATAAGAGGCACGGACAAATCTGCAGTAGCTGAACATTTACATGAGAATGGAGATCACCGGATTGACTACGGAAACGTAAAGGTATTAGCACGAAGCAGACACTATCACCAGCGAATAATACTCGAATCACTGGAAATAATGAAAAATCCTAACAACTTCAACCGTGAGGATGGATACAGATTAAGTAACACATAGAGATCTACGCTGAGTGAAGAACATACAAGAAGTCACCAAACGTCTATGAACGCAAATCAACCGACCAGAACGGACATGGATCAGCGAAGCGAAGCCGTAAGACGGTATATAACAAAGAACGCAAGACAATAACATCAGTCTTTAGAAATCTTCTGAAGAAGTTGACAGCATGATCAGCAAAATGTTAAGAGAAAGCTTTTTGACGCGGCAACACCCGAAAAACTGTGCTACATTAAACAACGGCCGTAAAAGTTTACATTCTACTAAATGTACAGTATGTTGATGTACATTGAATGTGTATTAAATTTACAACCGCTTTTTCCCTTTTTCTCAGATCCTAATAGTACATCTAAATTTAAGAATAACGGAAGCGAGGTTTACATTTTACCAAAGCAATCAGCTTTTGCAACACCATTATTGGCGAATGTGTCATAAGGAATACGACTTAGAACTGAAACAACAATATAAATGGCAAACTAACTATTAAAAGTTAGAACCAGGAATGATAGTTGTCATAAAAGAAGACAATCTTGCAACAGTGGTTTGATTTTGTGCGATTTCTATTGTAAAAAACCTGGTATTTGAGTTGGTTTTATTTGTTTCGTGTACTTTGGGATCGTTTGCTTAATTTCACGCTAATTTTATAAAGTTATTCCACGTTTTTAAATTCATCTTCATCAAATCAATTTTTGTATTCAATTAATTCGACATTATTACGCTGCTTAAACATTCGTATTCTTCATTTACGTTGGTTTGCCATTTTCTTTGTCCTGGTAAAATTACAGATGTATCTAATTTATGTTTCTTCTTGAGATATATTGTAATTTAATATATTTTAGCAGTTTGTTTGTCTTAAGTTTGTTGAAAAGTTCATTGTAGTAAGTACGTCATTAGTGCATTGGCATTTATATCTTTTAGTTGAATTTTATTATATTACATATGGAGTTCAGTTTGTATTTTATAGTTATAGTTTATATTACTTCCGATAGAAAAGTATATTATTTGGTTTCAACAAGTTAATCTTAATGTTTGTAATTAAATATTTTCATTTGGATATATTTGTTCTGTTAACGTTGCATTTTGTGCCATGAGAAAGGCAGTTTTCGAATACTGTTTCTGCGTGATAATTAAATATGTCTGCATCTTCTTTACACGTTCTTGTTTTACTGTTTTCTTTCACAAAAAATTCCGTCACAGCTGTTTATGGAAGTGGTCGCGCACTAAGTTTATAAATATAGATGAATTTAGTTTTGGGGCTAAGTGGTTCACAAGTTGACCAGTTATTCAAACACATTAAAATATAGTCCGGATTTTAGGGTGAATCAACCCTTAAGAGTTGGAAGTATCCGCGGAAGTGAAGCAGTGAATTTTTAGTTCTGTTGTTGGCAGAAATTTCTTTCTCCTGGTTCGTAAAATTTACGGTTTTCATAAAATTTCACGTGCTTTCAAGTTTTATTTTTACGTAACCTCGAATCGTGTAAATTAAAGTTGTGTGTCACGGTTTTATTTTTGCCTTTGATGCGACTAAGTCTTCGGACAAATGGTTAACGAAACTTATGGAACGAGTGCGTTCGAAGCACTTGAACAATTTAAAAGCTTTGATCTTAAGCATAATAAAAATTTAAAAAAAAATCGTTGCGAGCTGCCGATTTTATCGATTATTATTATGTGATAATTATTTGTGTTATTATTTTTAAAAATTATATCTAACAAATTTTTAAATTGTATTTTATCGACGTTAAACCTGGAAGCTTATTAATCTCGTACTATAATATTAAAATTTTTGATTTTGTGTTGAAATGTTACGAAATTTATTTCATTTTGTAATTAATTATTTTAATTATTTAATTAATGCGATTTCTAATGTAATTAATTTTGTTTGCGTTTAATTCATTAAAATTTAACAGTTTTTTTTAAATTTTATTAATTTGTCCTGTTTATTTAGTTTTGTGTAATAAATGTTAAATTGTTAATGTAACAAAGTTTTTAATCCGCCTGCTTTCGCGTTATGTTAAATTTAAATCATTTCAGATTTTAGTGCAATATACTCGTTTAAGGTAAGTCTATTTAGAGTGTATTCAACATGAACAGGCTTGTGGTGGGCAAGGGCCAGAAATCTTTTTGAGCTATACACCTTTTGGCGCCGTTTTGATTTTGACTTTTGTTTTTGTTTTCTTTTGAGTTTTCCAAACGGTCACGAGGTTTTGAGTATAATCCATACCCATCTTCACTGAGCACCGGCAAATACCTCGTTTATGTTACTTTCATACAGGTAATTTCCGTAATAACAGCTTTTGCATGTACAATCTTTCTCCATTAGTTTGGAAAAGAAAAAAAAATCTTTCTGTGCTCTATTGAAGAGATGGCGTTAAATGTGTTATTATTAAATACAGTTCACTATATTAGTCAAATTCAAAACATACACTAACCTCTTTTTGAATATATTGTTAAAAAGGTTTCAGTGTGCTTTCTAAAGAGTTCATAATTAATTTTTTTTAATTTAGATCTTGGTGTTTCAGTTTTCTAAAGAATACAGCAACACGACTGTCAAAATTGTTTGTAAAATTTATAAAACGTTTTTATATAGAACGTGGTTCTTTATATTTTGAAACAACATAGTCGCAAAAGCTTTATTAAGGTAATTTGAAAAAATCTCTTTACATTACTTAAAACATTAACATCTATTAGACACTATAACACCTAAATAAAAAAAATAATTACAAGTGTAATTATAACATTTATAAAATGTTTAAATTTAATTAACCAAACAAGTAAATAAAAAGCTTTTAATCGTGTGTAAACTAAGTCGATGTGTCGCACATAAAAATGAAAAACACTTATTTCTAAATTAAGTCAAAATGTTGCAACAAAATTTTTATTTTGTAAGAGTAGACGTAATTAATTAATTATGATAGTTAGACAACTTTTGATTTTTGGATTTCAGTAGAGTTTTTATGACACAAACATAATTGTATAATAAAACCCAAGATTGCAACCAATAAAATTTTATAAATGTTTTTTGCTGCAGACGCTGCATTTGCTTGATAACGGTTTCATAACTAAGCTTAGATACTTCTAAAATAGACAGATAAGCAAAAACGGATTAGATTAATATCAAAACACACATATAACTCCTTAAAAAATATAGCATTGATTACGAATGTATTTTTAAATTAGCGTTGAAAAACAAAATGAAACAGTACAGTCTACTACAAAATAAATAGAATTGAAATAAAAAATAAAGCACGCCAGAGGTTAGACGACTGATATTAAGTGTGATGTTAACTTTGGAAATTATAGATATCATTTGTTTGAATGTATTAAACAATGTTGCTTGATGCGAAGTAATAACATTATGTTGAACTTTCATTGTTTATTATTTTGAAATGAATATACACAACGTTTCGATTGCTGTGGTATCTGCAATCGTCATCAGGTGAATACTAACAAACTTAGAAACTACTGGAGCTTATATACTATAAACATGTTCGATGAAGCGTTCAAGCGTACAAAATCAACTTAGCGTAACAGATTAATTAATTAACAAAATTACTTAGTAAAGTTTACTTTATTAATTAATTAATCTGTTACGCTAAATTGATTTTGTACGCTTGAACGCTTCATCGAACATGTTTATAGTATATAAGCTCCAGTAGTTTCTAAGTTTGTTAGTATTCACCTGATGACGATTGCAGATACCACAGCAATCGAAACGTTGTGTATATTTATTTCAAAATAATAAACAATGAAAGTTCAACAGAATGTTATTACTTCGCATATAGATATCATGCTTACGTACTACAAAATGTAATATAAAAATGTTTACTCGACTTGCTCAGTGAGATGGACGTAGGTAATACGATAATTAAAATTTGTAGATATTTGAACGTCAAAGAGAAAAACAAAATCAAAACAAAATTAGTAGGGCGCCAAATAAAGACACGACGTTTAATAGCTTCTAGGTTTTTATTTATTTATAAATCTTGCGGTGAATTCGTAGCAGTGCACTAGATATGTGCTTACTGTCTGCAAGAGGTACATCTGTACCGTGTTTTCGTATTGCCATATTCGTGGAACATAATGATCATGACGATTTTGCTGGCAGCTTATCTAATCGTTTACTCCAAACAAACGTCATCACATTAGATCGTTTTTATATGATGATGTTTCCGATTCTGATAAACACTCAGATTCTCTTTTTTGAGGCATGTTACGTTTACTCTTCAATTTGCTGACAAAACGCTTTGTCCTCGGTTTTTTACTCTGCTTTGTCGGAGCATAAGTTTAGAGCCTTCTTTAAAGAATTTGATCAAGTCCTGTTCACTTAAGAACGCAAATGCGCAGCGTTTCCCTTCGACTTAACAGCGTAAATTTAACCAGTGTTTGTCGTAGTTAATCTTCACAAGAGGGATAATCCTGCAGGTTTTCAATCCTTGACGGTGTTATCAATAATGTGACGTTATGGAAGTTTTCCAACGAGGCCACCTGCTAGTTATCGTCGGTGATAACGGTAAACATTTGGTGGTTACCAATATCCGCTACAGACAATTAGCAGAGTCAATTTAAACCCCCAATAAAGAAAAATGTATACACTCACCCCGTTTCAACCTTACAAATGTAATTGCATATTCTGATATTAACGTGAAACAATCTAAAGATGAAGGTTAACCCGGGCCTAAAGGTACAAAACTCGTAGATGGTTTTGCAGGAAGTGAAGCAAAAGTGCTGTCTAAAATTTGACAGTCTCGGCGAAAGAGTAGGGGAATTCTCCTGACAAATTTCATACTTGAAGAAAAATTTTTCATACTCGCGAATTTAACTACTAATTTTTAACATAACAATATCAATTATTTATATAAAATAAATATTTCTTAAACATTAGTTATAAATATCTTCTAAACATATGTTTTTAATATATGATTGACATTAGATGTAAATGTCGTCTCAATATTTGTTTCCAATATATGGGAACTATTACTTTTTAATCTATTCTAGATGTATCTCACTATTATTTGTGAAATATTTGTAAAATATATATCTAATACCTATGTGCATGTTTGCAAATGGTATTTAATCTGTTTTTTTTTGCTACGCATTGTACAGTTTGTATTAAACCGTATTAAAACACTGTAGATATTCTGTAAAAACACGTTTATTTTTTTTTAAATTATTAAATGATGAATAAAATATAAATGTAAAATTTTCTAAATTTTAAAGTATGCTAAATATAACGCAACGGATTTACGTATGTAACATCCGTGACATTAGGATGATGTTTTCTGATGGCATCTAAAAAAACACACAATTAAAATTTACTCTACCAAGTTGTATTAAAAAATCTGTATTTTATAATAATAATTATGAAATGCATTAAGATATATTAAACTTATTTTAATTGGTATAAAATATACCTGCAAATGGTTTTAGCTCGAATTTTTCAATAAAGAAACTGTACGAGGACATATATTTCTTTATTTAAATATAGTTTACAGAAATTTCGACAGAATTATTATTTCTATTAATTAATTAATCACTTCAATAGAACATCTACTATATGTTATTGTAATGTTTGTTTTTTTACCGACTAGTATGAATGAAAACATGATTAGTTTTAAAAGTGCACAAAACGATTTTATTGGCATTGCTATTCAGAAAATAAGGACAATAAATTATAGAAACAGTTTTTTGCATATAGTTACTTATATATTTTTTTTGTGTTGTTTATTGATTATTGACCATAGTTAAGTAAATAAAAGCATTTCTTTAATTTATGTTTCTTATTAGTGATGACCGTTGAAATTTCTTTGAATTATTTTCTCTAAACGTTAAATACCCAACTAAGCAAACATAGAATTTAGAGTGTACTCGCTGCGTTAAAATAAATTATTCACATAATGGTTTTTTGCTTTTCTATATTTAAGAAACGTAATGCAAAAATAAAAAATAAGAAAATGAGTAGACACTTACCTGATTATACAATTACGCTGCACTAAAACTCGATATAAGAATTTAAACTTCACAAACTGCAAACACGAAATCCAAATGCATATTAGTCAAGAAAACTTTCCTTATTCTTGTTCCGGGTCTTTATAACTGTTTCTGATCTAAGTACCCAAAAGCAGGTAAATAATAAACTTGTTAATATGTTCAATGTTGCAAAGAATTCTACGAAATTTTCTGAAAGGCTATTTGTGTAAACCTGTTTCGAATGCCACAAAAAATATTAAGGAAAAGATGACCTCTAAAATCATAAATACCTAATAGAATGCTAATAGTAAATTTACAGCAACATAACAATACTTTGTCTAAAGTTTGTTTGCAGTAAATGTAGTTTATTATTGTAAAATTACTTAAAATGCAGAGGGAAAAAATCAACGATTCCAAATTCACATCCACAAAGTTCCAAAATATTTAGCACTAAAGTGTACCAATACAAGAAAAATCCAAACCACGTAACCCAAAACAAAACCGAAGGAAAGCAAAGAAAAGAAGTAAGAATAAATAAGAAAAAATGTTGTGCTAAAAAGTCGTCAGCAGACCGTGTGAGATTCTTCTACTAAAAAAACCAAACAGACCTTAAGCATCAAAAATGAGAAAAACCGACAAAGAAATCTCAAACAAAAAGATGCTGATTAAAAGTCAAACTAAGCAGAAAAAAAACAGCAATCCAAAAATCAGAACCACAAAGCCCTAAAATGCTAAACTACTTGAGTGTACTAATAAAAATAAAGTTCAAACCGCAACACACACAACAATCCCAAAAGAAAAAAAGAAAAAGAGTAAATAAGAAAGAATAAGAAGCTTTACTTGCTAATTAAACATCGTCGTGTTGGAATGTCACATTGGAACATAAATGCCAAACAACGAATTAGAATGTTCCAAAAGCAAAAAAACCTAAAGAAAAAAACTATCTTAACAATGACTGACACTAAACACTAAAAAAATTATTAAAAATAAAAAAGAAAATGTTCAAGCAACTAACCAAAACTTACAAAAAAAAAGAAGAAAGTAATGAAAGGCATAAAATTAAACTTGTTGGCCTAACTTTTACATTCCAAAAGAACAAATTTACATTGATAAATATAATACAAATTTACAATATCTCAATAATTAAAAAACTCGAGCGCACCCTTTTATATTATGTTACACGCAAAAAAGTTTTATAGTTAATTGTGACAACAACCCGATATATGTACGTAGAGCCGTGCGTGTAAACGACTGAGAAAGTAGATAAAAGAAATTTTGAATAAGAAACACAATACTTACATTTTTTTTCAAGAATGCAACTAGCTAGTGACACCCCCCAAAATTTTCTAAAATTTGCTAAAATAAACAAACACGTACATATGGCGTTATTACTAATAAGTTCTCTCGAGTTTATACAATCTATGAGAAAAAAATCAAGATATATGTAGTAATTACTTGAAAGTTTTGATATTTTTAATCAACATTCTTTTCACCACATCGTGGATTGTGACGTCATTATAGGAATTTTGGCAACATGAATTAACGGGTGTTAATATCTCTGCATTAATGGAATACGTGCGAGTATTCAAAATTGCTAATGACAATTAAGAGAAAATTAAATAAAATCATAAAAATAGAATCAATTCTTACCCTAGAAAAACTTTCACATAATGAGTAAAAGTACTACATTTATTTATAACGTGGATGCGTGTAAATATTTAGAGATGAAAACTTCACCGATCGCGTATGTAAAATAATTACTACAGGCACCGGAAAATCTGTTTTCTCTTTTGGATATTTCAGTCTGTCAAAAAAAACTCGATTGACAGCCAACACTCTCAATGTAACAAAAAGTGAACGTTCCGGGACAAAACTTATACGGTACGAAAATCACACCAAAACAGTTTTAACATAACGTCTCCGTAAATACCAAAGCGTTCAACTATAAATACCTTGACTTAACTCTAGACGATTTCTGGTTATAAACATTAAAATCGACGTCAATTTAGCGGGTGGTATAAGGGGGAAGTCAAAAAGTTGTAGACAAAATAACATTTATGTAGTAATCGACGAGCCCGTTGTTATACGCTTAATTTTTTTGAACCGAAAATGCAAAATTGGGTTATGCAACGATACGAAAAATTAACTTCTTTAGTACAATTTCATCACTCCCCCTTCTTTTAAATTTACATTACATTACATTCCTTTTTACTTTTATTACATTTTTTTCTTCTTCTGCTCTTAGTTGTTTCTTCCTTCTCCATACTTCTTCCATCCACTCCGTTTCATCTAAGATTTTCTCTACTTTCTTAACCTCTTCTCTTAACTTCCTGGATTCATTACTCATACGTTTAAGATCTTCCGTTTCTTCTCCACATAGTCTGCACATCTTTTCTTCCACTTTTTTCCAGTATGTATTTCCTAACTCTTCGTTCCCACATCTGAACCTTGCTATCATTTTTTTCTTCTTTAATGCTTTTATTCTCTTTTTCCTTTAGATATTCTGGCACGCCTTCTTCCTTAATATTCTTATAACTCACATTATATCTGCCCTCTTTTATCTTTGTCTATGTTTTCTGTTTTTCTATGTACCTATCTCTCTTTATTATTTTGTCTCTTGTCCCTATTCCCTCTCTTCTTAAACTCTCTCCTTTTTTCTTGCGTAGCCGTTTTTTTGTAATATTCTTCTCTCCCTTTATATCTCTCCAAAATTTTTGTAGTATTCTGCATCCGGTTCTTTCCCTCAGTTATTCCTCGTATTTTATAGCCCTTTTCTTTTCTTGTCTCTTATTTTTTCTGCCTGCACTTTCTCTCTTATAATTTATCTTAGTATTTCTCTGTCTAGCCCTAATACCTATTTCCAGTATTTTTCTTGTTTTTCTTCTACCTTTTTATACTCCTTTCACCTCTACATATCACCGCACTTTTTATTAGTTACTTTTTTCTGTCTTTCTTTACTCTTTTTTATGTGTTCCCCTTCTTTATTATCTTGCTTCAATGTGTAACCCAAGTATGAGAATTTCTTCACTTGCTGCGCTTTCTTCTCTCTCTATCTCTATTTCCAATCCTGTTTTTTTCTATTTCTCTTTCCTTTACTACCTACCTAAATACCATTTTTTTTGTATTCTCCGTATTTACTTCCGTTTTTTTCAAGTTTTTTTCCAGCGTTTTTATCATTTCTTTCATTTCCTTTTCTTTCTTAGCCATCAACACTATGTCAACCGCATACGCCAACGACCACACCTTCACCTTTCCTACTACTGTCCCTCCTATCTGTTGTCCTCTCATTGTCTTCTCCAAACCCCCGGATATACTGGAAACAGGCTTTGGCTTAGTGAGCATCCCTGTCTCAACCCTCTCCTTGTAACGAATTTCTTTCACTCCTCTCCATTCACTTTTACCCTGCTCCTCGTTTCTTTGTAAATTTTCTCCATTCTTTCTATTAATCTTTCATTTATTTTCTTTCTTTTCACGTATTACAACAACTTTTTCTTCTTCACTCTATCAAAGCTGGATTTAAATCTAGAAACAGTGCCACAATTATTCCCTTTTTTTTCTCTAGCTCTCTATTCGCCAAATGTTTTAATATATATATATGTTGTCTATCACCCTTTTTTCTTTTCTGAATCCCGCTTGTCCGTCTGGTAACAAATTCCTTTCCTCTATTTACTTCTGCTTAATAATGTCATCCCTCTGTAATTCTTCACTTCATTTCTGTCTATTTTTTTGTGTATTGGCCATATTATTCGTTCTCTTTATCTTTCCGGAAATTTTTCATTTTTTCGTATTTTATTCACTATTTTCGTCATTCTTTTTGCTACATTTTCTTCTTTGTATACCCACTCTTTGCCTTGTATCCCAACTTATCCTGTCGCTTCTTCTTGTTTTATCTCATTTATTGCCTCTATTACTTTGCCTTCGTTTATTATATCTCTAATTCCTTCATCCAGTCTTACTACTACTTCATTTCTTTGCCTTTCTTCTCTTTTCTGATTTTCCCTCCCTCTCTCTACGAGCAGGTTTCTAAAATATTTCTTCCATTTTTTTATTTGTATTCTTTTTGTCGTCCATTTTCTTTATTTTTTCTTTAAGTACTTCCATACATCTTCCGTTTTTATTCTTTTGATCTAATTATCTTGTTTTTTTTTCTTTCTTCTTTCTCTCGCATGTTTCCTTGTATATTTTTGTGTTTTTCTTTTTCTCTCTTTTCTTTTTTACTGTTTTAATGCTCTAATTGCCATTTTCTTTACTTCTTTGCATGCCCTATCCTACCATTTCTTCCATCTTGTTTTCTCACTTTTCCACTTCTTAAATCTAACTTTCTCTGTTGTTTTCCCTATTTTCTTTTGTATCTCTTTATCTATGTATCATTTTTTCGTTATAAACTCCTTATTTTTTTCTATCTCTTCTTTTTCTCTTTATCCAGTGTCAATTCTGGTGGTTGGTAGTCTGGCTCTACCCTTTCTCCTACCTCATATGTCTTCACTTTTCCTCCAGCTTCTCCATTTGTCATTACAAAATCTATTATTGATTCTCTTCTTTCTCCTATGTACGTATACTTTTTCCTTCTTTTTTCTTCTCTGTTCCCATTCTTTTTTTTCCACCCCTTTTTGTTTCATATTTCCAGCAGTTTCTCTCTTTATTTATCACTTTGTTATTTGTTTGTCTCTTTCCCTTATTTCTTTCTTATATTCTCCCTTTTTTATTTTTATCAATACTTATCAAAGCTTGTTAACCACACCAAAGATAAAATTATGATGTAAATAAACGGAACAGGAATATATTAAACCAAACAAAGAGACGGCAGAAAGTATGTTGTAATTTTCTCACAATTGCAACTTTTACAAACCTAAACATTTCTTAAAAAGGCCCTATGACGAGTTTAAAATAAACAATAATTATAAAAAAAATAAAAAACACAATAATTTCGTAATTGAATCTTCAGTTCCATATTAGTTTCACTAAGAATTATTTGCACAAATTAAAGGGTTCTTTCAGTAAAATAAATTGAAAAAAAATTGTTTTATTTAATTTAATTTGAACTTAATAATATATAATAAAATGAAAAGACGATGCAATATAAAGGCTTATACCAATGTTATTAAAAATGCATATGTGCATTAATTGAGATTAACAAATAAATATAGCCATCAATTAAACTTAAATATGATCTCTATATATAACTTAAGTAGAAATGTCTATAGTTAGAAGTTTTTGTTCTTATTCAACACAAAACATGGCATTGTCAAGTAAGTACTTTTCGTACTTTTTTCTTAAACCAAAATTTTTACAAACATTTGAGTAAAAAACATCGTTTTTGTAGTAAAAACCAAAAAATGTTGAATCCAATAATTATGAAACTAACTCTTAATTATTGCTATTGCAATAAACGCTGCATTAAAATTGCGCGCTATAATTTTTAGTTTCTTTAATTTGGTAACAACCATTGACGTTTTTGTTATTGTATTCTAACTTTAGCTACTCGTTATTGAGTAAAAAAATATAACTAAAAATAAATTTTATTTAGTTTTATTTACACATTACTTCGTTCTGTACAAAAGTCGCTTATCACTAGTTTAAAATTATTTGTTAAAATATTTGTTTTTTTTTACAAATTTTAATTATTTTTACTCTCACTTCTCAAGCAAAGATTAACTTATACAATTTTTTGACCACTACGCCTATTGCGAGGTTTACTATTGACATTCCATTGTGTTTTACTTTGGTATGTAACTACGAGAGTCAATAAAAATCTTTACGATGTGGTTAAGATTAGAACAATTAACATTAACATAAAAATAGCATGCATTAACTGAGGTGAAAACAAGCAGCAATCAAAGGTAAAGAAACTAAGTCACAACTTGACCGGCATTGCGGAGGAAAATTGTGCATATTTTTAAAAATGTTTTGTGGAAAAGTCCGTGACCGTTGCACGAAAGCAGCTATTAGCCGTTAGTAAAAGAGTCATTTTTATAATTGTTCTGTGAATTAACGACTGGCCGTTATGAGAGGTAATGGTTTTAAATATAGAGGTTGTACTTTATAATCTTCTATTTCACAAGTTTTCAAAATTCTAACTCTAAAAATTTTTTTTAATAACAATAAAACAATAACGTGTCTAGAAAAACTTGTAGTGTACAAGGTACAATCTGATGAAAAAGTATTTCAGCGTTAATATTTAAAATAGTTTCTGACATTAGGCAATCACTAAATGATTAGTACGCAAATGCATAACTGGTTGCCTACATTGTAGCTAAGAAAATGTCTTGTATAAACATGAAAAATTTCAATCAATGTACAAAGCAGACAAATGAATTACTATCATTCACTGTAAACGTCAAACTTTCCACAGCCTCATTAACTAAACCTGCTTTTTACATACAATACAATACTTTGTTGTGCCACATTATTTATTGCAACATTTTTACGAGACTCCATATGAATTAAATTGGATTTCAGACGCAATGATAAGAAGGTAATTAAGCAACAGTAATGTCTAAGCTCTCTTAGTAATTTATCTACAGAATAATTTTTTGTTGTTGTTTTACTATCACTGATAGTCGTAAAAATTCCATTTGCTTCTAATTACAAATAAATATCTTCTTTACGATTACTTTGAGTCGCAGGTTTGTTTATTTGTTTGGAGTAATAAGGTTTATTATTCATTACGATAAGACTATTGTGTAGTAAATTTAGAATAAGTTACTTCTCCAGAAATTTTACAAAATTGCACGATTATAATATTCTGAGATTTTAAAATTACAAAGATATTTGTTATGTGTCGTTAGTAATAACGTTTCACATTTTCGTAATTCCTAGTACGACGCTGGTACCGATGGGACGGGATAAGGAATCTTTCGTCGTTTCATTCTCCTGTTTATTAATTAAAGCAATTCTCCATCTACTTAGTAGTCACAGGTAAAGGCTACAAACGCAAACTTACATTTGTTAATTTAAAATTTTTTATAGCAAATTTGGCAGACTTGAAAATTTCTTAAATCCAATTGCAACGGGTAAACGTGTTAGTTCTTCGAAATGGCAATAGATGCAGCCGGTAAAATTAAAGTAAGGTTGATGCCCACCGGAATTTCGCTTAAGTCAAATTTCAAACAACCGTAGATACTTCTAAAGTATTTTATCTGCTTTTATATATTCCACTACACCTTAATCGTTACTAACTTTGTTTTGCGTTATTATTTGTACTAAACTCTCAACTACTTTTAATTTATTTTACCATTGTTTATTAATAATTTTTTTTCAATTGAATCTGTAAAATAATCTTCAAGTATTTATAAAATTGTGCATTTGTTACGTGCAGAATTTTCATAACGTAATACCCTGTATATCGAATAAAAATTAGATTCCGGTTTTAACGCCCTCTGCCGATCTTTCTGGTTACTGACATGTTGCGGAATTTTTTTTTAAGTTGTCAACTACCAAAAATGGCCTGTGTCGTCTGATTTGGTCTGAATCCAAAGATTTAATAGAACATCAACTGTGATGGAAATGAAATTATAAATTAATTACGTGTTTAACATAATTTATTCGTCACAGGGTAAGATATTTACATCCGTATTGTTAGGATTCTTTTGGAATTTCTTTCTTAATTTGATAGCCGTTCTGCCACGCTTTGACCACATGTTCCGATTTAATTACCTAAGTACAAGAAGGAATGAACATCGATAAATAATTGAAGTCCTATTATCCACACCGAAAAGGAATGTTACTTCTTCGAGATCAATCGACTGCGATACTCACCTTTTGATAAATAGGAGAAACAGCATTTGATATATCGGGTTCTTATATCTAATTTCTTATATTAATAATTTTGTAGACTTCGACTTTTGTGAGTCATTGCGTTGACACGACTTACATTCATACTATTTCAGGCTACTCAACGAGGAAAACGTTTTCTTCGGGGAAGTGCTGGATTGTGGGTAAGTTCTATTTTTAATTATTATGTCGCTGTCTAAGAAGGTCACTCACGAAATTTAGTTTATTTGTTATCCGCAATTGCAATAGCTTTAATACCATTTAGATATTGTCAATATCTAATTCTGTGATATTGCATACTGTAAACCTTCGTTAGTTAATGGGAAATTTTCTTCGCTTATCAACACCCCAGGTGTATTTATGTATTGTGGGTTGCTGACCCTTCCTTCATTTAAATACTTATAATGCATCATAAAAGTTTCTGAAGCATTACGAACCTGGAATTCGTTACAGGCCTGAACCTTCTGTCCTGATCGAGATAGAAGCTTTACTTATAAAAGATCTGGCGCCCTTTAACTCTTATTTAGTTGAACCTCCCCTATCTCCGACTGTGTAAGTTGGCCGTGCAAGGTTCGTAAAGACCTATACGCTTGTAACAAATTCCAGGTTCGTAATCCTTGTTGCACTGGTGTTCGTGTAACTAACCACAAAGAAAAATGGGTTACCATAAAGAAAAGATAAAACAGGTATAATAACTTTAATTTAATGATGTGGAGTATTTACAACTATAATTCAGCAACGTAGAATATTAATAGGGCTGATTCAACAATGTAGAGTATTAACAAGTATAAATTCATTAACGTAGATGATTAGTAATCATAATTCAGAAAGTTTTATGATAAGTACATAAATGAAGGAAGGGTCAGCAACCCACAATACATAGATACACCTCGGGCGTCGATAAGCTAAGAAAATTTCCCATTAACTAACGAAGGTTTACAGCATGCAATATTACAGAATTAGATATTGACAATACCTAAATGGTATTAAAACTATTGCAATTGCGGATATCAAATAAATTAAATTTCGTGAGTGACCTTCTTTGACAGCGACATAATAATTAAAAATAGAACTTGCTAAGGATCTTAAACCAGATCAAGGCTCTTCGAACTCTGATTCGAATGAGATTCCACACCAGGTAAACCGTTGGTCGGTCAACGTGTCGTTATTATATCCTCGTCGGCGTAAATGACGTAAGCTATGTTCTAGATTATCTGTTGCTTCTCTGGGTGAATGCTTTCGATTTGGGTTACTTTCATCGGTTCTTTTAGATTCTACAATTAACGTTAGGCAAATGTAATGTCCATCTGTGTTAGTGTTTATTAGGTTTACGTACATTCCATAGTGGAAAACTAGGTTTTGTGGTCACTCTAGTTCTTGGCCTGGGGATTAGTGACTGATCGGACTGCTGGTTCATTTCTTTACTCAGTTAGAGTAATACGATTTCGTCGACTGTATCCAGTTTTCTTATTAATGATATTTCTTTGTTGGTTTTAGTTTAGTGCTGAGTGGTCTTTGTCAGACCTCTCATAAGTTTAATTTTTTTTTTTTTTGGGATTTAGTAGGCTAGGAACTTTTAGTTAGTTCACCTAATAAGGGCTACCTGTAGTGGGTTATTATTATTTTGGGTTTAATTCTATTTTTTTGGGTGGGAAGAATATCATACCGTTTTTCGACGACTATACAGCACTATATCTCTATCCAAGTTTAGTGTGAGTGAGTTCTCCACACTATGTATTGACGCTTCGGGTTTTTTTTTTGTTTTCTTGTTTCTCACTGCATTTGAGCGGTCGGTTGGGCACTGTAGGGTGGTCTCTCTTTTCGTTCTTTTACGGGGTGAAGAACGAATAAGGTATTAAGATCGAGCATTATCTTTTTCCGTCTTTCTCTATCTCTTATCTTTTCT
Source organism: Aquatica leii (assembly GCA_035610365.1). Taxonomy (NCBI): domain Eukaryota; kingdom Metazoa; phylum Arthropoda; class Insecta; order Coleoptera; family Lampyridae; genus Aquatica; species Aquatica leii. The sequence goes on from CM069438.1 coordinate 27,388,605, forward strand.
ACTTTTCATTTTTTTCTTCTTGAGGTCTATCTATCTTTTTTATGTACAAACCAGTTCTCTTTCTTTTTGGATTCTCTTTGTGGTTCGCCTCTAGGGCAATTGGTTGGGCATTGAAGGTCACTCCCTTTCGTTTCTTCTACGAAGAGAAGCACGAATCAGACACTTACATCTTGTCTTATCTTTCTCCGTCTGTCTCTTTTCCTCCTCTGTTGTCTTCCTTACTTTTGATTTTTTCTTTTCTTTTCTTCCTTTTGCTTTTGAAGGTTTGCTTTTAGAACAATTACTTCTTTTGCTTTTTTTCTTTTATCTTGGGTTATTGCTTGAACACTTTCTTTTTTTTCTTTTTAGTAACTTCCTTCTTTAGTGTTAACTGCAACTGTGTTTCTTTCTTTCTTTGTTTTATTGTGCTTGGATTGAAGCTTGGGATAGACTGCAACGTTGCTTCTGGTACTCTGTATTTCCGCTTAGTCGGCATTTTTGATGTTGTTAATCATCGTAAGGATATTTCTCTTCTTTGGGTTTCTTTTGCTCTTGGAATATTCTAATCCGTTCTTTGGCATTTACGTTCCAATGTGACATTCCAACACAACGAGTACTGACTCACGACGTTCAATTGGCAAGTGAAGCTTTCTGTTCTTTATTGGCTCTTACTTCTTTTTTTTTCTTTTGGTTTTGTTCTGGGTTTCGCGGTTTGGATTTCTTTTGGATTGGCACTCATTTAATGTTTAGCTTTTTGGAGACTTTGTTGTTGTGACTCTTGGATTACTGATTTTTTTCTTTGCCTTTTTAGGTAGTTCGACTTGTGTCGACTTTTAATCAGAATCTCCTTTTTGCTTGTGATTTCTTCGAAGGTTTTCTTTGCTTAGATCCACATCATTAAATTAAAGTTATGGTATCTGTTTTATCTTTTCTTTATAGTAACCCATTTTTCTTTGTGGTTAGTTACACGAACACCAGTGCAACAACGATTACGAACCTGGAATTCGTTACAGGCTTGAACCTTCTGTCCTGATCGAGATAGAAGATTTACTTAAAACAGATCTGGCGCCCTTTAACTCTTATGTAGTTGAACCTCCCCTATCTCCGACTGTGTGAGTTGGCCGTGCAAGGTTCTTAAGACCTATAAGCTTGTAACACATTATTGGTTACGTTAATTTGTACTGTTTGAGTACTTTATTTTATTTGTTCGTATTCAAAGCAATAGTGTTTAACGTAAAATCGAATGCAAGCTTACACTCCTCGACAGAATCAAGAGTAATATTACGGTAGTAAGAACTTGTGCCAGCTACTGTACTGCATGTAAGCGTTAATGTTTGATCAAAGTACGACGGTGTATATATTGAACAGAACAAGCCAATTAGGAGTAGACGGAAAATTTTCATTTGAAGTTGTTACAAGCTTTATGTCTTACGAACCTTGCACGGCCAACTCACACAGTCGGAGATAGGGGAGGTTCACAGGAAGTATGCTTAAGGGCGCCAGATCTGATCCAAGATAACGCTTCTGCCTCGTTCACGACGGACGATCCAAACTTGTAACTCAATTTGAGGTTCGTAATCCTTATTACTCTGATGTTCGAGTAGCCAAAATTAGTTAATAGATAACGTTAATCACAGGAGAATGAAAAATAACAAGAGAGATTAACAATTATAATCACTTTAATGTATTAACGTTGGACACTAATAAGTATATATGAAATTTCTTCACCTATCGATGCTCGAATGGTTTCTACGTAGAATTAACAAATATCACAGTTTTAATTTAGTAGCGCAATAAGTTGACAACTATACGCTAAATGCGCAATCCCTAAATACTAGAATGACTAACAATTTTCGTTAACAAGTGTAGAAAATTTTGATTTCGTAATACATAAGATTTACTAGATTATATCGAAGTTCTAATACATGAATGCCCGCAGTATCGGCAACACACACTACACATTGAAGTTATGTCGAAATGAACAGCACCGAAAATCTTGTAATAAATATGTTTTTCCCTCACAGCATGCGATACAGTTACGTAAATGATTAACTCACCCCAAAATCCAGTATCCACTTTCGCGAAGAAAACGTTTTCCACGCCAGCGGCCTGTAATAAATAGTGAAAAGCAAATCGTATCACACACTAACTCACACAAACAGGAAACTAAAAAAATAGTATTCTAAATCATTAAATGTTATATAAAAACCCGTTGTATCGTATACTGTAGGTAACAATTTAGCACAGGTGGCTGATAACACAATCGACTAGTATACACGAAATAACATCTCCCACAGTAAGGCTTGTCGAGACCCCGTTTTCGTGGCGGAGAATATGCCTTCCAAAATCGTACGTGTTTGGTAACGGAATTCCTTAATAATAATCAATCCTCAACACTTTTTTATTGAAACGAACATATGCTCGAGCGTGGGGAAACGGCTATCAAATTAAGGAGAAATTACAAACAAAGTTTAATAAAACGGCCGTAATTATCTTACCCTGTGACGACTCAAATATTTCACGAACGTAATTTAATTACAATTTGATTCCCATTATCACGGATATCTCTTGAAATTATTCCTTTAAGTAATACAGGCTATTTTAGGCAATCGACTGCTTTACGATTCTGTCGCAAAAATGACAGCCACGAGAAAAGATCGGCAGAGGGCGTCCAAAGCGGAATCTAATTTCAATTACATATACAGGGTATTCCGTAATGAAAATTTCGTACGTAACAAAGTTTGGTATTAGAAACATCTAAGGGTTATAGGTAGCACTTTCTATTGTTTTGTTCTTGAAAGTAGACGTGGGAAAATGAACAAAAAGACGCGTAAGAGTATCTTTATGGGTTATGAAGATTATGATAGCTATAGAATTTGGCCAAAAAAACAAGAGAAACTTGTTAGATCAAGAGACGTCATTTTTAATGAAGTTAAAGGTTTAAAAGTTTTAAAACAAGTAGAAAATACACGCTTTTTTTGTAACCAATTAAATTTGTTAATGACAAGGAAGAATTAAATTTATTATTATTCATTCGATAATAAAGATGTTGAAGATCAAACAGAAGAAAAAGACCAGATTTCAAAAGACGAATAAATTCAAGGTCGAACTGGTCAAAATCCTAAGTTGACAGAACCATCAGAAACTGAGAATGAGCCTAATATAGCAGAACAAGACCACGAAGATGAATTTCAAATAAGAAAACAATTGAATCAGAAAACACAGTTAAGAAAACTTGTTTATTATAAACACTATTTATGTTGGTTTCTGCAAAAATCAGTAAACCAAAGAAACCGCTATTGCAAAAAAGCTGTTGTTTGCAAAGAAAAAGAAAACTAAATTTTGACAATGAATAATAAAATGCAGTCGCCTCAAGAAAGTGACACCTTGAAGCTTAAGATGCTACCAACGTAAAAAAGACTATACCATATAAGTAAATGTATAAAAATAAATCTAGATAGGTATATCCATTGATAAATACAAAGCTCGGCTAATCATAAAATGCTATCCACAATAAAAAATTATGATCAGACGTACAGTCCTGTAGCCAACGCTGGAGCAATTAGATCACTGAGTATTTCTGTTTACAAGAACATGTCACTCACTCATTTTGACGTATGCTCCGGTTTTCTCTACAAGACCCTGAATGAAGAAGTGTATATGAAACAACTAGAGAGATATGAAGATTAAAGTAACATGGTCTATAAACTTAAACGCAGCCTGTATGATGTTGGAATCAGAGATTTAATGATTACATAAAAGATCTTGGTTTTGAAAAGTCCGCTGCCGGTCCTTGCATTTCCATAAAGAAAGTTGGAGAAGACATACTTTTATTAGTCTTATACGTTGATGACGGACTGTTGGTGTCAACAGATGACATATTACAAGAATGCTTCTTAGAAAGTTTACAGAAATATTTTTAAACTGCTATTAAACCAGCTTCCTGTTTTTTGGGTTTGGAGATTAGAAGAAATGAATGTGATGCAGTACAATTAAACCAAGCTACTTAGACAAAGAAAATTCTTGACCATTTTGGAATGCAAAACAATGGTAAAAGGAAGTATTTAATTAGGAAGAGAAAATAAAGAATTGAACGCTACATATTTTAAATAGACAAGATGTTAATGTACTTAATGACAGGCACCAGACCGGATATTGCCTATCCATAAGTGTTGTTTCATGAAAACTTGAGAATTTCTCAAATACTAGTAGTATAGTAGGGCCGGTTCTGGATCACTCGAGTAAGACCGGTAGGAGATCGTGAAATTTCGTTGCTATCGTTTTGTTTCGGGTATGCTCAAGTTGCATTCGTATTTGATAAGTCGGGATAGATCGTATTGGTGGTGGAGAAATTGTTTATATTTACTAAAACACTTAATTTCATTATAAATAAATAAAACAAAACTGTGTCTTTTAGCTATTAATTGATGTATTTTAAAATAGCGTGAGATGCTTCGACCTTATTAAATATTATTTAGGTCATCTTCAGACTAATTAACGAATTCAAAGATTCGTTATTGTTTTGTGTCTCTGCTCCTAAACAACGAATTAATAATTCGTCTTTTGATAAATCTTCGAAAACCGGTTTGATAGCTACTTGTACTTGTGGTATTAGAGGTGGTTTATCGTGATGAAATTGGTCGAGCTCATTCTTAAGTTCTGCCTTACGCCATTTACACCAACTGTCTTCGCCTTCTAGAAAAAATTGATGTTGAGGGTTTTCATCTGAAGAACATTTGTGATAATACGTTGCCCAAACTTCCTTTTTCATATCTTCAAGCAAATCTGGATGACGTCGAATAGCTAATCCGTAGAATTTCGTTGTTTCTTAAATCACTTTGTCAGTAAGTTTACCTGGTCCTTTTCCACCGATTCCTTTATTTGTTTTATCCTTTTTAACAGCCCGAAGTCGTGTTCCCATTCTCTTTTCTACGTGGCCCACACATTCTTTTTTTGTTACTACAGTATCTCCATACGGTTTAGCATCTAGGATGCCCTTGTAAGTTTTACTGTCACCATCGCCGACGTATGTAAGATACTTTACGCCATATTTTTCCATAGACTTCAAAAACATTTTCGTGATGGCACTTATTTCCATTTTACCGGAACTTCCAGAATGGTTTATGGTGGATTCATCTACATGCGTTTCATACCAAATTTCGTACTCTAAAAGATCAGTTTTTTTTACTTTTCCACAAATTACATGCACCACAAAAACTACTCATAACCATGACATCTAAAACTTTTTTTAATCCATCACATGGGATTACCCCCTTAAAAATAATATTAACGTTTCAGTCAAACCAACTTACAACAATGGAATCATCACGACTCCAGACGAGCATAAGTACACCCTGGACCCAAGAGGCGTAGGATACGAACTTTTTACGGATTTAAAAAAATACGCAAGTAAAACAGTACAGGTAATAATAACCACAACTTAAAAATCATCATAAATCATTATAAAATATAATACAGATTGATACATTCACTGGCGAAGCGGACACTTATGAATCACTTTTGCAACGAAGCATTCGCATCGCTCTGAAACTATTAGAATTTGGAGTAACTCAAAACGATATGATTTCAACTTGTTCGTTAAATCACATTAACAGCTGCGTGCCTATTTTCGCATCTCTTTTTATCGGCGTCAAATCGGTTTCTTTTGACCATAGAATGCAAGATGAAGAAGCGGTGGTGTTAATGAAAGAATTTATTCCTAAAATAATATTTGTTGATTTTGTATCGCTTTCTTTTATTGAATCAATTTTAAAACAATCAAATACAACGGCAACTATTATCGTGTTTGGGGAAACATCCAATTACATCAACTATTTTGATCTTCTTTTACCAAATCCTAAAGAAGACGATTTTAAACCATTAGAAATTGATGCAGCTGAAACGGCGATTATATTTTTTACTAGTGGTTCAAGCGGTATGCCTAAAGGTGTTTGTTTAACACACGGTGCGATTCTTGAACAAACTTGTGTCGCTCTGTAAGTTTTTTTTTAAGAGTAGTTACTGGCTATTAACTAAATTTTTAGTGATATAAATGAACCTTACGAACGTATATGGGATGCTTCAACATTTTATTGGGAGAGTAGTATCTATTTTTGGGTAATTTCAATAATTGCAGGCGGTTGCAAACTTCTTCTTCCTACTAGTGATGATGCAGAATTAGTTTGGAAATCAATTAACTCCTACAACCCTACATATGTTTTTCTGACACCTTACGAGTTAAGGTGGATATGGAAATGCAAACCAGATGATATAAATGTTGATAGCATAGGAACAGTTGATATAGGTGGTGGACCAATACGCGAAGACGAACTGGTCAAATACAAAACTTTCTTTTCAAATGCAAAAGTATCGCTAGAATATGGTTTAACCGAAACTGGGATGGTGCTTGCTTTTCAAAACGAAACTGAAAAAGACATTGAATTTTTAAACAAAAAGCTAGCTTCATGTGGGTCTGTGTTAAACGGAGTATCGTATAAGGCAAGTTAATTTTTTACTATAATTTTTACAACTATTAAAATTTTTGTTTCAGATTGTTGATGTTAACACTGGAAAAGTTTTAGGACCTTATCAAAAAGGAGAATTGTACATTAAGATGAAACATATGTTTAGTGGGTATTATAATAATGACACGCCAGATGAATTCGACAGTGACGGCTGGTTTAAAACCGGAGATATATTGTACTATGACGAAGACTATTATTTTTATTTTGTAGAAAGATTGAAAGTGATGATTAAGTACCAATCTATAACCGTGTCGCCAAAAATAATTGAAAACGTGTTAATGTCCCGAAGCGATATAAGCGCTGCTTGCGTGATTGGGATTGAAGACGAAGAAGACGACGAACACTTATTGGCTGTTGTAGAACTAAACAACATCTGCGTGATTGAAGATGATTTTGTAAAAGATGTTTGTCGATACGTAGAACAAGAGCTTGGTAAAAAATTTCTGCTTAATGCGGGAGTTAAGATTGTTGATAGAATTCCATTTACACCATCTACTAAGTACGACATTAGAAAATTAAAGTTAATGTTTCAAAAGCCCAAAATTGTACAAAAATAAAGTTGTTTAAATGTCCTAGTTTTATTTTATTAAAAAAAATTATTTAATAAAAGAAAAGTAGTTAGATACCGTCGTCTTAGATGAACAAAGTTCTATCCGGCATCACAGCAATTTGGAATAAGTCTGAATTGAATATGCAAAATTTTATCGTTTTTATACAATGAGCAGAAACTTGCACATACTTTAACAGGCTTGTGCGTCATTTGTTGTTTTGTGTTTACATTTAAGATTAGATGGCAGCACTACATACCCGGGTCATCTAAAACTTCTTATTGGGCGCCTCCTCAGACGGCGGATAGGAAGCTTGCCTTCTGCGGACGAGCAAGTAAAAACAAGACAACAACGTACCACTATCTTCAAGGTGCTCCAGTTTCCTGTAAGAGAAGCGGCGTCTCTAAGGTGCCTCCGTTGGGCTGCACTTTTCTTCAACTAGTCTTGAGTGAAGTTCTTTGCTTTTCCAAATTTATCTATGAAGTCCTTAAAGTAGCTTTAAAAAGTATAGTTTAAAATCTTTCCTTAACGTGACACTGAAGACCAACACAGTTTAGGTTACAGAGAAAGAAATCACGGACAGTATAAGGATATACATAATGGTAACCAAGCAATATAGCGAGCTGAAGGACAAATGTTATAGAAACACTAGAGAAAAATCTCATCATTAAAAAAATCAGTTTAGTTACAAAATAAAAATAATTAAAGTCAAATTAATAGCATATGCCAACGACGTAGCGGTAGTAGCAAGAAATAAAGAAAGATTAGACGAGATAATAGATAAATTAGAGCAAGCAGCAAAGAGAAGAGCACTGGAAATAAATCAAAAAAGACAAAATATATGAAAATCACAAGAAAACGTGAGCAAGCAGAAGAAAATAAAATAAAAATAGGGAAATATAAGTAGGAAATGATACCAAACTATAGATACTTGAGAGTAATAATAAATAATAAAAACAACAAGCTTAGAAATTACGCAAAGAATAAAAGCTAGACATAACACTTTCCATAAATACAAAGAAATAATGAGAAGTAAAATATACGTAAGAAAACGAAAATTATGTTATACAATACATGCCGGAGAGACTATATGCCTAACAAATAAAGATGAAGAAAAAATGAAGATTTTTCTCATGAATACAGAAGTGAATGAAATACTAGATAGCGAATCCATAACTAAAATAATTAAAGCCAAGAGATTGAAGTGGTACGGACACGTGCAAAGAAGAGGAAACAAAGCAAATCATGAAATAGAACCTAAACTCTGCTGGGAAGATCGAGTCATAAATAACATTAAAAATGGGAATAACCCGAGCGAAAGAAAATATGCAGGATAGAAAGGAATGGCAGAAAATTACAGAAAAGGCAAAGGTTGCCAACTTATAAAAAAAAACAAGCAAACAAACTAGAAAGCATAGCAGAGTGACTAACTGCTATGTACAATATATAAGTCGAAAGAGCTCAAATGAGCGGTTATAATTCCAAAAATGTAATGTATAACCCCATATATTTATATATACTATATATATTATTATTAAAAGTTTTGTCTTGTTAATTTGTTTCTTTTAGTGATCGACAGAATTAGACAAAGCTGTATTTGGTAATATTTACTTGTTTTAGAGCAATTTGAAATTACGTATATAAACTAAACTAAGCTAAACAGTAAACACAATAAATTTTGTCAAATAAAATCTAATCTAGCATTCTTCAATATCTACAATTTACAAAAAATTTTTTTTTTCTACACTTGGCATCAGAGAAATCTTTAATAAACTCTTTAAATTGCATCATCTTTAGAACACTGCTTTCTTTATCCAGTAGAAAAAAAAGCACTTAATCGTTCATGGGTCATCGTAGTTCTGAAATAATTCTTTAATAACGCCAGTTTGCTGAACGATCTCTCTCCTGAACAGTTAGTGACCGTCATGCTCAAATATATTCTAAGAGCAACATTAACACCAGGAAACGTATCAGCAAGTCCTTTATCATGAAGTAATACTGCCTGTTGAGACGGCGTAAAACACGACCTAAGTTTGGCAAACGCTGCAAACTGAACTATTTCTTCTATGAACACATAACTGAAATCACGAGGCAAAGCAGTTGTAAGTTTTTCAGCTTCACTTCGTAACTCTGTATCTGATAGACTGCATAAGTTAATGATTACTTTGAATTTGTCATATAATGATTCTTATGCTACTGTACGTTCTTGTAAGGCCACAGACAGCTGATCCAAAATGATATTGAATGTTCCACATCTGAATTTTTCTCGAGGAGAGAGGGCAACTTCTGATGCTGATGTTAGCATCGCATCGTAACGTTTGTTTATCTTCCTTAGTCTGCTTGTAGCGGCTTTGTAATCTGTTGCTTCTGGCATCTAATTCCAGCTCTTTGTACCTATTACGAAGTGATTCTAGAAACCTTTCCAGAAAATCAATTAAATCTACCACTTTCTTTAGATCAATTTCAACTCCTAGAAAAGCTTTATTTGTGCTGTTAAAGCGCACCAGAATTAAATTCCAAATTTTGGCCATCAGAGCAGTTTCGAGGTTGTTCATTTTATCTGCTAATGTCCGGGCTTCATGTCTTGCTTCAGGTGTTTGCTCCAAGTTACTTTTAATATCTCTGAAGCCATTTTGAATTTGGTTGTATCCTTCTACAAGGGCTTCAGTAGCATCAACTCTTGATTATCAACGAGTGTCAGACAATGACTTCACAGTTAGAATTCTTTTATTCCCTTCTAAAGATTTCGTTAAAATTGCCCTGTGTGTTGACGCAGAAAAAAAGATATATAACCTCTGTATGAAGCCAAAATAACTGTCAGCTTCAACACAGCAAGTGGCAGCAGTCTGTCCAACAAGATTCAATGAGTGAGCTGCACAGGGAATAAAAACCGCAACTGGGTTTTTATCCTTGAGTCTGGCTTGCATTCCTGTGTAGCGTCTATACAAATTGTTGGCATTGTCGTATGACTGTCCTCTGCAGTTGTCAAAATCAATACCTTCTTTTTCTAGAAATTTCAGAAGAGATGTAGCAGTACTTCAGCTTTGTGAGAGCCCGTCTACAAGAAAGTTAAAAACCTTTTTACGGGCTTCCCAGAAACAACATATCGCACAATGACTGTTAACTGGTCGACATGAGCCAGGTCTGGTGTTGAATCAGCGGAAACTGAAAAGTAGTTTTAAGTTCTTTCACAATATGATTCTTAACTTGCTTTGCCATCAGCAAAATAATTTCTTCATAGATGGTTGGTGATAAGTATGACTGCTTACCACTTCCAGGATTGCCAAATTCTTTAAGGTGACCCATCAGAAACGGATCAAATTGTGAAATAAGTTCCATAATACCTAAAAAATTTCCATTATGTTTAGATGCTATGATCTCTTGACTACCCCTAAATGCCAGGTCTCTCTCAGCTAGAAAGAATATTTGAGTCCAGTATTTCTTATTTTCTTGCACCTGCTTTTCAAACACTTTGTCAACATGAGAAAATTCTCTACATTGAAAAATTAAACTTCAGCACAGAATCTCGGTGGCCTTAATTCGTTTGTGAGTCTTCATTTTTCCTCTGCTTTTTTCCAGTCATTAAAGCCGTTCTCTCTGGAAAATCTGTCAGATCTGCTGGACATCAACGTACAATAGAAGCAGTAAACTGTGTCGTTTGATGAGCTGTAAATGAGCCACTTTCTCAAATGCTGTTTTCCGTTGTCATGGTTAGTGTAAAACATTGAATTTTTAAAATAACGATAACGCAGATGCAACTTATCCTGACTTTGATGTGATTGATAATGACGTCAAGATTCTGGATAGGAATCAGAGTCACTTCTGTTTTGATGCATCATAGCAGATTTTGATCAATAAAAAAAAGGAGCTTTACTCCAATAGGAAACCAAGTAGCTGGATCTGGACCATATGATAATAATTGACTATCCATGTCTGAAGTATCTGAAAGAGGTGATGAAGCAACACTTTTAATATCTTGATTTGATATGTTACTTTCGTTTTCTGCAGATGCACATGGTAGTGACGGTGGTTCTTCAGAAGGGATATATGGCGCTGGTTATTCATTAATTTCTATGCTCTTCAGTTTTGTTGCAGAGAAAAATTCTGTAAAGCGTTGTGTTTTTGCCAAGACAGCAGCATTTTTCTCATTCCTTTCTTTAAAGGCTTTTCTCTTCTGAGCTCCAGATTGTGAAACTTTCCGTGGCATTACTGAGCCTGTTTTTTCTGGCTTCTAAATTCTGTACTTTAAACTTTTTATATAAAGTACTTCAATAATAAATTGTAAGATTTTCCCAAGTTAGGATATAGCTGCCAGGGTCACGATGACCCTTGGTCTAAATTGTCTGAACCGAAATTACGTCCTACGTCTATTCCAAATTCCAAGGTCTAAATGTAGAATTACTTCAAGGTAAAAGAAGAATCTATTATAATGCGGAGTATGTCTTGATCGCCGGGATCGCCCGAATTGCGAACAACAACTTATGACCGTAAGAAGTTTAACAACGTAGCACAAATTAAATATTAACAATCTAGTATTAAAGTTTTGAACCTACCGACATAATGATACAATTTCTACGAAAGCAAAAAATCTATCAATACAAATCCAAACCCTAGTAATCAGTAAGTCAGTAGACCAGGGTGACGAACTGATTTTTGAGGAAGTAAATATAGAATAACAGCTGATTATGTAATTTGTTTGTCTTATATATTTGTAATTTCGTAGAAATATGTTCTGTTTTCTTTTATTAAGTACTACCTACATATTATACATATTTATTTTTTGTAAACAATTCAAGAAGCAGGAAAAAATATCGGAAGCAAAAAAGCATCAGGCCCAGATGGTGTACCACCAGAAGTTATTAAACCCATAGCTCGAAAAAAAAACGGATATTATAAAAAAAGTCTTAGATGCGCTCATCAAGAACATCAAATTCCCAAAAAGCTGGAAAACAGCAAAACTTATACTAATAAAAAACCAGACAAAAAAAACGTACCGACCAATATGTCTAATAAATACTGTAGGAAAACTGTATGAAAAAATCATAAATAACAGAATAGTATCTGAATTAAACGATAAAAACAGCATAGCCAGCAGCCAACACGGCTTTAGAAAAGGAAAATCCACAATAACTGCACTAGAGCAAATTAAAGAATTTGTAATAAAAGCAAAGAACAACAGAGACTTTGTAGCTATGGTTACGATAGACGTCAAAAACGCGTTTAACGAATTACTCTGGAAAGAAATAATCAAAGAAATGAACAAAAAAGAAATACCACAATATCTAATAGAAATTATTAAGGGATACTTAGAAGATGGAAGCATAACCATCGGAGAAAAGAAAACTAAGCTACAACTGACCTGTGGAGTGCCACGAGGTTCCGTCTTGGGACCTACGCTGTGGACTATATTTTATGACGAAATGTTACAGCTAAAACTTCCTATGGGGTGCAAAACAATCGCATATGCAGATGACTTAGCAATAATTGGAACAGGAAAAAACAAAACTAGAAGAAAAACTAAATAAAACCATACAAATAATTATGAAAAGAATCAAAGAGAAGAACATGCAAGTGGCCAGTGAAAAAACAGAAATCATAGTGTTAGAAGGCAGAAATACAATTAAAGAAATAAACATCAAAATAGAAGAAAAAGTTATCAAAAGCCAGAATAATATAAAGTACTTTGGAGTTCACATAGGAAAAAATTGGAATATGCGAATGCATATAAACGAAGCCATAAAAAAGCGGATAAGACTATTGCAGCGTTAGCAAAAATCATGTCCAATATAGACGGACCTAATACTAAAAAGAAGCAACTACTGGCAAGCGTGGCAAACTCTATGGTCCTATATGGATGGGAGATATGGAGAGAATTGACAGAAAAAGAAAAATGCAAGATAAAAATAGAAGGAGTCCAAAGGAAAGCTGGAATAAGAATTGCTAGAAGCTACAGAACAGTCTCCACAGCGGCAATACAAGTAATAAGCGAACAAATACCTTTGCACTTAATGATAGAGGAAAGAAAGCAATCCAGAGGGAAAACAAACAAAGAAAAACTACAAATAAGGGAAAACACTAAAGATAAATAGCAGGAAGAATGGAACCAGAATAACACCAAAGGGCAATGAACAAAAACAATAATAAAAGACATTAGACCCTGGTATAACAGAGAACACGGAGAATTAAGTTACGAACTTACACAGGTATTGACCGGACACGGGTGCTTTAAAGCTTATTTAAAGAGATTCAAGAAAACTGACGACGACAACTTTGTATGCTGCCAACATAAAGACATCACAGAACACGCAATATTCAAATGCGAAAAATGGAACTACGTAAGAAAGGAACTGATGGATCAAAATAAAATCGAAATTAGTGCGCGAAAACATAATAAATCACATGCTAAAAAATGAAGATCAATGAAATAAAATCAATAAGATAATCACGTATATTATACAAAGTAAAGAAAATGAAGAGAGATAAAAAGATAAAGAAAAAAATAAAGAAAAAAAAGTAAAAAAAAACAATTACATGAGATAAAGAAACAACCTAAATCCTAGGGCAAAGATGAATGCCATTAGGCGATTCCTTTGACCACTGTCAACAAATAAGAAAGAAGGTGGGGGTTTTAACCGGTAAGAGTCCGGCACTACCTTGCGGAATAGAAATATCTTCCCGCGAGGTGTCCATGATGGATTTCACTATTTACAAAAAAAAATAATAATAGTTATTGTTTTTTTTTGTGGAATTATTATATGTATTATAGTACAAACTCTTCTATTTTAGAATAACTATAACTATAAACTAGGTACTAATAAACGTTTAAATAAATTTCTATAAAATAGTTAGCATATTAAGTACCTATAAATATCCAAAAAAAGAAAATTAATAACGAAGGGCGCACTTTTTGTATTAGGCTTTGTGCGCCAAATTAGGTTAATACGCCACTGGTTGGCGATACAACTGAGTTAGTCGCCAGCAATAAAGTTGCGAGAAAATTCTCGTAGCACATTTTCGATCTGATCATTGTCATTGACTCATTCATAGTTAATCTTCAAATAATGACAGAAAGTTATTAAAATATCTATTATTACAATGATTATTAACAACAATAAAACATTGGATAATAACGTATTCTATTGTAAAGTTACTGAAAAAAAAGTACAGAAAGATGCTTGTTAACACGGAATATATATTTTCTAAATTATTTATGAAAAGTAAACCGAAAATATAATTAAACTTAATCTTCACACTACAGTAAAGCAATTTTATGGCGTAATAAATTACCACTAGTTTTTCATAATTTTTTTTTAGTAAAACCTTTTTCAGTATAATTCCAGTACAAAAAAAATTTGTGTAACAAATGAACTAATACCTATCTATACAATTTATGCAAATTAATTAATCTTGTTCTTTAAAAATTGCCATAGTAAATGTATGTAATAAAGTTTATTTCATATAATAGTTAACTTCAAGGTTAACGGTGATATGTGTGTAAAATTATTAAGATTAACGGGTACGTAACTTAATCTAATTTTAAATTAGATCGAAGTTCAACATAACTAAACATTGTCGTTTCATAATCAGAAGTTTTCGTTTTGTTCAACAGAAAACATGGCTTTGTCAAGTAAGTATGTTTTAGTAATTTAGATTAACTAACTATCGATAGAAGTGTTAATGCACAGCCACCGTTTGGTGCGTTTTCACAGCTAATATCATTATATTGGTCTATAGTTTGTCAAGAAAATACAGAATGAGATAGTCGTATCTGTTACTGTTACCTGCAAATATTAAAAGATTCTGCTATTTCACGTTTGTGTTATAGAAGCTCTGATCGTGACTTCACGTCGTCGTTTTACTATTACGCTTTAAGCGATTGATTTGGTTACTGAACAAAGATTCTTTTTACTGAAGTATTTAGATTGTTCTTATCGCCCACAAGTATGGTGGTTGCCACCATTAGTCCATTTCACTAATTTAAAATAATTTTAGCAAGTCGATGTACATATGTAGGTTCATTCTTATTGTTACGGAAAGTTCAGTCTAATTAAAATGGTATTTAAAAACTAGATCAATTAAATTCCAATTTAATTTGAGTTAGGTTAATGACACCAGGAACCACGTTCAAGAGGAAAATTTGGAATTTTCTTTTTATCTTATCTTACATCTTTAGCCTTGTTAATTGCTTATTTACATTTTTTTATATAAAGCTTTCGGCTAACTTGATTATGTTTACGATCGTTATTAATATTTAACTTTAAGTCGAGTATAATTATCTAGCTCTCAGCTTATAGTGTATTTGAGTATATTGTTACGAATTTTATTATTAAAACTAATTTATTTAAACGACTAAAAATATGTTTAACTTATACTTGAAATATGTACACTTTTAAATTAACCGAACTAATTAAATCTAATAATATTTAATAAAACACTTACAGTATAATTTATGTATAACAAACGCTATCACTTACACGAAGATAAGATAAAGTCCGCGGATAGCTTCACACAATTGTTTACACTAATATCACGTACAAGATTATTCTCCGTATATTTATGTACATACACGCGCTAACGACTTATTTATTTAGACTTGAATAATTATTACGGCAAGAACTGACCTACGATTTGTTTCTTCGGTATCTATACACATTTGGAAATCCTTCTCGAGTGTTCCCTATCTTTCGGTATATCTTTTAGAAGATGGATAACAACTTCCAGAAGGCTCTTGAATTTGCAGATAACTTCTCGAACGTTTCAATATGCTAGTTACGTGCATGACTTGAACTGAACCGAGTAACTTCATTAATTAATCACTACTTATTCAAGGCCGGTGTGATATTTAAGTCCGCAAATGCAAGCTTGCACTTTTCGTAATTTTTGGTAGTATTATTGCAAAGGTAATTTATTACAACTGCACTAATCAAGTCCAAGTCTAAAAAGTAAGTCATACGATATTCTCGCTACAGTATATGCAGAATGGGTCGCTTTTCTTTCGAATACCGTGCAGGTAGTTGGCAAAGCAGCCGTGCCCTGTCAACGCTTGCGATATGTGGTAATTTAATTCCCCGTGGTTTCTCTCTAGCCACGGAACAATGTTGGGAATCAAGCGCCGGATCCATTTGCTATTTGGGTCACTTTGCCATCTTGCCTGCCAGTGTTGGAGCGTTTCCTTTCTAGCTTCTTTTCTGGTACCGAGGCCTTCCCTCAGTCTGCGTGTTTACTTTGCTAAGAGGTCCTATGGGATAGTACCGGCAAGTAATTGTGCTGCTTCCGTGGCGGTAGTTCTATAACACATAATGATTTTCATGCAAACCCTTCTCTGCATTTTTTGGATTATACCCCGGTACTTTCCTATCTCCATCCTATCTATATGTATGCTTGATGTTACAACCGATGATACGAGACGCCGCTTCGACATACTCGGTCCGTTTACGTTTGGCATGATGATAGATATAGCAGCCGCCGTTTTGGCAGTTTTGATGGCTATCATCTTTACATGGTGTCCGTAGTTTAAGCACTTGTCTAGGTAGACGCCAAAATAGCGGACGTGGTTTTGTGGCACGACAGACTGATTGTGGACGGTAAAAGTGATGGGGCCCACACGGCCTGAGAAGACTATTGCTTCCGTCTTGTTTGGCGACAGTTCTAGCTCGTGATCTGAGAGCCATCTGTCGATCTGAGCTATCGCCGTGTTAGTTGTTATCGTGAGCTCGTCTTCGCATCTTGCACTGGACATGAGTGCGACATCATCCGCAAAGGCGATGATTTGCGCCGATGAACCCAAATCCAGCCTCAATAAGGCATCAAACGTGATGTTCCATAGGGTAGACCCTAGTACTGACCCTTACGGGACCCCGCAGGTCACCTGGACAGATTCCACGCCATCAGACCCTTGTATCATTAGAATCCTGTTTTCCAGGTAGCTTTCTATAATGTTCACAAGATACTTTCTTGCTCTTAAGGGCTTCTATAATGATTGGTCACGCTAATGAATTGAACGCATTTTTAACATCTAGCGTGACCAGGGCGCATAGTCTTCTTGTTCTCCAGGTGCCTGCTCGGGTCGTTGTGGCCCATCGGTCAACTCTTTCTAAGGCATCTATGGTGGACTTGCCTCGCATGAAGCCATATTGGTGCTCAGATAGCTCCCCTGACGCATCGATGCTGGATCTTAGTCTCTCAAGTATAAGGTGCTCGAACATTTTGGCAAATGTGTTTAATAGACATAGGGGTCTGTAGAACATAGCCGCATTAGCGCTCCTTTTCCCTTTGTTAAGTAGGACGAGCCTGGCCTTTATCCATATGTCCGGGAATGTTTGTGTTTGCAATAGGTGATTCATTAGTTGGGCAAATGATGTAGGGCTGTTAATAACGATCTCCGCCAAAGCTTCTGCCGGAATGCTGTCTGAGCCAGGAGCCCTTCTGTTATTTAAGTTCTAGGCCGCGGCCATTATTTTTTCATCTGTGAATGGGGATGTGGGGTATGCGATCGGTGACTTAGAGGTATTCCTTGAAGGTTTCTCTGGGAATAACTCTTTAACTATTGTGTGCAGTTGCTGCTGGTTGGGTTGCGCACCGGGCTGTGTTTTCCTTAACCTTTTTTTTGCTATCCTAGACCCCTTACCCCAAGGGTCATGGTCTACGCCTTTGTAGAGCTCCAGCCATGCCGTTCGCTTGGCGCATATATGGCTCTGCGGAGTTCCTTCTTACACTTCTTGTAGTGGTGGTTTTCTGTGGTTAATTGGCCGTTGGTTTTCTTATTGGCTCTCGCCGATGATCTTCTGGCGCGCTGGCATTCCCGTCGTAGTTCCACCAGTAGATCCCAGTTGCATTGTGCTTGTTTTCTTTGCGTCGGGGCATCGCAGCATTGGATCATTGTCTGTCAAGGTTTCCGGTGTTCCTTCTTTGCATAGGTGTATGAGACGGTCGAAGGTGTTTTTGAGTTTCTCTTTGTTCAGTCTATTAATATTCCATGATGTGAGAAATTGGCAGTGGTTATGGATAAGCATATCTGCGGCTATTTCATAAGTGATGTAATTGTAGTCGTTTAGCGACTCATCATGCATCACCATCCATCCCTTGATCTTGGAAGCTACAATCGCGCACGTAACATCGATTATAGAAATGGACCCGCGTGAGAAAAAGGTGGAGGTATGGCGATATCCGATAAGCCCTTAGGGGCCGTTAGCCAGGTGTCAGCCCTGGATTTATTTATGTTGGGTTCAGAGATCATCATTAGATCCACATTGTTAGCTCTGGCGGTCGCTAGTAGCAGATCGCGTGCCGCTTTTCTTTGCCTATGTTGATTTGGATAATACGTAACTTACTGTCCATGATTTATGAAGTAATCAGGTCTGTTCCTTCTGCAGCGGATTGTCCCGGTTCGGTCTTATCTGCATTCTTGCCCTTTCTGCTGAATCTAGGACAGGCCGACGTCCACAGTGTATGGTCTTGCACTTTGCACAGGAGGCATTCTTTGCTGTCTTTACACTCCTTTTTGCTGTGGCCCTCTTTTCCACAGGTGTAACAGCAGTGCTTTTTGTTGATTTCCTGACAGTTATTGACTGTATGACCGGTTTTCCAGCATCTTGAGCATTTATCATCTGCTTTTCTTTCGGCGATTCTGCAGGGAGTTATGCCAATTCTTATTGTTTTTAGCCCTAATAGGAATCTTTCTGTTGTCTGGTCCGTCACAACCGTTACTATTTGTTTTCTATTAGGTATGGCTGCATCCACTTCTTCTAATGTGGCCACTTCGTCGATGTTCTTAATGTGTAAGACTATTTTGTTTCTGCTCGTCGCTGTTACATTGGTGTCGGTTTTGGTAATTTCTTTCGCTAGGATTCCGTTTATGGATCGGGCTTTGGTTATATCTTCCGTGATTAGGAGCAGATTACCCTCTCTTGTCTTCTTGACTGTTTTAAAAATAAAATATAAACATAAATTAGTGAGGGCAACAACTATTACATATTATTGTAGTTTTTTTTCTGGCAATGTTGTTTACATACAAAGAGTTTGCACTCTTGGACATATCTTACAACGACTTCTTTTTGTGTTGTTTTGTGTCTGCCAAACAATATTTTTTTACGTCGCAAAACAAATAATAATTGAAAAATTTGTTATATATTATTAAACTTTGTTGAAAGAAACTCAGCTAAAAAAATATTGGGACAGTTGTAAAAGAAACTTAACAAGAGACAACAAAAACAACACGTCTGGGGTCAAAAAAAAACTCCAATGATAGTTGCAAGATTAAAGAGCGGGTACTGGCAGGTACCACTAGACCCATCCTCCAAACCACTTACGACACCATCACCTATCTCGGGCATATCGTGACCACCGAAGGCAACAGTCCGCTGCCATAGAAGCTCTCACAGCCGCCGACAAGCCTACAACCAGGAAGCATCTACGACGTTTCCTAGAGTTGTGTAACTGGTTGCGAGAGTGCATCTCTAACTGTGCAAAGATCCAAGCGCCGCTTAATGACATGCTGTGCACTGAATCTAAATTCGCTTGGATGTCAGTAGAAGAGGATGCGTTTCGCCAAACAAAAGAAGTCATTAAAGCCGAACTAAAACTCAGCCGCCCAGACTTTACCAAACCCTTCGTGCTTCAAAGGGACGCAAGAGGAGTCGACATTGCAGCGGTCCTTTACCAGGAAGGATTAAACAACC
This sequence comes from Aquatica leii, assembly GCA_035610365.1. Taxonomy (NCBI): domain Eukaryota; kingdom Metazoa; phylum Arthropoda; class Insecta; order Coleoptera; family Lampyridae; genus Aquatica; species Aquatica leii. Next base: position 27,408,333 of record CM069438.1, read on the forward strand.
GCCACATCATCAGCTACGCGAGTGCTAATCTACAACCACACGAGCAACGGTACCACGTCAACGAGAAAGAGGGTTTGGCGGTTATCTAGGCGATAAAGAAGTATCGTCCATATCTGGAAGACAGCCGATTTCTTTTGTGGTTAAATAAAATGAAAAACACCCGAAGAAGCTTACGCGGTGGTCCTTACTACTCCCAGAGTACACTTTCGATATCAAACACTGCGCCGGGAATACCAATGAACTCTCAGATCACTTGTCTCGCAACCCTGCAGATAAGCAAGTCGAGGAAGAGGTGTCAGAAAACAGGCGATTGTTGCTACCCGAGCAACCAGTGACGATGCACACCACAATAGCGGAGCTGCCAAATCGGGTAAAAGAAACCCAACAACAAGACCCGGCAACATCCACAACGATGCGCATTTGGGAAAGGGCGAAAACGCGACTAATCGCAGAAGACGATATTGAACTACAACAACAGTTAGTAGTTGAAGACGGCGTCCTTTATAAATTGCTAAAAGATCGGAAGGTCATAATTGTACCGGCACAAGCACAAGAAGCAGTAATTTTTGCCTACCACGACGACCCAACAGCTGAGCATCCGGGCGCAGAGGAAACTACTATGACAATCCAATTTCGTTGCTTCTGCTTGAACATAAAAGCCGACGTACCGAAGTAAGTAAAATCGTGTTGGGTATGCGCGGCATGTAAAAGAGGATTCATTCAAGGTCAAGCTACAATAATACCAAGACAACCAACGCATCCATGGGAAGTAGTATCGATTGACCTTATTAGTCCGTACGTTCCGACGCAAAGCAAAGAGAACTACGAGAAGCAACACGCGCGGCAACTGGTAACACTGTGATATCTCTACTAAAAAGCTTCGAAAAGATGAAGGTATTTATAACGTGTATTTTCAAAGAAATGCTTTTATTAAGGATTTACTTTCTTAACAAATGATACTAGTTCTGAATTCAGAAACGAAGATGTGTCTGTGGACGTCCAATCTGATAGTAATATAAATAAATTGGGTATTGTAAGTGGAAACTTCAGAAATACACATTTCTCAGAAGATGTTGGTGTTGGTTGGCTTGAACAGAAAACCTAAACTAGGTGACTATTGGTAAAAGTTGTATTGATCAAAGCCATCTAAGTACATGTCAAGAAACCGTTCAGAAATATGATTGTGGTTTTGACACTTTTTTGATAATTAGTGATGTTCCTCCGGCGACAGACGCTGCTAGATATGCTAAATGAAAAATTCAAAATAGGTTTTTTTTTACTAAAACTTATGCATCTATGAAAAAATTGTTTCGTAGTCTTCTCCAACAGCTTTTTCTTCCAGATTTCGTTCAAATTAGACGTCGTATGGTAGTTGTATTTTGCGACCGAGCATGACAAAGAATAGTGTTTGGCCTGTGCTCTCGTGTACACATAATCGGTATTCCATTAGAAGTGCAAGTACTGATCCTAGTTTCTTTGCTCTTCAAACACTACTTTGGCTAAGTACTTTGCCATTGTTTGATTCATCAGTTTAACCATTCCATCAGATTGAGGATGGAGAGGCGTTGTCCTAGTTTTCCTAATTGCCAACAATCGGCAAATTTTTTAAAACATTGCAGACTCAAAGTTGCGGCCTTGGTCAAAATGTAACTCCAACGTAACTTCAAACCGGCAAAAAAACTCTTTCACCAATTCCTCTGCGATTGTAACTGCTTGGGCGTTTACCTCCGTCTATTTTGTGAAATAATCCATCGCCACTAGGATCTATTTGTTTCCCAAATCAGATTATGGGACGGCTCCGCGATGTCAGACACTACCTTTTCTAAAAAGCTTCTCATGTTATACTATTTCAACGGTGCTTCTTTTTTGCTGGACCATTTCCTGATGCACAGACCGTGTACTTACGGTATTCCCCCTTTTTGCAGTTCACCCACTAGAATATTTCTCAAACTTTCTTTATGCCAAAGTATCTTTCTGATGTACTATCGTGCAGATTGTGCACCTGTACCACTCGGCACTTTGGCATTACTAACTGCAATCTGTTTTCTATGTCTTCGACACTTTCTAGAGATTGTTTAGGAAGGCCGTCTTCTGCTCCCAAAGAGCCCCACTGCGCCCAGTACGTGTTAATGTTTCTGACCCAGGTTGGTCGTCGGCCGTTTTCATCTCAGTTTAGAAGTTATTTTGAGATCGTTTTCTTGTTCGCGACGCAACTGTTCAGGTTCCTACATGTCATCAACCATAGCAGTTCTCCGGAGGCATTTGATTTTTTTTAAGTCAAAAACGTTGGTTGCCATGTCTACCGGACATGGTCCTCTAGACAAAGCATCAGCATTCCGATTACTGCTTCCGGCAAAGGTGTTTTGTGTCGTAGTCAATCCATCTTTGCCATCTGTCCTTCCGGATAACGAAACTGCACTAACCATTTCAAAGCGGCGTGATTTGTCCTGAATAAAAATTTTCGTCTATGTAAATATTTATAAAAGTGCTCTATGAACTTGACGGCTGCTAACAGCTCTGTTCTTGTCACGCAATAATTCTTATCTAACCGGAACAAAATCTTACTCAAATACGCGATGACTTTTTCTTGTCCATCTTGTACTTGTGAACGGACTGCATCTATGGTCACAATACTTGCATCGGTATCCAAAACAAAGTTTCCATCTTCTCTTGGATAACTTAAAATCGACAAAATGACTAGGTGATGGAAAGCGTTTTTGAAAAATTCATCTCATTTAAATTCTGCTCTTTCTTTAGTCAGTTTTGTCAAGAGTTTGGCAATATTGACAAATCTGTGTACAAATCGTCTACAAAAGGTGCACAACCCAAAAAAACTGCAAACTTGCTGCTTGTCAATCGGTCTTGGCTATGCTTGCACTACTCGGACTTTGTCTGGGTCAGCTTTTACTCTATCTTTAGATACGACGTGGCCAATATATTGCACTTTTTTAGGCTTGGTTTTAGATTTGCCTCACGTAGTCATTGGAATACTTTTGTCAAGTTGTTCAAGTGTTCTTCAAACGACTTTCCAACAACGATCACGTTGTTTAGGTAAACCCAGCACGTCTTCTAAGATAGTCCGCGCTTGATGGTTTCCATCAAATGCTCGAACGTTGCAGATGCGTTACACAGGCTAAAGGGCATCACAGTGAAGTACCACAAATCTAATAGTAAAAACCGTTTTTTCACGACCCTTGAATTTCAATTCTACTGGCCAATAACCACTCATTAAATCCAATGTGAAAAACTACTGAGATCTTGACAGGGCGTCTGACGTATCGTCAATTCTCGGTAAAGGGTAGCTGTCTTTTTTGGTCACGTCGTTATGTTGTCTATAGTCTACGCAAAACCTCGTTGATGCATCTTTCTTGTCTCTTTTGGTTAACTCTTTCCAAACTTTAGAGCGCTCTGGTTGTCTTCTTCTTAGGTTTAGTAGAATGTGTCGTCGCGATATCTTCTCGATGTTTTATATTCTCTGCGCGGGCACTTCTGCAGCACAACAGAGTTAATGACCGTCTCGTTGCGATGTTCCATCAAAACTTGGAGGTACAGCTTTAAATTTGTTAGTCGTTTCCTCCCGATGATCCATGCATAACTCTTGGCACTTACTGCGATGCAATAAAGTGTGATGTGAATAGTTACATTGTTTGCATTTAATTGCCCTACAATTTTGTATTGTATGATTGTATGATTATCTCAAAGATAGATAACACAATCTAAGTTTTTTATTATAACGTTCTTCTATAGACCCGTCCGCATTTTTTACAATAATATATTACATGGTTGTTTTTATAGGTAGTACAATGTAGTTTTGGTGTTGATAAAAGCGATGTTGTTTTAAATTTGTTAATTGGTAGATCAGAGTTTTTGATTCACAGAAGATTTAAACATGTGATTAGTTGCATCAATTGCTTGCAACGATTCGCATTTTTTGTTATTAAAATCTAATAGTGCATCTAAAGTTGGTATTTCGGATGTTAGTGCGAGTTCCCATTCGCGTTTCGTAAAATAATCAAATTTTGATGAAATAATTGGTACTAGTAATGGATCCCAATATCGGACTTGAATCTATAAGATCTTGATGGCCGGTTACACCAACACGATTTAAACTTAAGCAAAGCTCAAAAACTTAGATACAATTGTTAAAACCATAGCAACGTTTGTTTTTAAGCAGTGCTAAAGTTTAAGCCGTGTTGGTGCAACCGGCCGTAAGAGTTTTAACGTTAATTTTTACTGTATCGTGTAACTGCCGCAAAACAAGATGGCTACTTTTCGAAACTGACGCGGCGTTTAAGATTGACCACACATGCTCTTGGATAATTAATTCCTTGTTTTTGAAACGTTCCTTTAATAACTTCCATGCAAGTTCATAATTTGAATTAGCTAATTTTAATTATTCTATCGCACGATTGACTTCTCCGGTTAAAAATGTTTTTAAATAATTTCTAAATTTAATAACCTTGAATTTTGATGTACAAGTGAATTAAATGTTTTATTAAAACTTAACCAATCAGAGTACTTTCCGTTAAATGTTCGTAACTTAATTAGAGGTAAAGGTAATTTATGATTTTTATCTAACGAATTACTATTTGTTGAATTAATTACACATGGATTTTAGTTATTTTCGATTAAGCTAATTTTATCTAAAACTGATATTTGTTTATGTTAACAACACGTACGCGACGTATTTATGTTTCACTAGCCCGGGGCATTTATCTTAGCACGCATGTTAATCACTTATTTTTTTAAACCGACAAAAATTTTCGTTTTGATTTAATTCGAAAAACTTACCTCGTCTTCCTTGGAATACTTTATTTATATATTTATGTTATCTGTGTCTAAAACGTTCAACATTCTTCTGTAATTGCCTCAAAGTTGACAATAACTTCAAGAACATTTCACTATTATTCTTTATTTATTTATATCATTAGACTTAAAAATAAAGTTTTTTAATACAAAACTGAAGATTATTGCTATATGACAGCCCCAAGCCACGCCTCAAGGGTTTTAAATACAAAATCCAGTACCACGTAAAATTCCAAGATCCACGAAGCATAATATGCAAATCGAAGCGGTTGTACTAAAATATACACATGACGGCTTAGAATCCCCCAGTGTATATCTTGTGATATACTCAAGGAAGTTAAAGTGCTAAATTAGCAAAAGCAAGTATGTAGCCATTTGTCCTTTTGGTCACATCGTTAAGGTTTCTGTAATCTACGTAAAACCTTGTTGATCCTTTTTTCTTGTTTACTAGCACCGCTGGAGACGCCCATGTACTATTTAAAGGTTTAATCACACTTTCTCTTTTTATATTCGTAATTATTTGTTTGGTTTCTTGTTTTTTGGGAAAGAAAATCGGCGTGTATGTTGTCGCATCGACCGAACGTCTCCGGTATTAATTCTACGCTTCATAGCGTTAGTTCTTCATTTGGAATCCCTTTCTAACGCATCTTGATACTGCTGGATCAACACTTTACCTTTAACTAGCCGGTTTGCAAATCCTGGACTAACAAAGTTCAAAATCGTCGTAGCCAAGGAACTGAAAGACGGAGGCAAACAAACAAAATGCAAAACCGATGAATGAATCCCGATTTTATTTGGTCATACATGATGGTCGTATGGGTGTCTAGAAAAATTGTGAGAAACGGCGCAATGTTCAATTTTCTGGTGAGCGACATTCTTCAGCAGTTGGAAGACCCACTTTTCCAGCAGGTTAATGCTTGTTCTCACATAGTAAGACACTACGGATCAATTCGAAGAGGTTAATCTCTTGCTATAGCCAATTAGATCTCCCAACCTTTCGCTTGTTCAACACGTGTGAGGCATTATGGATCAAAGACTGAGAAACTTAGAGCATTCTCCACAGACACAGAAAGATCTCCGACATAAATTGCAAGTTGCTTGGGATACAATAACTCAAAAGAGTGATATGTGTTTTGTCTTGTTTTTGATTTTTTATGAACGATTCTTTATCGGTATTCTGTCTTCTCTTCTTTTGTTTTGATTATATTTGACATGTAGGCGTTTTTTAATCGATTTTTTAAATACAGACGCCAGTTGTAACCATCTTCTATAAATCACAGGTTGCTATTCTTTGCCAAGTTCGATTTTTTTATTTTTCATGTTTTTGAAGGTAAGGTCCCCGGTTTGGAACGGGATTGCAACTATGTATACTTTCTGTAAATTAGTAAAAACTTGTTTGTACAACTTTCTTCTATAGTTTTATATAGTCCGATACAGTTGCATTTTAGACTTTGTAATCGTTGCTTAATTTTGTGCGATTTTTTGGTAAAAGACCCGGTATTCGAGTTGGTTTTATTTGTTTTATGTACTTTGGCATTGATTGAGTAATTTAACGTTAATTTAATAAAGTTAGTTCACGTTTTTAATTTTTTCTTTGTCATTCAAATTTGTAAGTAAGTTTTGTATTCAATTCATTCAAAATTATTACGCTGCATAAATATTCGTATTCTGTATTTACGTTGATTTGATATTTTCTTTGTCCTGGGAAAATTCCAGATGCATCTAATTTATGTTTTCTTTTTCAGATACTATTGTAATTAAATATATTTTAACAGTTTGTTTTGTTTAAAAATTTATTGTATTAACTACTTTCTTAGTGCATTAGAATTCCGATAGACAGTTTAATTATTCGGTTTCAACACGTTAATCTTTATTAGTGTAATTGAATATTTTGGTTTATATACTTTTTTGTTGACGTTGCATCTTGCCTGCGCACTGAGTTTATAAGTATAGGTGGTTTTGGTTTTAGGGACAAGAAGTTTGCGAGTTTACAAATCATTAAAAACATATCGGAATGTAGTCCGGGTTGAGGGTTACTTCAGTAAATTTTTAGTTTAGTTAGTAGAGGTTTGTTTCTTCTAGTTCGTAACATTTGTGGCTTTTTAAAATTTTACATGCCTTCGAATTTTATTTTTACGGAATGTACGATTGTGTGTAAAGTTGTGCGACACAGTTCTACTTCGCCTAGGGCAGTTTAACGAGAATTTCCCGACGGATCCTTGTTTATTTGAGAGTATTCTTACAATTTTTTTTCTGCCAAGATCTGGCAACCTTATAGTGAACCAGAATCCTCTTCCTGGATCTACTACAAACATTCAAGGTGTTTATTTTGTACCGACTAAACCAATTTGGTGTATTTAATTATGCAAACATAGTGTCTTAAAAGCTTTGGGTTTTAAGCAGAATAAAGATAGTTGCGAGTTACCGATTTTATCGATTTTACAATTATTATATAGTAATCGTCTTTTGTGTATTTATAAAAAGTATACGTAATAAATTTTTAAATCATTTTTGTTTGACGTTAATCCGGAAAATCAATTTTTCTCGTAGTTTATTATTAAGATTTTCAATCTTGTTTTAAAATGAGTTATGAATTTATTTTATTTTGTTTTGTGTTTATTTAATTTCTATTAATGCGAATACGGCCGTGCGACTTCTAATGTAATTAAGTCATTTTTTTAATTTTTATTTCTTTAAATTTGTTTTGTTTGAACTGTAACGAATCGTTACAAATGTTAAAATTAAGTTGTATTATAGAGCTGTATTTAGTTTATTTTTAGTAGTATGTTTGAATTATTTTTATTAAGGAAACCGTTATTTATTTATTGTTGTTAAGATTTAGTTATTTTAATTTTTTTATCCGTATCCGTTGTTAAATAAATGTACAAAAGGGTTTTCCGCCGGGTATCGAACGCGCATCCAAGTTTGCGCTATACCCTTTTACCGGCGCTTTATCCGTTAGAGCGCATGTCATCCTTGCTTAGAACCGTTTTCCCTCTTCCGAACGTCAGCAAAAAACCGCAATCCCGACGCAAGAACAGCAGTTTCACTTGGAGCTCAAATCGAAAAGGATTCCGGGGTTTCTGTACACCAGCTGGACTTTGAATAAATAAAATTTTTTTTCATTTACTTATTGTGTATTTTATTTCCGTCGCTTCGTTTCGCTTTTAGGTCTGTTTAAAGCCCTGGACAACCGTCGAACAGGAGAGTAAACTTCTCGAATAAATCTGGCGCCCGAGAACCGTGCGTTTTGTTTTTGTTTAGTTTAGTTAAATGGTAACAAAGCCTTTATTCCGTCGGCATGTGCGTTATGTGGATTGAATATAATTTCAGATTTTAGTGGAAGACACTCTGTTTAAGGTAAATTCGACTCAGAGTGTGTTCATTAGCGGGCTTTTTGATTGGCAAGGTCCAGAAGTTCATTTTAAGTTTTACACTTTCCTTGCGCCCTTTGATTTTGACTTTTGTTTTTGTTTCATTTTGAATGTTTCCAAACAGTCACGAAGTTTGAGTACAATCCACACCTATCTTCACTGAACTCCGGCAAAACCTCGTTTATGTTACTTTCGTTGAAGCAACTTTTATTTTTTCCAGTTTTTGCACGTAACAACTTGTATAACTTTTGTATTCTATGCATTTAATTACTTGTACTTGTGTAAGTTAAATTATTTCAAGTGTTTGTTAATTTGTAATTAACTTCAATTGTTTGTCTTAGAACTTAACTTCTAGATAACTGTTTCAGTAAAACCATCTTACAACAACGGAATCATTACTACTCCAAACCACCACAAGTACAAACTGGACTCCAGAGGGCTAGGGTACGAGTTTTTTACCAGTTTTATGAAATACCGAACTAAAACGCTACAAGTAAGTATAATTACAATTTAAAAAACAATATAATAAAAACTAATTCAGATTAATGGATTCACTGGCGAAGAAGACACTTATGGATCGGCTTTGCAGAGAAGCATTCGTATCGCTCTAAAACTATTAGAATTTGGAGTTACACAAGATGATGTAATTTCAACGTGTTCTTTAAATCACATTAACAGCTGTATTCCTATTTTTGCGTCTCTTTTTATTGGCGTCAAATCGGCTTCATTAGATTATCAAATAATCAACAAAGAAGCAGTGCTTTTAATAGAACAAATCAGCCCTAAAGTAATATTTGTCGATTTTGAGTCGCTTCCTTTTATTGAATCTATTTTGAAACAATCGAATAAAACGACAATTATTGTTGTATTTGGAGAAACACCCAATTACATAAACTTTTTTGATCTTCTTTTGCCAAATCCTAGAGAACACGACTTCAAACCGGTAGAAATGAATGAAACTCAAACGGCGTTTGTATTTTTTACTAGTGGTTCTAACGGTATGCCTAAAGGAGTTTGTTTAAGCCACGGTGAGTTGCTCGAGCAAATTACTGTCGCTCTGTAAGTTTTCTGTGAAATTTAGTTACAAACTATTAATTGTATTTTCTAGCGACTTAAATGAACCTTTCGACCGCATATGGAACTTTACAACTTTTTACTGGTGTAGCAGTATTTATTTCTGGGCCATTTCGGTAATTAAAGGAGGTTGTAAAATTCTTGTTCCTTCATATAATGATCCAAACTTACTTTGGAAATCGATCACCGACTACAATCCCACGTTTATGTTTATAACACCTTACGAGTTAAGATGGATGTGCAAATATAAGTCGAGTGATGTAATTGTTGATAGTATAAGAACAGTGAGTATAGGTGGTGGAAGTTTGCCCGATCACGAACTGGTCAAATACAGAAATTTGTTTTCAAAAGCAAAAGTAACACCAGAATATGGATCAACTGAAGCTGGGTTAATACTTTTTTTTCAAACAGAGACCGAAAAAGACTTAGAATTTTATAACAAAAAAATACAATCAACAGGGTCGGTGTTAAACGGAATATCGTACAAGGCAAGTTGGTTTTTTGCTTAGTAATTAAAGATAAGTGTGTTTATAGATTGTCGATGTTGACACCGAAGAAATTTTAGGACCTTATCAAAAAGGAGAATTGCGCCTTAAGACCAAAGCTGTGTTTAGTGCTTATTATGGTGCTGACGCGGCAGATGAGTTTGACAGTGACGGCTGGTTTAAAACCGGCGACATATTTTACTATGACGACGATTATTATTTTTATTTCGTAGAAAGATTAAAAGTAATGATTAAATACCAAGCTTGGACTATATCTCCAAAGATAGTTGAAAATGTTCTGATGTCACGGGAAGATATTAGTGCTGTTTGCGTGATTGGAATTGAACACAGAGAAGACGACGAGCATCTTATGGCTGTTGTAGAGTTAAACAACGTGCATGTGATTGAAAAAGATTTTGAAAAAAATCTTAATCAATTTGTGGAAGAAAAACTAGGTGACAAATTTCTTCTTAAAGGAGGAGTCAGAATTGCCGATAAAATTCCATTTACAGCGTCTGGTAAATATGATATTAGAAAATTAAAGTCCATGTATAAAAATCAAGAATAAAGTTTAATATTTTACTATAATTTATTTTACACACTTAATAATATTTATACCAAGAAGAAGAACGTGCTAATGATGGTTGATAGTGACCATATCTTGATTTAAGTGAGCTGTGTTTCACGGTTTAAGGTTATATCGCCCAATCTGAAATATCGCCCGATTTCAAATCACCCGCTTAATCTAGATGTTTTTAGTGACCAATAAGGAAACTAATAGTAGTGCCGACCTTTTAGCAACCAATTGTAAATATTTGATAAAAACTGCATTAGATACCGGTAAATACCGCACCAATGACCGCGCTAACGTCAAGAGTGTTCTATTTATTTTGTTTTTGTAAGATTACGGTATCTTTGAATAATATTTATCTTAAAGCGTGTTACATGTCTTTGTTTTATAATTTTTTTAAAATATTTATTTTGAAATAAAATTAACGGTTGCACTGTTTATATACCGCTACTGATTGTCAATTCACTTTAAGGAGAAGGATAAACGCGATACAGCAACTAACGGCCATTTAACTTGTTTTTTACTTTTTTGAAACTGCTTTGAACGTTTGTGTATCTGAGCGTTATTTTACGATATCGGATGTGCTACGGAAAACACAATCTAGGTATTGGTCGGATTGTGTTAATTACACGTTCCATCGAGTTTTGTAGGATTACAATGCTGTCTTTGTACCAGGCTATTTTTGGAATATGTAACCTGTGGAGTCCACTTCGTTTTATGCAATCAGAAAAAACGAAAAAAAAAACTCGCGCCTGTTTTTGAAATATTAGTATCATATTACTTCGTTAATTTACTTCTGTAACTAATCAATCAACTTTATGCACATTACTTAGTATAGCGTATACCTTCTCGCATTTATACTGATTATGTCAGCCTGGTATGTACTACTTCTTATTTTCGTATAATTTTGCTTCTATGTAATCGGTTTTAATTGTATTCACTAACCGCCAGCCTTCAGTCTATAACTTATTTTATGTAATTATAACGCATAACATACTGATTTAAATTTCCTTTCAGTCGCAAATTTTATAATAACTGTAACCTTATGTATTGTCGTTGAGTACGTTGAGGTGAGTCATAGCCAAAGGCAAAACAACATTAATTGTCGTACATAAATTTATATACTATGCATATTTTCGTTCTTCAATCAAATAAAAGAGAGTAGTCAAAGTTACTACTGTTGACGAAGAATTGTCGGTTGGATAAGTTTTTGTGCTCAAGTTTTACATTTTTCTATTTATTATCATTATTGTCGATTGTCGACTTACTTTGCTACTGCATACTAGACGAAGTACTTTGATCGAGTAATATTTATAATTAAATTAAAACAAATTACTTATAACGTTTGTTGGTAATTGAATATAATTAGTTGTATGATGTGTTGACCGAACGAAACGGCCTACATCTTTATTATAGCTGTGATATTATTAAAGTAGTCGACGAATTTATAATTGTTATTGGTCTACCGCTTATTCTCTTTTATTTAAAATAATAATATTGTTGTTAGAAGTTGTGTTTTGCCAAATCGTTTCCTTTTTCAGTGATAAACAAGTTTAAACAACGTCTGTATTGAGTAATATTAGTTGTTTTGGCACTTTTTTAAATTTAGTGTAAGATTAGCACACCGAGACTTGCGACCCGCTTGTCGTTGTCTTTAAGTTACAAAAAAAACCTCGTAACAAATGATATTGTTATGTTAAAAATGTTCAGTGTGGTTTTTGTACTGTATGAATTACGTCTTGGAAGTTGCATACAAAACGACATCTATCCTTGCGACATATGTGACTACATTTTTCAATCGACCACTTTAATTTTATGTAGCACGTAAGTCAAACGCATATGTTGTTACAAGCTTCTAGTAATTTACGAACCCTACACGGCCAACTCACTGTAGGATTAAAACAATACCAGTCGAAAAGAGAGGAGGCTTAAGTAATTTTATTTTAATGGGTGCCAGATCTCTTTTTGCAGATATAGCTCCTGCTAGATCAGCACAGGAAGCTCGAAACTTTTATAAAATTGTTAACGTTCGTAAAGCTGGAGGAAACGAAGAAAGAAACCAAATCGTTAACAACAATTGTACTTTAATTAGTGTTAGAAGGATAACTTAGATTAAAATTTGAATCAGTAACAATTGGAGATAATCTGATAACATCGCAGTAGATAAATTTAGTTCGAGAGCAAGTACACGTAGGTACTAAAACACCAGAATTAACGGAAACTTACAATACAATTAATTCCTAAGTGCAACAACCAGGACATAGTACAAAAATCTTTGTAAGTAAATTACATTAATAATAATCATAATAATTCACAGTTGACGTAATCAGCATGCGATAACCATTTCACTTAAACTAATGGAATAATAGTAATATGAAGCAAATCATTTTAAACGTTTTGACAGAATTAGTGAATTTGATTTATGAGCAGTACCGTAGCGACAACGAATGGTTAAAATCAAAAATTGACTTACCAAGATTCAGGTGTATTTTCAGAAAACGTTTTCCTGCTGGCTTCCCGTAATCAAACTACCTAAAAATAATCGTTTCTACCTGGTGACTCACAAACTCTACAACAAGAAAAAAAAAACATTTATAAAATGCTGTTACATATGCCTTTTTGTCTAAGGTGGTATTAGTTATCAATTGCCTCCAAATGGAAATATCAATCGTATCTGGTACATATGCACTTTTGTACAGGGTGGTATTATTTAAACATCAATTGCCACCGAATAGAAATTCAATTGTATCTGCCCTTGTATCGCAGAGTTCTTAGGTTCAATGCTTTCTATTGGAACTTTTCCAACTTGTACAGACAAGGAAACCCAGATTTGAGAGGTAGTACCTTTAATCCAAAAAACGAATAGAAAACACTTACTCTGCGTTGAATAAATTAATTAGTTATAGATATTTTTATTATACGCCGTGTCACGTGGATGTTTTAAGAAAACTGTTTAATTAATTTACGCAGGCATCAGGTTATGTAGCGTACGATGTCAAAGTTAAATGACGGCGTAGAGAAATAAAAAAGTAACTTTAATTCAACCACTATACAGAGTAACGCATTTTTTTTAAACTTATGCATGTTACAGAATCCCCCCTCAGCAAGATAAAAACGTGGAGCGTGGATAACAAAACGAAACCTAAAATGCAGACAGAAATGTAGGCATATGCCAAAGACAGAACCATAAAATCCTAAACTAACCCAATTCCAAGAAACCCAACATCAGAATACCACAAATACAGGAGAAACAGATGTTTTCCAGAATCTTAAAAGACCGACAACCAAAACTGTAACAGAAGCGCACGAAGCAAATTGTATCTTCATGAAACCAAGAGTTATTTGATCCAAAAGCAAAGAAAAATACCAACACGGTTTACTAATTTCCGAAGCGCATAAAGCGATACCAAAAAGTAAGGTACACACAATTAGGAACCTAATATAGTAAGGACGTAAGCATCAAAAGAATTCCAGAGAAAGAATATAGAAAAGGTAGAAGTTTAGACAAGCGTCCAGGACTAAGTAGCTTTAAAATCTCTTTAATCCCAACCCTTAGATACAAAACCACCCTGATAACTATCCCTAAAATAAGTAACCCAAAACCCCAAGAGAAGAAAAGAAAGAACAGGAAAAAAATGCAAGAACTATCAATTGCTAAACGAACACTTGTTAATCATTAAACGTATAAGCTGATGAACGGAGTAGAATATCCTAAGTAAAAAACAAAGAAAAAAGTAGCAAAAGAGATATCCTAATAATGACTAGCAACATCGAAAAAAAACGACTAAGCGATAGTACATAAAGTAGAGAAAACGGAGTTGTAGTCTGTCTTAAGTTTCAGACTTACACAGCAAAACGAATAACTTACTAAGCTCAATGTAGCAAAAGAAAGAATCAACTAAAAAAGAAAATAAAGAGAAAAGAATATGGTTGCAGTGAATTCAAGAAAAAAACAAAGCTTAAGCCGAGAGAAGAAACTTTCAAAGCAATCAACCCAATTTAAAAGATAGAAAAATTCAGAACAAGAGACAGGAAAACTACTCGAAAGGTAGAAAGACCGAGAAAAGAAGAGGCCAGATGTTTTACATTGTCTAACTATAACTCTGTAAAAGATGGAAATAGTGAGCCAATCTTACAGCCCAAGCAACCGACCAAAAGGCGAACCTTCAGGAGGAACAAGGAAGGAGAAAGCAAATGTGGCATGCATGTGAGAAACTAATCAAAAAGAAGTAAAAAATATGAAAAGTAAGAAAAACAAGAAAATAAGAAAAGAGACAGACGGAAAAAGATAAGACAAGATGTAGATGTGTAATTCATTCTTCTCTCCGTAGAAGAAACGAAAGAGAGTGATCTTCAATGCCTAACCAACCGCCCTAGAAGTGAACCATAAAGAGAATAAAAAAAAAAGAAAACTGGTTGACACATAGAAAAGATAGAAAGGCTTCAAAAAGAAAACATGAAAAGTAGAAAAGATAAGAGATAGAGAAAGACGGAGAAAAATCAAAGCTTGATGTTAATGCCTGATTCGTTCTTCTCCCCATAAAAGAACAAAAAAAGAAACCATTTTACGGTGCCCATCCAACGGCCTTATTATAAAGAAAAAAAAAGAAAGAAAGAGAAAAGAAACGATAACAGCTAGAAAAGAAAAACTCAAATCGAAAGCAGAAAGAGAATCCTATACACGACGTAGCAATCCCAAAAAGGCCGACTAAGCGGATATAAGCGGACGTAAGATAGAAAAGAAGTAAACCAAAAGAAATGTACTAGAAACTTAAGCAAAGACAAGAATATCGGTGACAGCAATATACACCGGCCCAAAAAGTGAACTAGCATTTACGACGCTTGCGATGCCGATGAAAGAGAAGAGAATGATTAGAAGAAGGAGACAGTAAAGAATAGTTAGAAGCGACTGAAGCAGGAGATGCAAAAGCAATAGCAGCGGCTTTTACATCCGGAGAAATAATACGATCCTTATGTAGACGCGTAGGTCTCGTAGCGACACCAGTGTTGAAAGGCTTCATCGTACCTGGAAAAACGTGACGTAACCTAATAGGATTACTTCGCTGTACGTTCGAACAAGAACAGTGACGTATAAACTCAGCAATTTTAGGTCTCATATGAAGCCAGTAGAAATGACACCGAAGAGCCTCGAACGTACTCCTAACACTGCGGTGTTTGCGCTCAGATAGAAGATGGTAATCGTAGATTAGTTGTTTGCGTTAGTCCAAAGGAACAACTAATTTCCACGCGCAAGAATCAGACAAAGAAATGCGTACACGTTTATATAGAAGACGTTTCACAATACACCCACGAGAGAAACAACGAGGAAAAGCAGAAACTTCAAAAACCAAACCTAAGTACCAAGGATCGGTAGTAAGCCTAATAATCCTAGAAACTGAAAAAAAATTTGAAGAAAGAGAAGCTAAAGAACGAGCAGGACGTACAAGTTTCTCAGCTTTAGAATGACAGTGCATACAAGTATTAGACTCAAGAGTAGTTATAAAAGAAAGAATTGAAGGAGTATTAAGAGAATCAGCAACAACATAAGCAGAAGCTGTTGAAGTAGCAGTCCTAATCAAAGATGGTTCTAAAAGTATGTCATTTCTTTCGGATGTTCTTCTCCTTCTTCTTCTTTTTGAAAGCCTAGAGGCTTGTTATACCGAGTATTGCTTTCTTTGGGAGGCTGAAGCAGAAGACCAGCTGTCCTTCCATCGATTTGGAGGTCTTCTTGGTGGTCGTTTGGATGCTAGTCTATAGTTTCTGGCAGTTTTTGCAAGCCGGTTATTATCCATTCTATATACGTGTTTGTTTTAGAACCTTCTGCAAACACGTGTTCATCTTACGACATCCTCCACGTTGCATTCTGCACGGATGTCGTCGTTCCTTCTTAGATCTCTAATCGTGTTTCCCGAGATCATGCGTAGTACCTTCATTTTAGAGGTGCAAGCAATTCTTTTAGTTTTAACAGTATCGGTTCTTGTTTCTGTTGCGTAAGTTGATATGTGTTTGTTTTTCCATATAGTTGTTTTTGAAGGCTCCAGCTATTCTCGCTGATTTGTTAATTTGGTGCCTCACACTAATCTTAAGGATTCCGTACAGTGCTATAGTGGATCCTAGATAGTTGAACTCAGAGACTTGTTCAATTACTTTACCATTCAGTTCCAGTTTACATCTGCGCGGATCTCTCGCAATCACCATGCATTCTGTTTTTATAGTAGAAATTTTTATGTTTAATTTTTGAGCTTCAATCTTGAACGATTGTAATTCTAACATTATTTCTTGATCTTTTCCACTAAAAGAGGTTACATTCCAGCATGCCAAACGCAGCTGGTTCTTTTGATTATTCTCAATTTTATTTTTCCTGTTTGGTTCGTCAACGTTTTATTAATCCTGTTCCGATGCGATATTTGAGATCTGTGAGCAGTTTATCTATTTCACAAAGGGTAGGTCGCTGGTCTCGCCCTTCAACCCTACTCAATCCACCCATCGATGTTGCAGGCGAAGTTTTTTCGGATGTTAGAAGACTAAAAAAAATTGCTACATTTAAAGTTGGACTCCAAACGTTTGCCTCAAGAGACCAATTGAGAAAAAGACGTAATATCCACAAGTGCGAAATGAAATTGGTAAAACGGAGACAAATTGCGGCGAATGATTTTAAGCTGGGTCTTTTCTAAAACCAGTTCTAACAATTGCATAAAAAGATATCGCATAGTAGTAACGTACATCCTAATCGATTCCTTAGGTTTCATCACTCGGTTACGAATAGTGTCCATGACCCGTTCATCATAATCTAAAGGCAGAAATTCTGTTTTCAACATTGCAACAACCTCATTCCACGAATGTAAAGTATGTCGTTTACTTCTAAACACAAAAAAAGCTTTACCCGATAACACTTCCGGAGCTAAAAGAAAAAGTTGATGCTGAAAAACTCCACGAGACAAACACAATTCGTCAATACGGATAAGAAACTCGATAAGTACAAACAGATCTTCACCAGAGAAAGTAACATTCCAATCAGCCAAGTTCATTTCCGAATTAGAGTCTGATGAAGTAAGAAGTGGTGGCTCCTTGTCTAAAGAATACATAATTAACAAACGCCTAACTAGAAATGCAATCAAACCTAAAGCAAATCGACAACCACAGCAAAGTCAAACCAACAGTATATTCTACCTTATTCTAAATTAACTAATTAAACAACTAGTGAATGATGGTATCATAAGAAAATCTTAATTCAAGAAAATTGCTAAAATAAATAAAGACAATTGTTATAAGAAAATCAAGCCCCACGTTGGCCGCCAAGATTTGTTACAAGCTTTTAGTAATTTACGAACTTTGCACGGCCAACTTACTGTAGGATTGAAACAATACCTGTCGAAGAGAGGGAAGGTTTAAGTGATTTTATTTTAATGGGCGCCAGATCTCTTTTTGCAGATAAAGCTGTAGTTCTACATCGTTCTGTTTTTTAATGTTTCTTCTTTGTTGAAATAAATATATGTGTTTTATTATTTGTTTTTTTTTCAGTGTTGAACAGATTTAAACGGTATCTCTCATTAATAATTTCACACCGTTTTGGCGCCTTTTTAAATCAATTTATGATTAGTACACCGAGAGCTACGACCATCTCGCAACTTCTAAACGTAAACTAAACATGATTTAAAATATGGGAAAGAATCTCACAAGCATCCGAAGTAAGTAAACAACAGAAATGATAGAAAAAGCCCTTAAGTTACTTAGACAAGAGCGCAGTCAAAGATATGTGAAACATGTAGCATTCTAAAAACGAATTTATGGAATTACTTAAAACTGGAAATAAAAAATCTATCTACTCGCATAATAAGACTTTCTAGTATGGGGTTGCCACTCATCAAAGTCAGAAAGAAAAAGTGTATTCAGCTATTGCAAGAACAATCATCTTACTACCAAATCGCCAAGAAAAAATCTCAAAAAACTCAAAAGTTAAATCCATGTATTGTAAAAGACTATTCAAATATTAGCCTTATTACTAGGCATGATACCTCTGTTAATGGTTAGTTCATTAAGGACCTCAATGGATCTACAATAATTGTCCAAGGAAGAATAGAGATCGATACGTGAAGATTCGTCCCAATTTCTTTTTAATTTCCATAGCTCTTGTAACAGAATTTTTGCTGTTATGGTGACCGGTGTTAAAAATCCTAAAGGGTCAAAAATCTTTGCGATGCCTGACAATGTAATACTGAAACGTTCTCAAATTCAAGAACTCTCTCGAAGTTGTTATCCATCTTCTAGAACGTATACCGAAAGATATGGAACATTCGAGAAGGATTCCCAAAATGTGTATAAATACGGAACAAGCAAAACGTAGGTCAGTTATTTCCCGTAATTCAAAGACGACGGTGTTAAGAAGATTATTCGAGTCTAGATATATAAATATTTAACGCGTGTGAGATAAATAACTTTAACGTAAACAATAAGTGTTAAACAAGTGCGTGACTTTATCTTATCTTCGTGTCAGCGATAGCACTATATATAAATTAGTGTAAGTGTTTTTATTAAATATTTTTAGATTTAATTAGTTTGATTAGTTTAAACGTGTATATATTTGTAGTATAAATAAATTAATTTTAATAATAATAAAATTCGTTACAATACGTTTTGACTTTTTATCACGACCTACAAATAGCTAAATGAAAATTTTTCGCAAGTGGAAACTCGCATTACTTAAAATGCTGACAATTTCCTTCCTGATTTTATTCACGTTATCAACCGTGTCAGCACCTGTCAGTAAAAAATCAACGTAAAAATCCTGCATAATTATACGTAAACCTAAGGGTTACCTTTTGATATTGTCTATAGCAACTTGCTGAAAGCACCTAGTAGCTAAAAATGAAGCCGGTCCTGTACCATATGTGACAGCAGATACCTCATAGGTTTTAAATTTATCTGATAATAAAAACCGCCACAGTATACGCTGAAACTTAGTTTCTTTAGGATTTACTAAGACTTAAGCCTATACATTTTTGCAATGTCGGCATCTAGAACATATTTATACGTTCTAAATTGCGTTAATATAGAAACAAGTGACTTTTGTATAGTTGGCCCTACTATTAAAACGTCATTTAACGATTTACCACTAGTTGACTTAGCGGAACCATCAAACACTACTCGCAGTTTTGTTGTCAGACTTTCGTTTTTTATAACAGGATGATGTGGCAAATAGAATTTTTTAATACTTTCCAAATCCTTGCAGTTAGAAATTTCTTTCATGTGACCTAACTCTAAAAACCCTTTAATAAACTTATCATATTCATGCTTTACGTTAGGTTTGCAAGCTAGTATTTTCTATAGATTTAAGAAACGTCTTAGTGCTATATCCCTAGAATTACCCAGCTGACCTGGCCCTGATTTGAATAGTAGCCTTACGAGACTGTAGTAACACCTAATATAAGTTTAGTAGTATAGTAATTAGTATAGTATTCCCATTCTTTAGGAGTCAAAACTCCGCATGGTATCTTTAGTTAGATTTTTTTTTCTCTGGGGTTTGCTTTGCTAGTATAGTATAGTTAGTGGTTTAAACGACAGCAACGCCCTCACTGTATATATTACGTTCCGCTTTGTCGGCTTTTCGGTGTTGTCTGTCATTGATAGAAAGTTTATCCTTTTCTTTGGTTCTTTTGGAAGGCTTATCTTCTTGAATTCCTTTTATTTAGCTTACTTAGTATGTAAGGTTACTCTCGGATTATTCTATCCCGCTTGTCGGCTTTTGGAATGTTTAAAACAAGTTTCTTTTGTTTTGTTCTACAGCTAAACTCTTGGATATCACCGATTCTATCTACTTTGGGCGGTTGGTTGGGCATTGTAGGGTAGGTCACTCGAGGTCGGCTATCTAGGGAGAGGTAGTCGAGCCGTACAACAACATCTGTACTCTCTTTTCTCCTTCTGTCTTCCTGTCTTTCTTTCTCTTCTTTCGATCTGTCACCATGAGTGGGGGGGCGCCTGTTGTGGGAATTTGACGGCTATGCGTTCGGGAAGGTTGGTTGTCTCCGACCCGGTAGCCCCAAGCTCTGGACCAGGCATGATACCTTTCGGGGGCCGTAACGGCGGACTTGGTGGAGCTTGGCGGGGATGACCAATTCTTCTTAACCGGCGCATAGGATGTTGTGGTTGTACAGCAGGCACCGCTTCCGGCTACAGTCTAGCAATTGCAGGCTGTAGTCCTTTTATTTTGGAATTGTGGGCAAAATTTTGGGATGCTTCTATTCTTTTTCTTTTATCTACTTTCAGGGTGGGAGGGATTTTCCTGGGTCTTGTTCCTCCTGATCATGGATCAGATTCCTTCCTGGGTGGGAGGAAGACTATTGTGGTCAAGCAAGTACTGGTTGCGGTGACGCGCGCTTGTGTGGACTAACGTTGGGGGGCCCAACGACGCGTTTTTCCATCTTATCGCGAGGGCTTGAGGTGTGGTTAAGACTTCGACGCCACACAATCGTCCGGCACTTCAACGAGGAAACCTTAGACTGTGATAGGATTCCCGGGTTAATTTCCTAGTCTCGTGGGTTTGGGTACCGTTCCTCTTCCATCTTCCTTTAGTACCTTGTCCTTATCCTGAGGGGTTTCTTGGGCTTAGTATTCAGGGTGGTTTTATACTTAAGGGTTGGGGTTTAAGGGGATTTTAGGGCTACTTAGTCCTGGACGCTTGTCCAAACTTCTACCTTTCCTATATTCTTTTCTTTTCTCTGGAATTCTGTTGATACTTACGTCCTTACTGTATTGGGTTACTGATTGTTTGTACCTTACTTTTTGGTATCGCTTTATGCGCTTCGGAAATTAGTAAACCGTGTTGGTATTTTTCTTTGCTTTTAGATCAAATTACTCTTGGTTTCTTGGAGATACCTTTCGCTTCGTGCGCTTCTGTTACAGTTTTGGTTGTCGGCATTCTTAAGCTTCTGGAAAACCTCTGTCTCTTCTGTATTTGTGGTAATCTGATGAGATTACACGGGGTTGGGTTTCTTGGAATTGGGTTGGTTTTGGATTTAAGGGTTCTATCCTTGGCGTATGCCTAAATTTCTGTCTTCATTTTAGCTTTTGTTTCGTTATCTCCGCTCCACGCTTTTATCTTGCTGGGGGGGGGGGGAGGAATTCTGTTACGTGCATAAATTTAAATAATGCATTACCCTGTATATCAATTTAATTAAAATTACTTTGATATTTCTTGATGCCATCTATCGGGTTCGTTGGTCGCTTTGACGCAGACGACATCCGGTGTCTTCTCCGACATTTTAACTTTAACATCGTAGCTGGTAATATCTAGGGTTGCGTGAGTGAAAGTTCGTTCTCTAAATTCATCCACGTGTTAGGGACACGATGGAAATTATGTAGTTTCCTTAATTAACTAATTTGCTCTCGCAGCGTAAGTGATTTTATTTCTTTCTTTAATTAAAGGTAATTTTTATGTCTTTTTGGTTAGCCGCCATGTGCCACCTAATAACTAAGGGCATTCTGGTTATAATTTAAAGCCCATCAGGGAAAGTTTGTGATTTCGTTGCGATCGAGGGGTGTTCGTATCGTCACCGGCTATTCTTACCACCATCCGGCCCATGAATTCAAGTCGATACCGAAAGACGAGAGATAACCCTCGACGAATATTGTGTTGGAACGATTCTAAATATTTATAAGGCCTACTGTTGGAATTAATTAAATCATAGAAAAGGGTATAACAGCATCCGACGTTCGGTTTGTGTTATGTGTACATTTTAAAATTTAAGTAATGACTTTGTAGATTTGGATTTCGTGAGCTATTAGGTTGACACGGATTGTGATTAAAATTATTTACAGGGTACGTGTCGCAGGAAGTACTTCCTCCGCACAAAAGGAACGCCTGTATTGGTGGTAAGTGTTTTTATAAATTTTCTTTCGTCGTCAACGAGGTTACTCACGAAACTTACACTAATCATAACTTCGTACTGATTACCGTAATTATAATATCATTAATTAGTAAATTTGCTTATACCACGTATGCTGTTTATGCTTATTTGTTGTGATAATTTGATGTTAATGCTATACTAATTTTGCCTTATTGTCGTTAATGCCATATTACTAATTATGTAAACGATATTTACTGCGAACTATTCGTCGCCATGTTCTTCACTTATGTCATGTAAGTTGCCTATCTTACTGTGATTTTGTATATTCTCGCTAGTACCTACTCAGATTTGACTATTTAATTCTTACTATATTTATCGTGATAGAGTAATTAAAGTACCATTGTTATTAACGATTGAGTTTCTTTTCCTTTTATTCGTTTCTTTCAGCAGTTACGAACCTTAACACCTAGTTACAAGTTTCTTACCATTCTGTTGTGAGCAGGCAGAACTGACTTTGGATAGGCTCTGGCGCCCTTAATTATCTTTTATATACTTCTAGAAAACCTACCCCTCTCTCCGACTATTGAGAGTTGGCCGTGCAGGTTCGTAAAACAGCTAAAGCTTGTAACAAACCGTGCATCACTTGCGCGTGAGTAATTATCTAAAAAATGTTTTTCACACCGTTGCTCTTTGTAAGAGTATTTGTCGTTTATCCGAATATTGTCTATTTGCCAAAATCCTTCTAATTTCTGGTCTAAGCTATTCGCGACAAAGTTGCAACTAACAGTAGATTTAACATTTCCGACCCCAATTTTGCCTCCAATAACCCATCCTAATTTGATTTTTTGAAAACCTTGTTCAGATTTGTGACTCTGAAGTTGCCCAATACACAACATATGCCAGAATAATTCTGCGTCTAAAAGTAGATCAATTTCCCCAGGAATGTAAAAGTTTCGGTCTGCAAGAGTAATATTTTTAGAGATGTATAAATATAACAGCTCGTGTCCTCCTATTTAAACGAGAACCTATTACGTTAACTTTATGTTCGACAACATTATTAGAATTAGCTACACCCGTCACAAAAAGCTGCGTATATTTGATTGGAAGCCCTAATTTATTTGTTAACGCCTGAGTAATAAAATTTGTCTGAAATCCTAAATCAAGGAGAGCCCTGCAAGAATGTGTAACCGGCGTTGAAACTTAGTCGTGAATCTTTTATGTAAGACCCCGTATTCAGATTCATCTGGCTGACTTTTCTGTTTTTCTGTTTTTTTTTAACGATTGATTAGTTCAATGTTAGCATCGAAAACGTTTTACTCGTTATTTTATTACGTTTGATTTAAGTTTATTTGTATTTAATAGTTATTTCACAATTATTACTGGTATTTTTTTTAAAACGCATAAAGTTCCGTGGTTTTGATTTTGATTTAGTGTTTTTACTTTTGGTTATCTCAGTAGAATAACAACTCTATCTAATTTACGATTTTCTTTTTGGAATGTAATTTGATCAATTTTTCTTGGTATCTATACTTTTGTTTATGTTGAGTTCATTTACGAGCGCAATTTGGACCACCTGATAATTTAACGGAGTAAGCATTTTCTGTGAGAAGATTTTCTTTCTTTCGAGTACCTACGTGACATAACGCACGTGGCAATTATATTTTTCATCTTTGTTAATTTACTTTGTTTAGTGTTCCATCTTTTACAAAGATTTTACGGCGCAAGTTTATTGAATTAAGTGGGATTACGAGGTGTTATAAGGAGTAAAATTTTGATTTTGAGGGTATTGATTGTTTTCGGTAGCAATTAAGAAATATCGGGTACCGTGATGTAGTTGAGTGGTCGGGGTACTTTTACCCTATCGTGATGTAATACCGCGGAGGTTAGATGGGACCGTAAAAATTAAGTGTAGTGGTGGAAAAGTGTGATTTTCCAAATTTCGTAATTTACGGTTTAAATAGTCTTCATGGTTTCCAAAAATAAAACTCACGTTTCAAGTTGGATATGCAATCGATGGGTTGTGCTAAATCCAGTCTTCGCATTTGTGCGGATTTCATTTAAGTGTTAAAAAGAAAATTCTTCCGCCGTCATTGCAATTGTTTGGCGTACCTTTCAACGTTTTTCTTCCTGTAGACAACTGGCCACCTAGAACCAACCACAGGTTCTTTCCTGAAGTTACGACAATTCAAGGTATTTATTTTGCACCATTTATTTATTCGTGAAGTTATTATTTACGTGATTAAGTGTTAAAAGCTTTGAATTTCAAGTAAAAAATTACAAGTGTCTCGAATGGATTTAACGTTAATGTAACTAATTATTGTCCGTATTTATCGGAACTGTGACATAATCCCGAGTTAAAAATTTATTAAACGGGACCGAATTTTCGATTCAAGATATATATATATATATTAGTTTTATATTAAATAAGTTTATTTCTTTTGTAAATGAGTAATTTCGACGCGCACACGGCCGTGATAAATTAAGATTTACTAAATTGTGCTTGGTTTTATTAAATTCTGTATTTTGTATTTTCTTATTTTGTTTTTGTGCATTTATTCAAATAATTTTAAATTTTGTTTTTTTTTATCAAACGTTCATTTACGTACCTTTAATTTTTTTTGTTATTTTATTCTTATTTTTTGTTGTTGTGTGTTCAAATAAATGCTAAATTGTTAAATGTAAAGAGCTTTTAATTCCGTCGGCTTCCGCGTGTGTAACTTTATTAATTTATTTCAGATTTTAGTTAGATACGCTTTAATAAGGTAAGTCCGTTTAGAGTGTATCCCTCAGGAGCGGGCTTGTGGTTGGCAAAGGCCAGAAGTCCATTAAGCTTTACTCCTTCCTGGCGCCCCTTTGATTTCGACATTATTACTTTTCGATTTTGTGTTTTTCGTCGAGTTATCCAATTCAATCACGAAACTTTTAAATATAACCCACCCCGTCTTCACTGAGCAGCGGCACAACATCATTTGTCTTACCTCATTTCAGGCAGTAACATAGTTCCAACTTTTGCATGTAACAAATGCCAGTTTCCCTTGTAATCTTATATGTTAATTACTGCTGTCGATAAAAGCACCTCACGATGATTACTGATATGGAGACACTGAGAAATATTTGTTAAATTTGCAGATGAGGTACTAGGCACTGAGTTAAGAGTTACTTTCTTAGAACTAGTATCTTGAGCAGACGACGCTGAACTTGATTCTAAATGCAACAACGAGTTATATTTCTTATTACACTTAGCGCATTTTTTAGCTTTGCAATAAAACGTAGTGTGATTTGAGTTAAAGCAATTAATGCAAAAACGCTTTTATCCTTTATTTTGGTGATTCGTGTTTCCATTGGAAAAGATACAAATACTTCAGACGTTCTAATAGCGTGATCTTTGTTGCAAAATTGACAACTATTACTTATTGAAGCGCTGTGCAATGTGATCCTTTTATTTCAAGGCTCCCTATTGTTAACAGAATCATTTTATTTATCAATTATTTCTAGAGTTTGACACTTTCTTTCTGAAAATTGTATTAAGTTATCTAAGGTGTGATATTTCTTATCAGGAACCGTTATCTCCCATTCATTTAATGTGATTACATCTAATTTACTAGATAACAAGTGAATTAAAAAATCATTCCAATACTCCGTCGGACGCTTTAATGCTTTTAATGCTCGTAAGTGATTTTGAAACGTGTCAATAATAGACCGTATGCAGGTTTAACATTCCTTGCTAATTCGTAGAATGTCAAACATGGACTTAATGTGCTTTTGAATTATTAGTCTTTAATTGTCATACCGATGATTTAACATGTCCCATGCAACGAGATAATTTAATGCGGAAATTGCTAAAGTTTGCGGCTTCGCTCTTTAAAGAGGATTTCCGATAGTGTAATTTTTGAATATCACTTATCGTTTCGTTATTATGAACCAAAGCTTGAAATGTATTAAAAAACGACACCTACTCGTCAAAATTACCAAAAAAACAAGCAAATTTAATCTAGGCAATCTTAATTGATTATTATAATCACCGCTAACACTGTTGCGTATACTATATTCACCCGTGTTAAATTGATCATTTTTAATTATTTTTTTAGCCCTAGACAAAAGATTATAATAAGAGTTTTCAAATAATTGGCGCTCATTCGGGCCCACCTCATCTTCATTAACTGGCAATAATTCAAGTTCTGATTAAACGTTATTAAATTTATCGTTCAATCTGATAAAATCGTCTATTCTAAGCTTTACTTTATCAACATTATTAGTACTTAATAAATCTAAATAATTTTAAAAACGAGTAACAGATCCTTTGATTTTTCCACGTTTTATTGTAAGAGCTTTAACTTCTGTTGAGACAATTTCGACGCAGTAGGATAAAAGCAACGGATAAAAATGGCAACTTACCAAACTAGGTTAAGAAGAATTCTTCTGCTTTGAACTCTTTAACTAGATTGGAGTTTGTAAGATACAGATGATCACAATGGATGCAATCCGGCTCGAAGGACCACGATTTGAGAACTTACGTTCTCGTCCAAGATGTGTTTTGATTTAATAAATGCAAAAAATACACCGTCTATGTAGCTGCTGCACAACTTCACGCACTTTCTCGTAAACGTATTCGTGCGCGTTGCATTAATAATACGAGGTTTAATATAAAAATTATATTTGCAAACACCACTAATACTACATATATTTTTCAAATTATTATTCTAAATAACCGTCTCAGACCAGAAGTTGCAAGTTGCTATTACACTGAAAGCAAAAATAAAACTGATAATTTTAAATTAAAAAATATTTAGGTTGCATTCAACCTTCCATTTCCTTTAATTACAGGGCCAATTTTTATTGATCGATAATAACAAAAAAAGAAAAGTGTCCGTTATATAATATGAAACAGATTAAACAAAGAAGCTTTAACAAATAAGAAACCAAGGCTTAAGACGGTGGAAATACTATTGGTACCGATCAATGTTATCTATTATACCATTCTTTATACAAAGATTATTCTTAAGAGAAAACAAATGTACAATAAACAAACATACTTATTAATTAATAATTAATACTATAATAAAAATTCTAACTACAATAATTTCTTTGAGGCACGAACATGAGGACCACACACGGATGTCATGAAGTAAAGAACAAGATCCTACGTTGGGCGCCAATTTGTTGCCAGTTCAAATACAGATAACATATTCTCAAAAAAAATTATTTAATAACGCACAACTGATCAAACTTTTTGTAGATAATTCTACACTTAGTAGATTTGCTATTTGAGCAACAGACGTAATTTTGGTTGCTCAACTTATACTTAGAAGTGTCCGTTTATTTTATAGGTTGAAGTATACAGTAGTTTAGAATGCTGTAGGTGCAGCTACTTTGTTCCTACAGAAAAACGATTTTTTTAATGTTTTTAACAGATTTTGCATAATTAATAAGCGTAGATTAGTTAAGTTAATACGTTGGTAGGTAAGCATCTTTAATTATTTGCAATATAAAGATAAACAAATTAACAATGATTAGTTTGAATATTACAGTACGTCTGAGACCTGCTTAGGAATAAATCTTAAATATTGTGATAAAAGCTGGTTCTTAACGTTGTTTACCGTTAAATTCTATTTTTTAAAAATCACAATGCAAAATAATGTAATAAAATGTGCAGTAATTGAGATTAACAAATATAAGCCGCAATTAAATTCAAAATTATTTTCTATATAAATAAAAAGCTTAGTTTTTATATTTAAGTCATCGTTTATGTTTAACGAAACCCATGGCCTTGTCAAGTAAGTATTTTAATTTTATTATTTTCTATTCTTTTTAAAAAACTTTAGAAGTTGAAATTAATAGACTTCTTTTGGCTTGATATTCTTCAGCATATTTTGAATTGTTTTCTACTCCAATTGGTTTAAACCGCAACTAAATTTAAGTTTTCTAACGTTGTACACATATTATATTTATTACTTTCCAAATTCGTAAAATTACGGTCTGTTAGATT
Source organism: Aquatica leii (assembly GCA_035610365.1). Classification (NCBI taxonomy): domain Eukaryota; kingdom Metazoa; phylum Arthropoda; class Insecta; order Coleoptera; family Lampyridae; genus Aquatica; species Aquatica leii. The sequence continues at coordinate 27,436,472 of CM069438.1, forward strand.
TCACTGGTTTCCGGTTTGATTTTATGTTAGCGTACTGTGGATTTGTTTTTTAAGTTTGTACTTCACAATCCAATTTTTGTCTTAGAGCGGGTTATCTTAAACCTTCCGACGGTATCTCGTCAAAGTTGTCTTTTAATTACCCGTTTTTGAGTTTTCCAAAAATTATTCACGGATTTACGTATTTAACTCACGACCTCATTAATGTTACTTTCATTCAGACAAGTTTCCTTTTTGGGATGTAACATAGTCGTAATTCCAAACCTAACTTTTCCCGATTTTTTGTGCATAGTCTTAAATTGGTCGAAGTCTATTTTACCAACTTGATTTCTAGTTCTGTTTGAACTGATCTTCAACAATTTTGTTCTTGCCGGCATACGAATATAAACTGTACGCGTACCTTTGGTTCGCTCTTTTGTAGACTCCGGTAGTCAATTAGGCAACAAATATCGTTTTTGTTAGAGATTTTTGGTGTCCAAACATTACTTTGGTTAAGTATTTTTCTATAATTTGATTTATCTGTTCAGCCATGCCATTAAACTGAAGATGAAAGTGAATTGTTCTCGTTTTCTTAATCCACAACAGAAATTAAAAGTGTTGAAACGAAACAGATCTTAAATTTTGACAATGGTTAGCATACAACTTTAACAAAGCCTCAAACCAGTAGAGAAGCTCTTTTACCAACACGTCAGCGAATGTTTACTTCTTGATTAGCATGGCATAAATTTCTTTCTATTGCTTCGCATACTTCGTCATTACCGAAAGAACATGTTTGTGTTTTTGTCACAAAAGTTCATCTTTTTTTCAGAAAGTGTAATACTGGTAGCAAAAATTGATTGAGTTTTAAGCCGTCTTCCCGGTTACAGGACGCTTGATTGAAGTTAAAGTGAAGGAACATATAGCTGAAACAGTTTTTAAGGCACACGCCTTTTGAAATTGTTAGATAAATATTACAATATTAGTCAGATGGTTATGGTTTAAAGTTCAATATTTAAAAATTGATGTCTAATAGTTGTTAAAACATAACGTATAGATAATTTTTTTCAGCCAAACCAACTTACAAGAACGGAATCATTACGACTCCAGATACTCACAAGTACAAACCGGAGTCAAGAAGCGTGGGATACGAGTTTTTCACACATTTAAAAAAACACGGAAATAAAATCGTACAGGTAATAATAATCGCAATATATCAACTAACACTGCAAAAACTAATTTAGATCGATGCTCTCACTGGCGAAACAGACACTTGCGCATCAGTTTTGCAACGGAGCATTCGTATCGCTTTGAAACTGTTAGAGTTTGGAGTTACCTCAAACGATACAATTTCAACTTGTTCTTTAAATCACATTAACAGTTGCGTACCTATTTTTGCATCTCTTTTTATTGGCGTCAAATCGGCTTCTTTCGACTTTAGGATGCAAGATAAAGAAGCAGTGATATTAATGGATGAAATCAATCCTAAAATCATATTTGTTGATTTTCAATCGCTTTCTTTCATTGAATCTATTTTAAAACAATCGAATAGAACTCCCAAAATCATTGTATTTGGTGAATCGCCGCAATACATAAATTTTTTCGATCTTCTTGAACCAAATCCTGAAGAACACAAGTTTAAACCAACAGAAATTGATGAAGATCGAACAGCAATAATATTTTTTACTAGTGGTTCGAGCGGTATGCCTAAAGGGATTTGCTTAAGCCATGGTGTGTTTCTTGAACAATTTGCTGTTTTTTTGTAAGTATTTTTATTTAGTTACTAGCTATTAGTATATATTTTCTAGAGATTTGAATGAACCTTACGACCGTATATCGGACGAATCAACTTTTTACTGGACCTGCAGTATTTTGTACTGGGCAGTTACGATAATTAAAGGCGGGTGCAAAATTCTTATGCCTACTGATGATGATCCAGAATTGGTTTGGAAATCAATCAGCACATACAATCCGACGTATTTTTTTTTAACACCATGCGAGTTAAGATCTATATGGAAATTTAAACCGGATGATGTATGTGTTGATGGCGTAAAAACAATTGCTCTAACTGGCGGAACATTACCCGAGCACGAACTCCTCAAATACAGAAATTTTTTCCCAAAATCAAAAGTAGCGTTACATTATGGATCAACTGAAACTGGTTTGGTTCTTTTTTTCCAAGCTAATACTAAAAAAGATACAGAATTTTTAAAGAAAAAGTTGAAGTCGACTGGGTCGGTGTTAAACGGAATATCGTACAAAGTAAGTTAACTTTTTGCTTTGTAATTATTTATTAAATTGTTATAGATTGTTGATGTTAACACTGAAGAAATCTTAGGACCTTATCAAAAAGGAGAATTGCGCATTAAGATGAAGAAAATGTTCAGTTCATATCATAACAGCGACGCGTCGGAACAATTCGACAGTGACGGATGGTTTAAAACCGGCGATATAATGTACTACGACGAAGACTACTATTTCTATTGTGTGGAAAAACTAAAAACAATGATTAAATACAAAGGTTTGACCGTGTCGCCAAAAATAATTGAAGGCGTTTTGATGCAACGAGACGATATCAGTGCTGCTTGCGTGATTGGAATTGAGCACAGTGAAGATGACGAGCACTTAATGGCTGTTGTAGAACTAAAAAACGCACACGAAATTAAAGATGATTTTAAAGAAGATGTTTGTCAATACGTCGAAAAAGAACTTGGTGACAAATTTGTGCTTCATGGTGGAGTCGAAATTGTCGAAAAAATTCCATTCACACCATCTGGTAAATACGACATTAGAAAATTAAAGTTAATGTTTAAAAAACCTCAAATTATACAATAAAGTTTTGATTGAGCAAGATTCGTTTTAGCCGTTTTTAGAATTAGTTTGCCCCTAAACCAGATTTGTTTCAAAGTGACACATAAATGCAAAGAGACGAATTACTTATCAATAAAACATAAATGTTAACAGTTATTATTTTGCTGTTTGCAGTTTTTTTTTATCTGAAACCAAATTGAAACATAACGTTATAACGCCCGTTGGTAACATATATTTTTATTATACAAACTAAAAATTAAGTCTTTTTTTGAAAAAATAGCGGTTCTTCACTCACTTACACAACCTCTTATACATAATAAAATCCGATGTAAAAATACAAAAACTCCCAATGCAAAGTCGAAGAAACCGCACAGATATATTTCTGTTCAGCACATATTGCAACTCTTATGACATACTTGGTTAATTAACTCTTCTAGCATACTATATTAATTAACTTGGTAAAGATTCTTTTTCCTCCTCTGTGTGTTTACTAATTAATTCCGACTTCTTCGTTTAGGAGGGGCACGTAACACCACTTTAATTTATTTTTGTGGCAACGTTTCGTGCTGAAAGTTAGAACTTCATCAGGCCAACTGTAATTTATTAAACTCGTAAGTCAACAACATAGTAACAACAGAATGAAATTTACAGATATTTTTTAACACATAAAACTCACAGAATAAAATCAAGTGGATCAATCCACCAACCAAGGACATCGGCAACTTTACGAGCTAGTATTTAATTAATAATAAATAAAACATTAAACATACAATGGTCAATAATTAAAAATTTTTTATATAACGTAGAACATAAACGTTTAACAAACAATTGACAAATGTTGTGTAATCAAAAATTTATGAATGTCAAAGGAAAGATAAGAATAAAAAGATAAACAAAACTGAATAACGATAAATCCAACCTATATAGTTATCTCACAATTTTGGATATTAAATTATTATATAACCCCACCAGTAGCGTAGCCACAGAAACAGTAAAGATTTGGTGAACGACGCCGATTCGATTCTTGCCTTTTTTCTTTCTTCATAGGGTCGATTGTCGTAGGTAAACAAAAAAATGTTTTTATTTATTAAACGAAACTATCATTTTCTTGTTGAGACCAGTATTTTATTTCGGGGTGTACTTTGGGGATTGCGCGTTTGGAATTTCCATTTTTCTAGTCTAGACGTTCTGTACTTTACTCATCCACAAGAAAAGGTAGCGCAAAAAGTATTAGCTTATCGAAAGAGTACTTTTGTCTAATCATCCGACCCACGACCATCTGCGGTAAAACTAGCCAAACTATAAGCAACTATCTACAATTATAATTCATTTTTCTACGTCCCCAATCGGTACGTTAAAAAGAACACCTATACGTAAGCTAATGCTCGAATCATTTTTTTCACTCTACCTTCTTCTGGCGCATGGTTGACGTCAGTAAAGCATTATTTTTATTCCAAGCTCTGATACTGGACCTCATGATTGCCAACAATTCTTTCTTGCATAGATTACATTTGCCAGCCAGTGCAGTTTGGTATAGTCTAATTTCTCACCAGACAAGAAGCAACACGGTTCTTCCTTTTTTAGTATGCTTGCAAGTAATGCCCCAAAGCAGCCGTGTCCTGTAAACACCTGCGTACTATGGTAGTTTAAGCTGTCGAATTTTTCTACAGAAATAAGCTTCATCGTCCAAGCCGCTTTTGGGTAATTTGCCCATCTATTCTGCCACATTCTTACTGTTAATTTCTTTCTATCAGTTTTGCCCATGCCGTTTTTTGCGTTTCTCAGCTAAAATGTCGATTGGTGGTGTCCTAGCAAAAACTTATAGATAACGGTAATTCTGAGGGCTAGTTTCCTCTGAATTTTTTTAGCTAACGTTCTATTCCTGCCGATACTGAATGCAGTATGCCTCACAGAAGCAACGAACATGGTAGTGTTGAGCATCGTGGTCAGAATTATCTTCCTCGTGGCTTGAGTTGGCTCTTTTACTCGTGACATGAGTTTGACAACTTTTGGTGTTCTTGCTTTATTTGCACTGTGTAAATGAAAGGTTGAGTATTTTGTGTCACCACAAGATATTTCATATTGTCTTTTGTCGTGACCGGAACTAGTCCGGGCATAAACGTAATTGGTCTAAAGCTCCTCCTCCTTTTAAACACCATAGCCTCTGTTTTTTTCCGCGACTTGAAGTTTATTCGTTTGCATCCAGTTGTCAACTATTACAATCGCCCGGTTCATGGCGTTCTCTAGAGCATCAGGCGTACGTCCCTGTTCAAATATCGCGTCGTCCGCGTACGCTGTTAGTTTAATTGGTGCAGGTAGCCGGATAGAGAAAATGTCGTCATAGAAAATACTCTCTAAAGTGAGACTTAAGATAGACTCTTGTGGAACACCGCAGGTGACTTTATAGTGCAGGTTTTGATTTAGTCTATCAACATATATTAGGCTTCTATTAGTTAAGTAACTGGCGATGACGTTGACTAGAGGAGCATTCAAGACTCTGTTACAATATTTATTATGATCCAATGGGGGAGGTGGAGAAAAAGAAAGAAAGAAGAATAAATTACCTAAACGTAATTACCGAGATGTTGTTGCTTACCTTTCGGCTAGCCTCACCGTAGATGGTCGTCACCTCTTCTCGAAATGTTTTTATCGCAGATATCCAGTCTAGGTAGGAAAAAAGGAGAGCCTAGACCCGAGGTCCCCCAAAAGAAACATATTGTGAATTAACAATAACCATTTATTGAAATTATTGACTCATAGCCCCCTTCCGGAACGGAAGAAAAAGGCCCCTCGACGGTTACGCCACTGGTATAATCCGCTATTAATTATTTACATAACCCTCAACAAGAAATGGTAATAATATATACAAATTACACATAAAAGTACAGCAGGTCCCAAAAATAGATTCTGGGAGCAAACAGAATTTAAAACGTTGCTATAAGCAATTATCTCCGCGGCTACGGTAGATCGTAGCAATTCGCAATCGCGTTAACGTACGCAATACCGCCCGTTGACCTTGATCAAGTTTAGCACGACCGGTAATAAGAGTAACATGTAATTAGTTTCCTAGAGACGGCATAGCTCCCAAATTTCTACCCTTGATAATAGCCCAATTACTTGATATGAAACACAAATTACACTGGAAGTTACGATAAATAATTGTAATGAATCAACCATTACAAATAAGGCGTTTGATAACCGTGTGAATAAATACTATTAATATTATACAGCAAAAATGACGTTAGATAACCCTAAACTTAAGTGGGCAGGTTACAAAATTGCATTACAATTACTGTGATAAGGTAAAGTTACAAAAGTGCATTACAATTACCAACGTTAATTAACTTAATCGGTTAAAGAAAAATTACTTTAAATATTATTCTTCACACTTATGTCCCTTACACAGAAAATTCATTATTCTTACTCTAAGAAATTTAAAATAATTGTAGTCGACAAGAAAAAAGAGATTTACGAGGACACGATTTCACTTAACACGAACCGCACGTAGCGATAACAGGAGTCTGCAGCGCGTGAACGAAATGAGCCGACAGCTAGTGAGTCTCCTGCGACTCAAAGTTAAGGATTTTATAAATACTTCGATACTTCATTCCCTCGCTTGAACACAGCGCCAACGATCCCCTGGGATCCTTTCTTTTTGTTGTTTTCCCCTTACGACTACGATTCGCATTAGTTTAGCGATTCCACCATCTTCACCGGATTCATAATAAAATTCCCCCAGCCATGGTAGAAACCCCAACAGTACAGACTACAGATAAAAGAACAACGAACGAAGTAACTAAGGACTAAGGACTAAGGACTAAGAAGTAAGAAGCTAAAATAGCGAGAATTAGTTGATACGCCTCCATTTCTAAACCACTATATGCGTTTGGCCGCCAAATACATCGCGCTGGTCTTATCCGCATCGAACGTTTAGTCGGATTTATTCTTAATTGCTAAAATAAAGCGTCGTTGTAGTAGATGTTAAAAGATGAAAAAGAAATTCCATGTATCTCACCTCTCCGACGTTTTCACGTTCTTACACAACCAAATGACAGCATAAAAATGAGGTTTGTAGATGGCCGACTACCTTCGAGCGCCCTCTGCAAGCGTAACTTAGAAACACGACTCGAGGTCGAGTATATTACGGTAAGTTGCCTACTCTCAGGCGGATTTTATCCTCGAATTGGAATTTACACGTTACAACTCCATCTTCTTGAGAAACCTAGACTACGGCACCGAGTTAAATACGTTTGGATATCAAAGGAAACCAGCGTCTCTATCTTTCGAGTCTGCTAAGTTTTAGCTTGTTTCTCTTCTTCAACCTAGTGGGCCTCATCACAGCACCCGTTGTCGATTTCCCCTTTCTAAAACCAAAGTAGACGACAAGTCCCTTTTTATGACCAGGTCTAGTAATAGTCTATCTAGGACGAGTCTTTCGTAAACTTTTGCAGTGCTGTTTATGAAGCAGATAGGGCGAAAAGATCTAGTTGAGGTGTCTACTTCACCGAGTTTCGCGATCAGAGCGAATGTGGCCATTTAGTTGCTCCTGGCATATTCATAGTTATATAAATTGAGAAGATCATCTTAAAAGTTGTTTGCCAGAAGTTTAAGGTGTTTCATAGAAATACCATCGGATCCAAGAAGAACTTCCTAACCTATTAAGTGCAAGTTGTAACTATTTTTTTGTGAACGGACATGATTTTCTTACCAGCTTTTGTTTGTGCACTAACAAAGCGCACTGAGTCACGTGACTGTAGTTCAAGGTTATTGTCACGTAACGCCTCGGCATAAGCTGTATTATACTAACATTAGAATGTTTTCCGGGTTTGGACCGTGTCATAGTTGCAACCGAAGCTGCAACTATGACACGGTCCAAACCCGGAAGACATTCTAATGTTAGTATAGATTCCGGCCGTGGAAGCCTTCGTTATTACATAAGCTGTATTGTTAATTTTATTCAGGTTTCACTTAGATTGGATACTTGTTGCCGTACAACCGCATACATGTTCCCGATATAATTCATAAATGAATTGCAATTATGATCGCTGAAGCTGTCCTCTGTTAACACATTCCAATCCAAAATTTTCAAAGCGATGTCCCTAGAACACAGGCTAAGGTCAATGTGTGAGCTTTTTCAGTGCATTCAAAAGTGGGTTGTAACCGGCGTTGAAACTTAGTCGTGAATCTTTTATGTAAGACCCTGTAATCAGATTCATCTGGCTGTATTTTTCTGTTATTAGCGATTGATTAGTTCGATGTTAGCATCGAAAACGTTTTACTCGTTATTTTATTACGTTTGATTTAAGTTTATTTGTATTTAATAATTATTTCACAGTTATTACTGGTATTTTTTTAAATACATAAAGTTCCGTGGTTTTGAATTTGATTTAGTGTTTTACTTTTGGTTATCTCAGTAAAATAACAACTCGTATCTAATTTACGATTTCCTTTTTGGAATGTAATTCGATCAATTTTCTTAGTATCTATGCTTTTGTTTATGTTGAGTTCTTTTACGAGCGCGATTTGGACCACCTGATAATTTAACAGAGTAAGCGTTTTCTGTGAGAAGATTTTCTTTCTTTCGAGTGCCTACGTGACATGACGCACGTGGCAATTATATTTTTCATCTTTGTTAATTTACTTTGTTTAGTGTTGCATCTTTTATAAAGATTTTACGGCGCAAGTTCGTTGAATTAAGTGGGATCACGAGGTAATATAAGGAGTAAAATTTTGATTTTGGGGGGATCTTTTTGTCGCAATTAAGAATACCGGGTGCCGGAATGTAGTCAAGTGTTCGGAGTGTTTTTACCCTACCGTTAGGCAATACCGCGGAAGTTAAACAAATGGTGCCGTGAAAATTGAGTAGTGTGATGGGAAATAGTGGTTTTCTAAATTTGTAATTTTACGGTTTAAGGAACTTCATGGTATCCATAATAAAACTCACGTTCGAGTTGGATTTATTTTCGATGTTTTGTGTTAAAAGTCCTGTCTTCGCTCTTGTGCGGATTTCAATTAAATAGTGAAATAAATCTTCCGCCGTAATTCCATTGTTTGGGGGTCCCACCGAACCTTTCATTCGACTACAGAACACCTAGACCGTCCCGGGGTCGATCTTAACTCGAAAGCTTCTGGAACCGCTGTGACCAGCAGTTCATCTGGAGTATACAATTGAGTAAAGGTATTTATCGAATTTGTTATTACCGTGAAGTGAACCGCGATTGATATGATTTAAAAGTTTTGAATTGAGCCGACTGAATTACGGCTAACTTCAAATATTTCAAGAAACCCTTGAAGGTGTTTGCGTGAAGTTCGCTTTAATTAATTAATTTTGTTTTGTGTATGTAAAAGTAAGCCTTATTCATGCATGAAAGATAATGTAACGAAATGTAACATATAATTTGTTTGAACGTTTAGTTCGAAGCAAAGTTTCGGACGTATATTTTATGACTTTTGTATTTTTTTTTGATTTGTTGTTTACGGATTAAGTATGCGGACAAGGTCTTGAATTTTATTTTTATTGTGTTTTATTGAAAAAAAACGAGTTAACGCTTTTATTTTTTTTTATATATGTATATTTGAATTTTTATATTCAGTTTGTGAATTTTTGTCTTGTTTATTATTTTTATTCAAGTTTGTTTGATATTCATTATTTTTTTTTTTTGATATTATTCAGTCAATAAATGTTAAATTGTTAAACTGTAAAGAGCTTTTATTCATTCAGCTGCCGCGTATGTAAATTTTTAAGTGCATTTCAGAGTTTAGCAAATTACAATTCGAGGTAAGTCCAGGGGTTGTAACCAATCAGATGAGCTTTTGGTTTATCAGGGGTCCGGAAGCTATAATCATCGTGTCCTTGATTGGCGCCCTAACCGATTTTGAGTTTTTACCTTTTTATTTCGATTTTATGTCAATCTCGTTTCCAAGTTATCACGGAATTTTAAAATATAACGCATCCCGTCTCCACTGAGCAGCGGCACAACATCGTTTATGTTACCTCACCTGTATTAAGTATAGTTAGTTCATCACCTGCAATCTTGTATGGCACGTACGGTTAGTTTCCCACTCCACAGCCTTTGCGTTTAAGTCTTCCGCTACTATCGTACGACACCCTAGAGCTTTCTTTGCATTAAAAATATCAACGTTGGATTGAAAATCGCTAGCGTTAATGTTTGCCAAGATGTAACAGTTGAAGATGCTTAAGTTAATAATTTTCAGAACAGTGTGCGATTTAAACGCTGTACATTTGGCACTTAACCTATCGTCTCTGATATAGGTAGCCGTTTTCTGTTCATTATCCATTGTCAAATTAGCTTTTGTAGCCATAATAAAGTCTGTCTTATATTTTTTGGCAATGACCGTGACTAGAGCTTGAGTTGCTCTCCTGGTTTCTAAACTAATTTACAGTATCCGAATTGTCAGCGAAGTTGTTTTTGTGAGGATCCATTATCCAAAATAGCTTTTCTGTTGACGATCTGATTTCCTTAATGTGCCGTTTACATTTGGGACATGCCATTGTCCACGGTGAGTGATCCGGACAGTTGTATACCGCGCAATGTTTTGTTTCAGAGCACGTCGCTTTAGTGTGATCAATTTTGTCTCAGTTTAGGGAGAGCTTGTTTCTATTTATGTCTTTGCAGGTTCTAGTTAGATGGCCAGTTTTCTAGCATCTTCCGCACTTAATAACCTCAACCCTTTCCAGAATCTTGCAAAAATAGAAACCCACTGTTAGGTTCTTTATTCTAAGCGTAAGAACAGTCGTGTCAGCAGGAGCAGCAACACCAATAGATTGAGTGCCCTATCTAGCTGGTCTCGGTTTACTAATTCTTAACTTATTAGCTTGGTCTTCGCCTATTTCCCTGGCAAGGACCTGTCTAACTTCATCTGCTGTCGCCACTTTGTTAAGATTATGTAAATGTACTGTTCGGCCGGTCCCTTTCAGAATGCACACTGCCCCAGAGACTTTTGCATTCACTTTAAATTTAATTTACTTTCATTTTTGATGATCAGCGTCTCTATGTTCTTTGTGGTGGTGGGTAGCGTGCCTTTTGTTTTTTTCCTTTGTAAAGGTGTGCGATATGTAATCTGACTTTAGCACCTCTAAAAAAATGTTGCTCTATCTCTAATCTTCGCAAATGTAGCATGGGCAGTTCCAGCAGCGGCTGCAGAAGCCAGGTTCTTCGTGCAAAGTCTGTTTAACTATACTCTTAGCATGTTTATCAGCTCCTTTGTCTGTTATAAGAGTGCGTATGTCGGCCGTAGCAAGTAGGCAAGCAATGCTGCGAACCATATTTTTAACATAACAAGTACTTCGAGAACTTTTCGAACATAGACTCCACCAATACCAGGGTCAATATCGTATTTATTTTTTTTCCAATTTACTTTCAAACTTTTAATCATTTTTCTTTGTGATAAAGTCTAAAATTTTATAATTTTATTTAACTATTTTAAATCTTTTTTATTTTTCTTAGCTGTGCCAATAATTGAGCTACCTAAAAAGCTGCAATACAAATTAAACAGCTAGAAGTAGAGGTTTGGAAAAACAACCCTAAAAATTGGCGCCCGAGCAAAGACCTTAATTTTTAGGGGTATTTTTTAAATTTTGATTTGTTTGTAATGAACCAATAAATAAAACTGGTCGTTTTGTCAACATTCACAATTGAATAACGGTGTGTTATGTTGCCAAAGAACATTACTTTACTTTCGGGACAAGTAGTTGATTACCAAATCTTTGTCTCTTTCTAATAAATAACTTTAATTGCTCTGGCAATTTTAAACTATAATTTTATTTATCAATTTATGCTTAATTGTATAAAATTTGCTTTAATTGTGATAACCTTTTCTCCGCGTCCGACTATTTTTAGTACCGGGTTTTGAGTAATTTTTGTTTATCTGGAATTATAAGCAAACGACTAATCCAGTTAATATAAGAAATGAAATAAATTACCAAGACTGCATAATATAAAACTTAACAAGTATTTAAAGTGATTAAAAAACATGGTATGTAACGAAAAATTGGCATTTTGTAATTAATTCGTTGTTGCATAGCAGAAAACATGGCGTTGTCAAGTAAGTGATTTATTTAGTATTTTACATTACTCATGTCTTCAAAAGTTGATGTTTCTTTAGCACGATTGTAATTAGAAGTATTTAAAAACATTATTATTCACTGAGGTTTATTGCACCATTCGTTGTTGTTTGCTCTAAAACAAAATTAGTAGATAATTTAGTTATATGTATTCAGGCAAATTTAACATATTTAGTCGCTATTGCATTTTCAAATACAAACCCAAATAATTTTGATTTTAATAAGTAACAATTCTAAGACGTAATTTAATTACAAAAATATTGTATGATACTCGTAACGATATAATGACTGCAATCATTTAATTTTGAATACAATTTATTATAAACTATTGCAATATTACTACGTTTTTGATTTACGTCTGTAACTCAAACAGTACAATTTTGTACAAAATTACATTTAAAAATTTAAATATACTGCAAGTCTACGGATGATACCGTTTGGGGTATGTCGATCGTGAGCAAGGTTGAACAATCTCTTTCGAGTATACTATTCTTCTTATATTACACTTACACTGCAAATAATTCTTAAACGTCGATCCATGCGGAGTCAAGCAATCGAATAAGACCGTCAGTGAGGAGACGCAATTCATTAATTTGTCGGGGTTTTGTTAAAAATCCAGATTAATCGGTGCATAAAAATTTAAGTGATAACGTTTACTACGAAGTCAGGAAAAGCGTGATAATATAAAATATTTAAATTTTTTTATGTCATTTAATTACAATTGCTATTTTGTATTTTTTGTAAGGAGATTCGGAAGTACGTTGCTTACGTCACCATCTTTTTCTTTCTTTTTGTGTTTAAAGCTAGACACCATTTTTTGCTTTCTTAGAAGAAAGTTGCTGCTCTATTGAAAAAAAAATTTTTGTCGTAAGATTATGATAAACGGTAAATAGACACTATTTGTAACCTTATGATAAAACTTAACGAATCTGTTGAGATGTATGTACGTTGCTACTATGCAATATAGCACAAAATTTAAGTTTTCCGGAGACTTAGGTATTGCAGCACCTCACTTTTGCTTCTTATAAGTAGAGTCACGTCTTTGTTTACTAAGGTTTGTATGAGAGCTTTTTTTGACGAATAAAAAAAAAATTCATGATTTTTTTACGGGCTTTTCGTTATTGTGGACTATACCACCTTCTAGTTCACTTAGTCATAGAGTGGGTATAAGTAAATATAAACACAATATTAAATTTATAAAAGCAACCAGATCCAATAATATGCTTACCAAATAATTTTGGCAAATAATGCAAAGTAGCAATAGCAACCCGCAACTAAAAAACGTCCACAACGGTACACAAATACAAATAAAAGTTAGAAATTAACAACGCAGAAAACTTTAATGAAGGACGTTAATTAAACATAGGATATCACAAGTCAAATGGCACTATAGTAATTGAACAAACGAGTACATAAGCAACACACATTGATACGATGTACAACATATACGCTACTGTTTCATCGTGTTTACTACATACGGTGGTAAAAAAACTTTAGTTTGTTTGTAGTCTCATTCGTAGAGTTTAGTATCACAATTAAGTTTCTCTCAAATTAACAAAGACAGATTAAATTTGACTACAACATTAATTAAGTTTAAAAACAAAACGAATAGGCGAAACATACCTCAGTGAAAATTCTACATTTTTTTTCTACAAAATTTGGCGTAATGACTATCGATAAATCACAATTTTTAGAAATCCTTGTTGGGCATTAATATTCCGACGTTTACACTTTACGGTTAACGTGATAAAAATGACAAACTAGGTCATCCTACAGAAATTGACTAAAATTTGCTTGTGATAACACCATATGTACGTTTAGTTATATTTTAGCAAAATTTAGGAAATACTGAAAAGATCCTTCTAGCTAGCAGCAAGATTCAAAGAAAAACTAAACTGTGACTAATTTATTTCCTAGTTTTAATTCTTTTCACGTTACAAATCAGTTTTACATTTGACTGTAAGCACATGTTCGGTTGTTCTCACAATTAACAATAAAAATTTTTTGTGTATAAGATACGCTTTGGTTCTCTACATTATCGAAAGTTGTACATTTGGAGTCAAATTTATAACTATAAATTTATTTGCTGTTGTAATGTAAAAGTTAGGCCGACAAGGTCATTTTGTCGTACGATGTGTTGCCCAACCTTATTTTATATTTTGTTCGTGTTACCGACGTACGTGCTAGCATTTGATCGCACTTATATAAATATATATTACAGCTTCAGGTAGATGTAAACGGTGACTCCTAATGAAGTTATGGTTTTGTAAAGTTTAGTGTTGCACTAAGTTAAATCAAGCCATCTTTTATCGTTAAAACAAATTTGTTATCAACAATATTTAGATTATCTTTTGCAGTTAAATAGGAAAAAATGATTATCTAGACTTTGATTTACAGTAATCGCAAAATATGAAACGTTTAGTCTCAGCGTCACAATGACAACCAGTGTTGCTGATAAAAATTTGCTGGTTTTAGAACATAAACATTATACAACGTGTGGTTGTTCTACTTTGTTAAGCGGTTTTTCTCGTAACTAAAAGAGGACGACGACTAACTCAGTTGTTCCGGCGATAAAGTCGTGAGCTGTGTGGTGTTAGATAACCTAGTCGGCTTAACTATTACATTCAAAAAAGGAATGATTTTACTGTAAATTAAAATACAAAAGTACGAAAATCAAAGCGCATCGTATAATAGTATGTGACACAACAAAATAATTTTAGTATTAATTGTGTTAAAAACTTAACATGTACGTACGGTCTTTCTTACAATCGTTTTACCACCTAAACACTAAGAATTAAAATAAAAAGTGTAATACTTACAATCAGTTCTCCTTAAGGAGAGGACTAGCTAGTACACCGTACCCGTATTCCTTAAAACTTAATTAAAATCTGACATTAAAAAAACGTACACACGGCGTAATCACAAGTAAACCTTTTTTATTCATACGATCATTGAAAATAAACGACTGCGTAGAGTTTCCTTTAAATTAATTTCGTAATTTGATAAAAGTTTCTTTCAATACATATAATAATTGTATTCAACTCCTCAAAAGTGTAGATCGAGTTAGCTATAGCAACGTGATAGAAATTTTCCAGTTATAACATTTGCTAATTATATCCACCGACAAAAGAAACGTGTGGAGGTATGGAAACCCGCTACAGACAATTACGGAATTATTAAATTAAACCACAAACACAAAAGATGCTTACTCCAAATAAAAATTTTCACTCAGATCACAACAATATTCTCATAACTTTGCGTAAAACACTTAACGATGAAAGCTTTGTTGAGCGTACACAGCGCTAGATGACATCTTATTTTTACTCAACAACGAAAAATGGGCGTACCGAGAATAAATTTTATATTAAACATTTTTAACATAACAAATTCCCCCCAAGCAGCATAAAAACCTGAGAATTGGACAATAATTAAAATCAAAAATAGAAATTTAGGTATACACCAAGGACAGAACCCTAAAATCCAAAACCAATCCAAACGCAATAACACCCAACCCAAGAAGAAACGTAAATGAAAGAAGTTTTTCCAGTTCGCTAAGTATCGTCAATCAAATGTATCCAAAAGTCGCATGAAGCGGAATGACCCAAAAACTTCAACCCACAGAAATAAAGTATCAAAAAAAATACTTGTTGAAACTCGACATCACTCTTTAAATAAAAGAAAGAAAACAACGCAGTCCCATAGATCTTACTGACGAACAATTCTTAGCAAACCAAGAGAAAAAGAAAAAGTATAGAAAAGAAAAAAGTTAAAGCCACAATTAAGGACAACGCCCTAAAATCCCATGAAACCCCGGCTAACAGATACAAGTCCCCAAAACTAATCAAGCTCAAGAAATAAAAGAAAACAAGCATCTAGCAGATTTTAAATTGTGATACGCGGATTTAAAAAAAAAGCCCGAAGAAAAACTAGTAGTTGTGCCGAAAAGTGTCAACAGACTATATGAGATTCTTCCATAAAAAAGTCAAAAAGCAAAAGATCTAAAAAAGAAAAACCAACAATAAAATCTCAAACAAAAGAAAAAGATTCTGATTGAGGTCGACACAAGTCGGATTACATAAAAGGCAGAGAAAAGAAAATCAACCACAAAGTTCCAAAATCCAAACACTACATCAGTGCCAATCCAAAAAAATCCAAACCGCGTAACTAAAAACAAAACCGAAAGAAAGAAAAAAAAGAAGATACTTAATTTGCTAATAAAACATCGTGAGTCACATTGAAACCTAAAAGCCAAAGAACAAATTAGAATATTACAAAGGCAAAAGAAATAAAAAAAAAGAAATACCTTAACAGTGACTAACAACATCAAAAATGCCGACTAAGCGGAAGTAGAGAGTACAAGAAGCGACGTTGCAGTCTATTCCAAGTTTCAAACTAAGCACAAAATAAACTCTAAATTCAATATAGCAAGAAAAGTAACTAAAAAAGCAAAAAAGAAAAAGAAAAAAACATAGTTGCAGTGAACAGTAAAGAGAAAAGTTGCTAAAAACAAAAAAAAAGGTTCAAGCAACAAACCAAGATAAAAAAAAGAAAAAACAAAAGAGACGATTGCCTTAAAGGTTAACCTTCAGAAGCAAAAGACAAAGAAAAAGATAAAAATTTAAAATAAGAGATAAGAAAGGAAGAAAAGAGACAGACGGAGAATGAGAATACAAGATATAAGTGTCTGATTCGTTCTTCTCTCAGTAGAAGAAACGAAAAGGAGTGACCAACTTTTCAATATCTATCCAACCGCCCAAAATATATAGAAAAAAAAAGAAAAAAGCTAAACTAAAACTAAAGAGAGAGTCTTACTAGTGACCTACTAATCTCATAATGGCCGACTGAGCGGTAGTAACTGTATACAAATAGAAAGGTAGTCTGTCCAAAGTAAGATGGTTAAGAAAAGAAAACCAAAAAAAATTATTAAAAACTTTACCAAAATTAGTACAGCGAACTGGAGAAAAACAATTGGATAGCATCCCAGCTATAACCAACAAGATACCAACGACGTATTCAAAAACTGGAACCACCAAAACCAAAAGAAAAAAACTAGAAGAATAGACGAGGTTACAAGCCGAAAACCTCAAAAAGTGAAATAGCACTTACAACGTTTGCGACGCCGATGAAAGAGAAGGAAACAGCAAAGCAATATCGGCGGCTTTTACATCTGAGGAGACAGCACGATCTTGTAGACATGTAGCTACACTAGTGTTGGAAAGCTTCATCGTACTTGGCGAAACGTGACATGACCTAATAACGTTGCTTCGTTGTGAGTTCGAGCAAAAAGAATAACGTATAAACCCGGCACTCTTAGGTCTTATATAAAGCCGGTAGAAGTGACAGCAAAGAGATTATAAAGTGCGCTTAACGCTGCGGTGACCACAACCAGATGTAATGTGGTGATCCTGAATAAAATGCTTACGCTGGTCTGATGGTACAATTGTTACGTGCAAAATTTTCATAACGTAATACCCTGTATATTAAATTAAAATTAGATTCCGGTTTTGACGCCCTCTGCCGATCTTTCTTGTTACTGCAAGTTGCGGTCAAGTCATTAAGCTGTCCACTACTTAAAATGGCATGTGTTGTCTAAATCTGAAAATTTAATAGAACATCAACTGTGATGGAAATAAAATTATAAATTTATTACGTATTTAAAGTAATTTATTCGTCGCAGGCCGTTTCGCCACGCTTTGGCCACATGTTTCTATTCAATAAAGAATAATGAAGAATTAATATCGATAAATACCTACATAGGACGAGTATAACTCTGTAAGGCCTACGTTTATAACTAAAAACCGAACACAAGAACTCATGCGGCAAACACCTGCGAAATCAACTTTCATTGAATGTGTACAACAGCATTCGATAATCGGGTTATGTTATGTGTACTTTCTTTTAGCAGTAATTAACAATTTTATAGATCTTGCTTTTGTGAGTCACGATTTGCTATTCAAATTTATTCCAGGCTCACTCACCGAGGAAAACGTTTTTTTCGAACAAGTAGGTACTGTATTGTGGGTATGTTTATTTAATTATTTTGTCACTGTCAGAAAAATCACTAACGGAATTTTTGTTTATGTTAATTTCCGTAATTACGACCATTGTTTCAATACCATTGAGGTAGTTTTATTAAGTATTTGGTGTGTATCGCATGCTGTCTACAAACGATATTTATTATGAAATTTTTTTCGCTATTCACTTCGTTTAAACCTATGTATTGTGTGTTGCCGATACTTCTGGCATCTATGGATTGAGAATTAGATAGATTCGTTAATAATCTACGTTATTAAATTACAGTTGTTATACCTGTCTTATCTTTTCTTTATGGAAACGCATCTTTTTTTTGGTTGGTTACACGAACAAGGATTACGAATCTGGAATTCGTTACAGGCATGAACCTTCTGTTCTGATCAAGATAGAAGCTTTACTTATAAAAGATCTGGCGCCCTTTAACTCTTATTTAGTTAAACCTTTCCTATCTCCGACTGTGTGAGTTGGCCGTGCAAGGTTTGTAAGACCTATAAGCTTGTAACACAATTAACTTCTAAACGCAATGATCAGAAGAGAAAATGCGTAAACGTTTACCTAAAAGACCTTTCACAACATACTAACGAGAAAAACGACGACGAGAAGTAGTAACTTTAGACACTATACCTACTAGCTAAAAAGAAATTAGAAGAGAGAGAAAAAAGAACACTCCAACAGTACGTAAAGGCTTATCATCTTAAGAACGACAACAAACACAAGTATTCAAAGTAGAAAACGAAAGTGCAGAAGAATTAATAGAGCAAGTTGTTACAAGCTTTAGGTATTTTACGAACCTGCACGGCCAACTCACAAGCGTCGGTGAGAGAGGGGGTTCATAGATACATTAAATATAATTAAGGGCGCCAGAGCTTATCCCAAAAGTGACTTCTGTCCGCTCACAACAGAATGGTAGCACTTGTAACAAGATGTTAGGTTCGTAATGCTGAAAGAAACGAAAAAAAGAAACTACGTCGTTAACAACAATTGTACTTTAATTACTCTATCAAGATAAATATATTAACAGTTAAATAGCCAAATATAAGCCGGTACTGGAGAGAATATAGAAAAGAGAATAGCAGCAGGATCGGCAACTTACACTACACGTCAAACAAAAGTGTAGCCACCAAAACATATATAAAACTTTATCAATAAGTAACATTAATAATAATAATTTACTGTGGATATAAGCAGCAAGCGATAAGTCATTTACTTAAGCTAATTGAGTAACAATCACAAGTAACAAATCAATTCGAACGTACGATTAGCAAATATAATAAGTCGTGAGTTTACACCGTAGCGACAACGCATAAATAAGTAAAAATTGACTTACCAAATTCCAGGGTACTTTCAGAAAAACGTTTTTCCTACTGGCTTCCTGCAATTAAACTTCCTGAAAAATAATCGTGTCTACCTGGCGACTCACAAACTACAAATAAAAGACACATTTAAGGTACAGTAATCGAACCGACACTTATCGTATGCTGTTACGTTAATTTTCTGTCTATGGTGGTGTGAAGTTATTGCCTCCGAATAGAATTCAATCGTATCCAGTAATTATGATCTTCCGAGCAAGGTGATAGTCATCAAGGTTAAGTTATGGCCTCCGAATAGAATTCAATCGTATCGTATTAGGATCTTCCGAACAGGTGACATTCAATAACGTAATTAATTGCCTCCGAATCGAAACTGGTATCGCAGCGTTCTTAGTTCTACAGCTTCCGATTATAATTTTCCCTTGAAGATTTTAGCTGACGATAAGAACACCCATAGTTAAGAGGTAGCACATGGCGCTAACCAAAAAGACATAAAAATTACCTTTAATCAAAGAAAGAACAAAATTACTTACTCTGCGTGCATGAAATCAATTTAATTCAGAAGACTTCTATTTTCCATCGTGTCCCAACACGTGGATGATTTTTGAAAAACGATATTCAATTCACGCAGACATAGGTACTAACATGCACGATGTGAAAGTGAAAATGCCGGTCTGTCACCGGATGTCGTCTGCTCAATACAAAGTGACCAACGAACCCGATAGATGGCGTCAAGAAATATAAAAGTAATTTTAATTAAACTGATATACAGGGTAATGCATTATTTAAATTTATGCACGTAACAAAGTAACAGAAATATCTGACGCGAGGAAAGTAGAAATCTTATTAACAAAGGCTACAGATGGCTAGTAAACTTTTTCACTAATCTCTGATGTTGAAAAATTCAAAGAATTACGAAAATTGATATTCAACTCCAAAGTTTGCCTAACAATACTAACGGCGACATAGATGTGATCTCAATCAGCTCTAATAGAAGTTGATAGAACGACGTTAGATTTAGGCGATTGAATTTGCTCTAGGACCAGTTCCGACAGCTAAAGAAAGTGGTATCGCATATTGGTAACGTATGTACCGATGGATTCGTTAGCTCCCATCGTACGATTGCAAATAGTATCTATTAAACGCCCATTATAATCCAAAGGTAAAAACTTCAAAATAACAGCAGCATCGTTCCACGAACGTAACGAACTTTGATTCGTCCTAAAAACAAGAAGAGATAAAACTTCAAAAGCTGGAAAAAAAGTTGATTCTGTAAAACACCACAAGACAAACACAACTCATCAATACAAATAAGAAAGTCTATATGTAAAGAAGGATCTTCAGCAGAAAAATCACGTTTCAATTTGCGAGGCTCATTTCTTAATCAGAATTCGAACAAGTGAGAAGCAGCTGTTCTTCATCTGAAAAATACATAGCTAACACTAAAAGACACAATAAAACCTAAAACAGTAGATTAATGAAAGCAGTAAACCAAAAGCAGAAATCTGCTAACACATGCACGACTACAAATCAAATCAAAATTGAACTAAGTCGATAACTAAAACAAGTTAGGCCAACTTACTGATAAAAGAAAGAAAAATAAGTAAACCAACTACCAAGCTAAGTCTTGCAACAACCTGAAGGAAACTAAGTAAACCATGAGTAAACTGAAATCACTAAACTTAATTGAAATCTGATACATAAAGACGTACATACGGCGTTATCACAAGTAAACCCCTTTTATTCAAACAATCATTAAAAATAAACTACTGCGCAGAGTATTCCACAAATTATTTTTGTAATTTTTGATGAAAGTTTCTTCCAATACGTATAATAATTGTATCTAACCCCTAGAACGTGCAGATTGCATTAGCTACAGCCACATGCCGTCATAGAAATTTTTCAATTATAACATTTGCTGTGATAGCGAAGGCTTCCACGGCCGGAATCTATACTAACATTAGAATTTCTTCCGGGTTTGGACCATGTCATAGTTACAACCAAAGCTGCCAACGTTTCGCCCATTTTCATAAGGGGCTTCATCAGGGCGTGAGATAAATCGCAAAACTGAAACAAACAATCAAAATCTAACTAAGAACTTCTCAAAAGTTAGGTTATCCACTTGTGAAGAAAGATGTCTTGTGCTGTTGAGTCTTCTATTAGACATCTTCCTCGCCACATCTCAGATCCCATTCGTATTAACACTGGCAAAATCCTTGAATCATCTAAAATTCCTAAATCCAACATTTCTAAGTCGGAAGAGTCAGCTCTAAAAAGTCTTCGTAAGAACCCTGATATTAGTGTTCTTCCAGCCGACAAAGACCACGCCACTGTAGTTTTGAACCAAATTGATTATGTTACGAAAATCAATTCTATTTTGTCTGAGGAAACTTACGTTCTTCTAACCCATAACCCCGCTTCGAGGATTGAACGTGAGGTTAGCCAAATCATCAAACCTTCCAATCTACCTCCTGAAACTAAACGTCGACTTACCCCATCAGATTCTAAACCACCTTGTCTATACGAACTTCCCAAAATTCACAAACAAGGTATTCCCTTTCGACCTATCGTTAGTACTATCCAATCTCCTACCTACAAGCTAGCCAAGTTCTTGTCCAACATTCTTTGCGAGTTTACAGGTAAAACTTCTTCTCACATCCTCAACTCTCAGCATTTTATTCAACGTCTAAAAACTATAAAACTTGAACCCCAAGATCTTCTCGTGAGCTTTGATGTTACTTCACTTTTTACTAAAGTTCCTATTAAGAATTCGCTTATTATCATCAACAGATTCTGTCTCAACATGGCAAAGACTTGAGTTTGGTTCCTCTTATTGAAAAGTGTCTATCCTCTACTTACTTCCAATTTGATAACAAGTTTTACGAACAAGTTTCTGGTGTTGCTATGGGTTCTCCTCTATCACCTGTTGTAGCTAACATTTTTATGGAATCCTTTGAAACGGTTGCTTTGGAATCATCAATATTAAAACCTAAAGTGTGGTTTAGATATGTTGACGACACGTTTATTGTTTGGTCTCATGGTCATCTTGAATTGTCTAAGTTTTTTGATCATCTTAACAATCAACACTTAGATATCAAATTTACTGTGGAAATCGAAAGTAATGGTTCTCTTCCATTTCTTGACGTTCTTGTGACTCGTAAACCCGACGGACTTCTAGGCCATTCTGTTTATCGCAAACCCACCCATACGGACAGATACCTTCATGCTTCGTCTCATCATCATCCTGCACAGAAACGTTCTGTTATTGAATCTTTGGTCCATCGTGCCTTTTCTATTTGTTAACCTGAGAATCTAGACTCAGAACTCCGTCATCTTACTAGAACCTTAGTGAACAATGGTTATGTAAAGCGAGATATTCATAGAGATATTAATCGTCGTTTACATCCACGTACTCGATTACCTAAGGACATTTCTACTCCCGAATTCAACTCGAAATTGGCCTTTTTACCCTACATTTACAAGGTTACAGATCAAATAGGGAAACTCCTTCGTAAGAATCGTATTAAACCCATATTCAACTCGACAGGCAAAATCGCTCAGATTCTTCCTTCTCTCAAAGACAAATTTCCTACACTTTCATCTCAAGGTGTATACCAAATTCCCTGTTTTTGTGGTTTAGTCTACATTGGTGAAACCGGTCGTTCCGTCATTACCCGCATTTCAGAACATGATCGTTGTATAAGGAAAAGGTATACTTCCAAGTTTGCGGTCGCTGAACATTATTTTACTACAGGTCACAAGATAGATTTTAATAATGTTTCGTTGAACGCCAAATCTCCATTCTTTTTTAACAGGAAATTCCGAGAAACCATAGAAATCATCAAACACCCCAATAACTTCAATCGCAATCATGGTTTTGAACTATCCCCTCTTTGGTTCCCGGTTATTAGTCATTTATCAAAAACACGCCCCCTAGCAACCGTAACCCAATCAGGGTCGAGCTTAACCACCCGTGACGATCCTTTTCCTTTAAATACGGAGACTATTTCTTCTTAAGTCACTTCTACGGAGTTTAGAATCTGGCTTGGTTCACAAATTGATTACCTAACTCGGTAGTGGTTCTTTGTTAGATTTTCTTTTGCTTTTTCAGGTTATCGTTTTCTTTCTTACCTTTTCAGAGTTTAGGTTATGGCTTGTTTCACAAATGGATAACTTAACTTTTGAGAAGTTCTTAGTTAGATTTCGATTGCTTGTTTGAGTTTTGCGATTTATCTCACGCCCTGATGAAACCCCTTATGAAAGTGGGCAAAACGTTGGCAGCTTCGGTTGCAACTATGACACGGTCCAAAGTCGGAAGACATTCTAATGTTAGTGTATAACCTTTGCTAGTTATCTCCACCGACAAAGAAAACGTGTGAAGGTATGGAAACCCGCTACAGACAATTGCGAAAGAATTAAATTAAGTCATAATACAAGGAATAACTGTTTAACCCGAATAAAAACTATCACTTGAATCGCAACAATATTGTAATTCATATTCACATATGTGTGCGTGAAACACTTAACGATGAAAGTTTTGTTGGGCGCACACAACGCTAGATGATGTCTGCGTTCTTGAAACTTTACCAGAAAAATAGAATCGTGTTTCAAAATTTGACATTAAAGCATTTTTAACATAACAAATTAGAAGCGCAAAGTGACTAATAACATAGTATTTCTCTACTTTGTAGTTAACCAAAAGTTGAATTATTGACAACTACTAAGAAAGTCAAATAGCCACCAGTACTTATCTTTATCTTTTGTATTTTAACACCTCATCTCTAGTTTAACAAGATGTATACTGTAAAACCTCGATTATAAGCGAAATTGGGTAGTAAGGACATAACGGGTAAATTTATGCTCTACGTTTTAATCACTAACATAAAGAACAGTAAACAAAAGCAATTTTTAATGTTAACAAAAAAGAGATTAGTTATGCTTTTTTTAAATAAAATTAGTTATTTCTAAGCAATTACAAAAATATTCCTCGGATAATTCGTACCGCAGATCATCTGCACCGCGGATCACCTACACCGTGGATCATATGCACCGGGGATCATATGCACCGCGGATCATATGCACCGCGGATCATCTGCACCACGGATAATCCGTTTTTGAATAATCGGATGTTTACTGTATACAGGAACAGTAAACAAAAGCAATTTTTAATGTTAACAAAAAAGAGATTAGTTATGCTTTTTTTAAATAAAATTAGTTATTTCTAAGCAATTACAAAAATATTCCTCGGATAATTCGTACCGCAGATCATCTGCACCGCGGATCACCTACACCGTGGATCATATGCACCGCGGATCATATGCACCGCGGATCATATGCACCGCGGATCATCTGCACCACGGATAATCCGTTTTTGAATAATCGGATGTTTACTGTATACAGTTTTGTTAATTACTCAAAGAATCTAGAATTAAATTGGATTGTTTGAGCGTTTAAATTTAACGTTTCAGTTCAACCAACATACAACAACGGAATTATTACTACTCCAAATTATCACAAGTACAATTTGGATTCAAGAGGCTTAGGTTACGAGCTTTTTACAGGTTTCAAAAAACACAAAACTAAAACACTACAGGTAATAATAATAACAATTTAAAAACGATAATCACAAGCTAATTTAGATTAATTCGTTTACTGGCGAAGAAGACACTTACGGATCGGCTTTGTTACGATGCATTCGTATCGCTCTGAAACTGTTAGAGATGGGACTTACATCAAACGATATAATTTCAACGTGTTCGTTGAATCACATTAACAGCTGCGTTCCAATTTTTGCATCTCTTTTTATTGGTGTCAAATTGGCTTCTTTAGATCACAAAATGCATATTACAGAAGCAGTGATGTTAATAGAAGTCATCAGTCCTAAAGTAATATTTGTCGATCTCGAATCGCTTCCTTTCATTGAATCGATTTTAAAACAATCCAAGAAAACGTCGATTATCATTGTATTTGGTGAAACGCCGAGCTACATAAACTTTTTTGATCTTCTCTCGTCAAATCCAAGTGAACACGATTTTACACCTGTGGAAGTTGACAAAGCCCACACGGCGTTTATATTTTTTACTAGTGGCTCAACCGGAATGCCTAAAGGAATTTGTTTAAGCCACGCTGAAGTGATTGAACAAATATCGGTGGGTTTGTAAGTTAATTTAAACTTAGTTACTATAGTAATTCACGGTATTTTTTCAGAGATTTAAATGAACCTTACGATCGTGTATGGAACAACACATCTTTTTACTGGTGTACCAGTATATATTTCTGGGTAATTTCGATAATTAAAGGAGGTTGCAAAATCCTTGTTCCTTCTGACGATGATCCCAAACTGCTTTGGAAATCAATCAGCGACTACAATCCTACCTACATGTTTATAACACCTTACGAGTTAAGATGGATGTGGAAAGTTAAACCGAATTCTGAATGCGTAGATAGCGTAAAAACAGTGGATATAGGTGGTGGATTATTGTACGAGCACGAACTGATCAAATACAGAAGTTTTTTTTCTAAAGCGAAAGTAACACCAGATTATGGATCAACTGAAGCTGGGTATGTGCTTTTTTTTCAAACGGAGACTGAAAAAGACTTAGAATTTTATAACAAAAAGACGAAATCAATCGGGTCGGTGTTAAATGGAATATCCTACAAGGTTAGTTAAGTTTTGGCAAAATGGTTAATTAGGTTGTTGTTATAGATTGTCGATGTTGACACTGAAGACATTTTAGGACCTTACCAAAAAGGTGAATTGCGCATCATGACCAAGGCTATGTTTAGTGCATATTATTACACTGACGCTGCAGATGAATTCGACAGTGAGGGTTGGTTTAAAACAGGAGATATATTGTATTATGACGAAGATTATTATTTTTATTTTGTTGAAAGATTAAAAGTAATGATTAAATACCAGGGTTGGACAGTGTCGCCAAAAATAATCGAAAACGTTTTGATGTTACGGGACGATATTAGTGCTGCTTGCGTGATTGGGATTGAGCATTATGAAGACGAAGAACACTTAATGGCTGTCATAGAATTAAATAATGTAAGTGTAATTGAAGATGATTTTGTACAAAATGTTTATCAGTACGTGGAAGAAAAACTTGGGGGCAAATTTCTTCTGAAAGCTGGAGTCAAAATTATCGATAAAATTCCATTTACAGCATCTGGTAAATACGACACTAGAAAATTGAAGTCGATGTACAAGAAAATCCAAAATGCACAATAATAAAGTTTTACATAGATTCTAGTTGTATTTCATTAGGTTGCGAATAAAGCTGACTTATACAAAAAGATAAAAAAAATAGAAACTTTATGGTCCTATTTTTTGCTACGTGTAGTCAAGATCCCTAGATGCACAAGTGTTAGTAAAAAAATTATAGTGAACTGCGAATTCCTTTATACTTAGTCAAAAGTTCAATGATCAAAGTTGTTTAAATCGTTTTGTTTCGTATTGAAGAATATAGTAAACGATATTATTGTTAGTAGCGGTTATAACGTTGGAAACGGAAGTATGACAATCAGTAACATCCAGCGCGTAAATGACATTTATGTCTGGGAGAAATTCATACAATCCCAAATCTATAGCAAGATATTTTTAAGATAGCACTAGATCAACTAAAAATTCAATTAACTGACAAATGTCAAAAATAACATTTTGAAACTATTAATAATCACACAGCCAGAAGCGATAAGAAAATAAATGAGAAATAGAAAAATAAAAGAGTAAAATTTAAATTTAGGGTTAAGATGAAGAAAAGTGCTTACATCAAGATGTTTATTGAGACACATAGAAGAATTATCATTAGAAAAACGATCAATTTCTAAAATTTCAAGATTGTTAATATAATAACCTTTATTGCAAAAATGAAGAATTTTAACATTAAGATCAGGAGAAAAAGAATGACTACTAAATAAAATTTTAAACTTTCTTTCAGTTCGACCGACATAAGAAGAATTACAAGAAAAATATAATAATAATATATAATAAATAATATATACCATAAATCTAAGTGTAATGATATTTACTGTTCTATTCCTTACTTTAGTCCTTTTTGTCTTTTCTTTAAAAATTTGTTTAAACAATTTAATGTTTCTACTTCTTTTTCTACGAATAATAAATAAAAATCCTATATTGCTAATAATAAAGATCCTATTTCTGCGTTAGATAAAACTGGTGTTTACAAAATTTGTTGTCTTTCTTGTAATTCTTCTTCTGTTGGTCAAACTGGAAAAAAGTTCAAAATTAGATTAAAAGAACACATTTATTTTATTAACAGAAATTTAAATACTGGTATCTCTGTTTTTGCAAATCATATTCATCTATTAGTCATGTTTAAAATAAATTAAAAGTTAAAACATATTTGTGGAGAAGCGTTCAATTTTAAATAATTTAATTGTATATATAATACTCTACTTAGAGTATGGATTACTTAAACATTATAAAGATCAACTAAAATACATAACATCAACAGAACTGCAAGCAAAAACAACAAACTATAGCCCGAGCCAAACAACAAAAGCACAATTATCAATAACAGTAGAGAACTTACGGATAAAAATAGATCAATATAAGAAAAAAAGAAAAACGCTCAGTGAAAAATCTCCAAATAACCGAAACAAAAATTAAGTCCCAAACAATATAGAGAAGATTCAGAGAGAAGCTTAGCAGATCTCCAAAAATCTTATACCTCATAATATAAAATAGAAAACGATAACGACAAAGGAAAATAAAAAAAAAAACAACAAACACAAGAGAAACGCGCACAAGTCACATTATATGAAACTGCAACAGAAACGATAGGCAATAGAGGAAGAAGCGACAAAATATGAATATCAGCTGAGATGAAAACAAATAAGAAAAAAAAAGCTAGACAGGATTAAAAAAAACTTCATACACATAATGGCAGATAGGGCAGAAGAGGTAACTAGAACACACGACTCCAAAACATTACACAAGATAACAAAAAAACCTAATGAGATCGAATATAATACTATCAAGCAAATTGAATGGATAAAACAGGAAAACACTTTCTACCCAGATAGCAATCAAGACTCAATTTCATTATTAATATTATTTTTATTATTATTAGAAGTAGTGTTATGAAAACTTCCGAGATGAAGATGAAATCTAGATGATTTTGTCTTTTTATGCACAAAGCTGGAAACCTCACAATGATGTAGTCCATACGTTCCACCTCTTCGCCACAGTCCACTTAAGTGGTATCTGCAGTGGATGTGTCCTGTTAGTGTACCGCGGAGGAGTTTTCATTCTCTTCTTATTAACTTTATAATTATCTTCTCCCTCTATTTGTTAGGGCCAAAAAACTTCTTTAAATGACCTGGCATTTTTTTCCAAGTTCTGTTGATTCCTTTGTCGGTCAGTTGGTGATAACTTATTGATAGTCTCTTTGGCTTAAGCCATACATAAAAGATGGTCCTATAAAGGGTTTTACTGCACTTAATTTGGCTTGCTGATCTGCTTCCACATTGTCTTCTATTCCCTCATGCCCTGGCACGCAAACAAGTTCAACTTTATTCTCGTCCGCCAGCTGGTTTAGGAATTGATGGCACTCGTGAAGCATGCGTGATCTTACGCTGTTTCTTTTGTAATATGCTTAATTGCATCTGCCAATTTAAAACAATCGGACTCAGGTCTGATTAAAGACGTTCGGTGTAAAGCATATTCAAGGGAGGGTACTTATAACTTACTTAAGTTGAATAAAAGTTAAATTTACCAAAACTCATGTTTATTAAATAATTATGATATAATCAAATTTAACTTAATTGTTTTTATTACATACTTCGCGATAAATGATTAAGTCTTAAAAAAATGGCCATTTTTCTTTACATGAATTGCGAACAAAGATTTAGTTTAAATTTTATGTACAAGCTTAATTTTTAATTATAGTAAATATTTGAAATAAAAATTACTTATCTTGCCGGTTGTCATTGGATAGGTAAATACGGGCAAAGTCTGCTATTGAAGCGGAAATCAAATCCACATCGGGATCCTGGCAGATCGGTAGAAAACTGCTTTTTAGGATCGAAAATGTATTTCTCCCAAGAAAACCTTTTCGAAATAACAAAAGATTGTAGAACACAAAACAATTAGAAAAGTATACAACTTACCTTTTCATTGAAAAGGTGAGACAGTAGAAGATAATTAACTCCAATTTTTATACTGATTACAGTAATTATCAGTTTAAATTATTAATTCTGATCGTTATAGAAAAAGACAAGTTACTTTGTCAGAACCCAAATTGATTCTCCCAAAATATATCCGACAACCTTCCACGTCGATGTAACTTATCTGAACAAGTTTTATTGATATATTATTCAAAAGAAAGCGGCAAAATTTGAAAATTTGAAGTTTGAATATTTTAACGCTACAAATCTCCTCTATATGTCAAAAAAAAAAATTAATAAAAAGCATTTTTTCTTAATTTTTTTTATAAGTTCTCATAACAAAACATATAAACTTAATTATTTTCTGTTCTTGATCATGCAACAGACTTTCTTTCTTAATTAGATGCTTAAATACACAGGACAAAAAATTATATACAATTGTATTCTATTAACTTTATGTATTTAACTAAGTCTACAATAAAATAAGCAATAAAAAACGATTGTTTTAGCAATAAAGATTTAGCTATTTTCGTAAGCCTAACGCCTTCTGAGAGGGTCAAAATCGATAAGTACTATAATTGGTTAAGTCAAGATCAGGGTAAGTCATTATCAGGTGTGTCCATAATTTATTGCTAAAATAACTAAATACTAGATACTACAAAAATGAGTAAATCAATAAGATATACTTAAAACTGGTAAATAAAAGTAATTCAGGGTAGATATAATAACAAATAATTTAACGCTACAAGAACGTAAATATCAATTAACCATAATAGGGTTTAAGATCTTTGATGTGGTAGTTACCTACAGTTTTATTATTAACCTCTTCTAAATTATAAACAAGCTTTGACAATTTTTTTTTGATTTTACAAAGAACATATTTGGGTGCTAACTTAGCTGAATAATTATTTGCTGCACTAGATAACACTCGATTACGTTTCCATACTAAGTTTCCTGTTTCAAATTCAACATCACGTTTTCTTAAGTTGTACGTTTTACTATAGCGTTCATGAGCTTGCAATAATTTTTTTTGTATTAAGGGATAAATTCTACTTAATTTTTGTAGCTCCTCGCCATAATTTTGTAAATCGTATTTTTCTGTTCCTAGTTTGTCTAAATACAAACGATTATAGTAATCGCCAGATATAGGTATGCGTCTACCAAAAATTAAATACGCTGGCGTAAAGTTAGTTATGTGGTGCACACTATTATTTAATGCGAAAGCAATTTTTTTTAATTCTTTATCCCAAGTTTTTTGATTTTTGTCTTTAATAAAACTTCGAATACAAGTACCAATTGTTTTGATCTGTCTTTCGACTTGATTAAATTGTGGTGTGTATCTACTAGAATAAAATATATTAACTTTATAATCATCCGCAAGCGATTTAAATTCTTTACTTGTAAAGATGGAGGCATTGTCACAAATAATTGTAGAAGGGGTACCATACGTTAAAAAGATTTCGTCTTCGACAAACTTAATTAAAGAACGAGAATTTGCTTCTCTGATAGGTTTCATAACGGTATATTTTGTGAAATAATCTGAAGCAACTATTACGTAACAATTATTAGAACTTGATCTTACATACGGTCCCATTAAATCTATACAAACACATTGAAATGGAAAATTAACCATTTTTGGGGATCCCATTAAACCATATCTGCCGGTATTAGACGTTTTTTGAGATTGACAAACAACACATTTCTTTACAAAGTTTAAGATGTCATAACGCATTTTAGGCCAATAATAATCTTCAGAAATTTTGTTATACGTTTTATAAAAACCTAAATGTCCAGATGTGGGAATAGAATGACTGATGTCTATGATTTTTTTACGTTGAGGAGAAGGAACGAATAGTTTCCAATCAGAAAAGTTAGACGTTAAAATAATTTTAGAAGATACGTATTTATAAATAAAATTATTTTTTATAGCAAAAGAAGGGTACTTATCTGGAGTGTTATTAATCTTTTCTCTTAGATCACAATACCATTTGTCTATTTCAGTTGGATTAATGTTAAGAATTTCATTTGAGTTATCATTGTCAACGGAATTTGTGACTACTTTATCTTGCTCGTTAAGAATATTGGAGAGTATACTAGCACTAGGTACATTTGATTCATTAGATATGATTTCAGTAGATAGTATTTGTGCATCATCGTTACTCTCAAGAAAACAATTAAAATTAACAGAAGGCAAGCAATCTGTATCTGATTCTTTTTCTTGTGACGTATTTAAATCAAAATTACTATCCGGCACGGCTCTACTAATTGCATCAGGTAAAATCAATAATTTTCCAGGTCGATGCATAACATCAAAATTATATTGACGCAGACGTATACTCCAACGACACAATCTGCCAATAGGGTCTTTTAATTTATTAAGCCACACTAACGCTTTATGATCAGTAATCACCGTAATCTTATGGGGACATGCTTCTATATAACATCTAAATTTATCAAATGCAAAAATGATAGCACAAAGTTCTTTTTCTGTTACTGTGTAATTTTTACGTTCGCGATCTGTAAGACTACGAGAAGCATAACAAATAAATTTTTGTATACCTTTCTGAATTTGCAATAGACACGCCGCGACTGCGTTATTAGAAGCATCTGTTTGAATTATAAAAGGTAATTTAAAATTTGGAGTAGTCAATATAGGAGCAGACACTAAACATTTTTTTTGGTTTTCAAATGCTTCATGAGATGCATCATTCATTTTTATAGGTTGGCCTTTCTTTTTACCTTTGAGTAAATCGGTTAAAGGAGATAATTTTTCTGAAAATTTAGGTACAAATCTTCGATAATAAGAGACTAAGCCCACAAATCTTTTTAATTCGGTATAAGTACGTGGAGGTACATACTCTAACATAGTTGTAATTTTTGCAGGATCTGTATGTATTCCATCTGAATCAATTACAAAACCTAAGTAATTTAAACTTTTTCTAAAAAAACTGGCATTTTTTCTGTTAGTAGTTAAATTAGCTTCTTTGAGTTTATATTTTACTTCGGCAAGCAATCTTATGTGTAATTCAAAATTATCAGCTACTAGAATGATATCATCTAGGTATACAAATAAATGCGGTTCGTACTTTGGACCAAAAATTGAATCTATGACGCGTTGAAATACTTGTGCAGAATTACAAAGACCAAACGGTAGCACTTTGAAGACAGAATAATCCGCGACCAAGATCATCAAATGCAGTTTTTAATTTGGATTCTGCGTCTAATCCTATTTGCCAAAATGCACTCTGTAAATCAATGGATGACATATATTTTGCCGTTTTAAGAGTATTTAAAATTCGATCTACGTATGGTAAAGGATACGTATCAAAAATACTAATCTCGTTAAGCTTACGACCGTCAAACACAAATCTGTAGGTACCGTTAGTTTTCTTAACCAACATCACGGGACTGCAATAAGGGCTACTACACGGTTCTATCACTTTCAATCTTAACATATCATCTAATTCCTTATATAAATGTTCGAGAAGATAAGGCCACATGGGATACTGTTTACATTTAAATGGAGGGCCGTTCGTTACTATTTTATGTGTGTATTTATTAGTTAGTCCTAACCTATCTTTACCCGAAATTTCCGTAAATTCATTTATTGTTATTCTAGCTAATTTTTTCTCTTCTTTAGTTAAATTAGACTTAACATTATTGTCTTGTCGTCTTACAGCTGAATTTTCTACCAAATTGATTTCTATTTCTTTACTGAAGTATTTCCAAGTATTTTCCGAAAAAATAATGGATATCGAAAATAAATGACAAAAATCTGAGCCAAGAATGATATAATGAGGCAACGAAGGAACGCATAAAACTTTTAAAACCTTAAAAATATTTCCGATTTCGATAGGTAAATATGTATAGAAAGATATCGGCACTTTGCTGCCATCTGCTGTTACTATAAATTTGTCACTTACTTTAAAAAAATTTAATTTAAGCTTTCTTAAGAACTTATAACCTTCGTTTCCCGCTATAGAACTATTTGAACCTGAATCTAATAAACAATTAATAGTTTTTCCAAAGACATTTATTTTTATGTAAGGTCTATTATCGCTATCGGGACTAAAAAAGTTTGTAGTTGTTTTAACCGAACTGTTACAATTAATATTATTATAATTTTTATAAAAATTTTTCACAAAACGTAGGTATAGTTCCCAATCTTTATAATTAGTAAGAGTAAGACGATTTTTAAAATTTTTGATTAAAGGACGTGGTGTTAATTTAGAATCTAAATCGGCCTTAATTTTACGGAGCCTTTGTTGGCCTACATCGTGATTAAAAGTTTTTTGAACAAGATGGACAAGTACGAGTCGTAAAATCTGGTTTACCACAACGATAACAAAATAACTTTTCTCTAGGTTTTAAACATTCACTGTATTTGTGATTTAATTCGTGACAGTTGTAACATGTTACTGTTTTTGAGTTAGTTTTTTTAAGGTCTGCTTTAGTTGCGTTTGAAAATGAATTTGTATTACTGGAGGAAGATAATACACAAGTTTTATTATTATATTTAAATGCATTCTTTACTTTATTTAGATTATAATTTGTATACGAAAATTCTGGTTCTGGATCTTTTTGTTGAAAGTTTGAACTTTGACACCGAGAAGCGTAGAACGCGTCGTCAATTTTTTTGCATAATTCACTTAAGTGCGCCAAATCTTTAATATCTATAACGGCAATTTGTTTTACATAATAAGGCAACAAGTTTTGTTTTATGTAAAATAATTTTGTGTTTTCATTCGGAGGGTGCGAAAGTTTTTCAAATAAAGAGAGCATAATTGAGATAAAGACCGTTATATTTTCACCCCTACCTTGTTTTCTGTTTTTTATTTGGTGCCATAATTTCTCGTCATAATTAATTGGCAGAAAATCTTGTTTTAATGCATTAACTAATTCATCCCAGTTATTTACGTTATTTCTTATATTTCGGTACCAATGAATTGCTTTGTCGGTAAATAAACCTACAGCCCCTTTAAATAAAATATCTTTAGAAACGTTTCTAGCGAAAGCTAGTTCGTCGATTCTTTGCAAAAAAGAAGTTACAGAAGTTGTTTGACCATCAAAAGTGACGTTCCATTTATAAAGCTTAATATCTGAGTGTTTAAATTGAACTTGACTACTATTTAAATCAGGAGATTCTAAACCTGCATTATATTTAATATCTAAGGAATTACTTTGACTAATTAAGTCTGATTCAATACACAAACAATCAGCTAATGCCTCATTTTTAAAATCTACGTACTGCTCCGAATTATCTTCTGGAATTATAAATCTGTTAATGCGGTTTATTAAATAAATTAAACGCGTTTGAATGCTTTTGTACATGTTATCTGTAGTAGGACCTTCAAATGCTTTAACCTGATCTTTTAGTACATTAATTGTTTCGGAAATTAATTTTGTTTCATCTGCTAAAACAAACTCGTTATCTACAAGATTAGTGATATCGGTGGTTTCGAATAAACGCGACAAAATTTTACGTTTTTCAATTACGCCTTTTCTTGTTTTTTGTCCTCGTATACGCAATTCATAATCTATTTCAGAAACCGAAAGAAATTTAAAATCAACGAATTCTTTTCTATAAAACATTTTAAAGAATGGTGCATGCGATTAATTGGAACAGTAACTTAAAATTATTCAATCAAAGTAACCGGACATTTGTAAGCGATTATTAACAGTTATTGATTAAGGGCATTGTTCAGATAAGAAAGGTCAGTGTTAACACTAACAGTCATATAGAAATCGAATGTTTGATAAGACTGGTAACGGAACAAACCTAATAGAAAATTGACCTTCACAATAAAATTTAAATACTACAGTAAAATATTTGAAAAATTTCACAATTTTGAAAATTGATTGCTAAAAACAAAAGGTCCCTGCTCGGGCGCCATTAATGTAATATGCTTAATTGCATCTGCCAATTTAAAACAATCGGACTCAGGTCTGATTAAAGACGTTCGGTGTAAAGCATATTCAAGGGAGGGTACTTATAACTTACTTAAGTTGAATAAAAGTTAAATTTACCAAAACTCATGTTTATTAAATAATTATGATATAATCAAATTTAACTTAATTGTTTTTATTACATACTTCGCGATAAATGATTAAGTCTTAAAAAAATGGCCATTTTTCTTTACATGAATTGCGAACAAAGATTTAGTTTAAATTTTATGTACAAGCTTAATTTTTAATTATAGTAAATATTTGAAATAAAAATTACTTATCTTGCCGGTTGTCATTGGATAGGTAAATACGGGCAAAGTCTGCTATTGAAGCGGAAATCAAATCCACATCGGGATCCTGGCAGATCGGTAGAAAACTGCTTTTTAGGATCGAAAATGAATTTCTCCCAAGAAAAAACCTTTTCGAAATAACAAAAGATTGTAGAACACAAAACAATTAGAAAAGTATACAACTTACCTTTTCATTGAAAAGGTGAGACAGTAGAAGATAATTAACTCCAATTTTTATACTGATTACAGTAATTATCAGTTTAAATTATTAATTCTGATCGTTATAGAAAAAGACAAGTTACTTTGTCAGAACCCAAATTGATTCTCCCAAAATATATCCGACAACCTTCCACGTCGATGTAACTTATCTGAACAAGTTTTATTGATATATTATTCAAAAGAAAGCGGCAAAATTTGAAAATTTGAAGTTTGAATATTTTAACGCTACACTTTGCAGTGCTTTTAATGCCGCTTGGCTGTCCGACATGATGCATATATTTTGTTTGCATCGGTTTTTGGTATCAGATGTTCCGCCACCATGTGGATGGCCTGTACTCCTGGTTGGAAAATGGTGGCTTCATCACTGAGAGTTACGTGTCTTTTGAACGTAGGTCTCACCACTCCTGCCATTACACCATCGTTTTCTATTTTTGATCCATCTGTAAACTATTTTTGGGAAGTCCCCGGCACGCAGTCCGTGCCTCTCACCCAGTCTTTTTTAGTGGGAAACCTGATTTTGTATTTGTGATCAAAGATCATTTTTGAGTTTATCTGATCGCTCACTACGGTTATGTTCAACAAAAGAGTAGTTTTGAAAATTTCCAGGTGACCTTTAAAGTTGTCTTCTTTATAATCATGTAGTTTGAGAGCCTGCTTCATAGCTTCTACCTTAATTGCCACTAGTAGGACATCCAAGGTGAGAAGGATTTCTATTGCAGCGGTGGGTGTTAATTTCATGACGTCTATGGTGGTCAGACATGCCAGCCTTTGCACCTTTGCCAGCTTCGCTTGCGCGGTACTTTGGTCTACTTTTCTCCACCAAACTGCAGACGCATAGAGATTTCCAGATCTGACGACCTGTTTCTAGATCCAATTGGTTATGCTAAGGTTCAAACCCCACGTTTTGCCAACCATTTGGCGCCAAGACCATAAAGTTTTTATAGGCTTGTTGTTCGTTTTGGACAAGTGATCATTCCACGTTAGTTTTTGGTCCAGTGTCACCCCCAGGTATTTAATCTCCTTGGAGAGGAAAATAATAGTTTTATTTAACTGAATACTGGGGATACTTAAATTCCTTTGTTTAGTAGAAGTAACGATGGCGGTTTTATTTGGGTTTATGTTCATTCCCTCTCTGAAACACCAGTTACGTGTTAAGTTGATTGCATTTTTATTTTCTCTCCTACGATGTAGTCATATTTGGCCCTCACTGTTATAGTTATATCGTCAGCATAGCTTAAAACGTTATACCCCTCTCTACTCAAGTCGTTTAGAAGTTTATCTATTACCAACAACTACAGCAGTGGGGATATGACTCTCCTCTGTGAGCAGCTTCTTGTAGTGCCTACCTCATGAGGTGGCGCTACCAATGCTGGTATCTACTATCTATCTACTCATCAGCATGTTGTTTATCCATTGAATGATAAAGTCGTTTATCCTTCTCTTTCTGAAGGACTGTGTCATTAAACCATAGGCGGCGTTGCCAAAGGTGCCCTCTATGTCCATAAAGACTGCTAGGGCTACTTCCTTTTACTCACGTGGTTTCTCTATGGTTTTTACAGTTTGGTGTAAAGCTGATATCGTTGATTTGCCTTTCTAATAGGAAAATTGGTATTTATGAAGAGATTAATATATTAGGCCATCGGTTTTTCCATTGTTTTGAGTTTAAACACCGAGAGACTTATTGGACTATATACTTTAAATCGTCTAGGGGTTTTACACCTTCCTTATGTAGGAATATGACTTTTACTTTTCTCTATGCTTGACGAACATGGCCATATAACACACTGGATCTGAATATTTTGATCAATATCTAGCAAGATGTCCTGCCCTTGTTGAATGACTGTCGGAAATACTCCATTGAAGACAGGAGCCTTGAAAGGTTTGAAGATTCTTATGGCCCACTTAATCTTTTCAGGCGATGCAATTTTATTGACAAGGGAACGTTCCCGTTTGAGTAGAGTTCTACTCCTTATAGGTCTTTTGTACACCCTTGTTTCTTCAGCTGCTATACACTCTGCAAATGTTTTTTAATCAAAACCTCCTGCGTTTCCGGAAAGGTTGACGTGAAGGTGTCATCTTCACGTTTGTGTGCACGTATGATACCTTGGTTGCTTCTTAATAGAGCCTTCTGCACTCTGCTTGCGACAGGTGCTTCATTAAGGTTTTCACAAAAAGTCCACAAAGAGCTTCTCTTTGATTTACGAAGTATCTCATTAAACTTGGTAAGAGCCTTACAGTACTTTTCCCAGTTATCTGTTCTCTTTGATTTGTTAAACTCTTTTTTGGCTTTACTACGCAATTTGTTCAGCTCAATGTGCCACCAGGGTACTTTGCTTTTAGTATTTTTGGTTTTGAGAGAACAGTTTACCTCAAAGACCATCGTTATGGTCTCCGTTGTAAGGTTAGCTGTATTTCGTTTGATATTTTTTTTATGCCATCATGTAGAATACTTCTGTATTCTTTCCAGTTGATCTTGTTAAAAACCTTATATGTTTGGTTGGACATGCAACAAGCCTCCATCTTGAACATGATCAAACAATGATCGGAAAGGGATGCTTCCTCATACACTTCCTAATCACTTATTAGATTTGAAACTCACCTAGATACTAAGGTTAAGTCTAGTTTATAAATGTTGGGCGATTGCCCTTATTAGCCACTACCATATTAGTAGTTAGTAAGTACTCATAAAGTGACTCTCTCCAAGTATTAGATGTTTCCTGTTGACTTCGCAGTAGCTGATGTGTCGTTTTACCGTGTCTAATAGCGCTTTCTGTTCCTCTTTAGAAAAATATGTCGACGTCAAGATTATCTTTTTTTTCCTCTAGGGACACTTAGCTCTACCATTATGGTGGCTGTATCAGCATCTGTAAATTTTGATAGAATTATCATTGGTTTTATTGATCAGAATAGCCCTCGGTACCAAGGCAGATCTATCATAAATCAACTTACCGTTCTTGGCACCTAGTCCACAAACTCGTCCTCTATTTATCCAAGGCTCTTGGACTAGACTCATCATTTTAGTGCATTGGGCAAACCCGTGACTTAAGGCGGCCAAAGCAACCTTTGCGTGGTGAAGGTTTACCTGCACGCACTTCATGTTTAACTTGTGGATGAGGGAGGTGGAGTGCCACTCTTTTTTTCGTTAACCAGTGCAGAAAACTTTGATTTCGCAATACATAAGATTTACTAGATTATATCGAAGTTCTAATACATGAATGCCCGCAGTAGCGGCAACACACACTACACATTGACGTTAGGTCGAAACGAAAAGTACAGAAAAGGTCGAAGTAAATATTTTTCACACACACAGCATGCGATACAGTAAAGTGAGTGATTACAGTTACATTATTGGTATATAAGCAATAAATATAATTACGGTCGTTAATATTGATCAAAATTCTGTGAGTAACTTTCGTGACAACGATATAAAAAAAATTAAGTAAATAAACTCACCCGAAGTCCAGTTTCCACTTCGAAGAAAACGTTTTCCCCGCCAGCGGCCTGTAATAATTATTTAAAAGCAAATCGTGTCACACACCAACTCACGAAGAATAGTAAGCTACAAAATTAGTATTAATAAATCATTAAGTATTATATAAAAACCCGGTGTATCGAATACTGTAGGTAGTGATTTAGAACAGGTGGCTGATAACACAATTGACTTCTATTCCCAAAGCAGCATCTACGACGCAGTGCTCGACGAGCCCTCGATATTATTTAAGTAGCAGGCCCTCGCAACAGCTTATATGCTCGGTAGCATTATTCATTAATGGTACTTATGCATCCTTATTACTGCTTGAAATACACAATGGCTGGCAACGTGGTGGGAACCGGCTATCACATTAATATAGAAATTACGAAGGACTCTTAATAGATTGAAGACAAAAATATCTTACCCTGTGCCGAAAGAATCGTAATAAATTCGCAATCGTCTTATAAATTTATCACACGTGATGTTCTTAAAAATTTAAGAATCAATTCAAAATTCTCGGCACCGGCCCGTTACTGTAGTTGACAGCTTTACGATTTTGTCGTAAAATGACAGTCACGAGAAAAGATCGGTAGAGGGCGTCAAAACCGGAATCTAATTTCAATTCATATACAGAGTATTTCGTAATGAAAAATTTCGCACGTAACAAATTTTTGAATGGATCTTAAGGATCGAATTACCGTTTGCTTTATCTCTAAGACCGAAGCAAAATAGTGCTTTGAGATGTACGTTGACTAAATGTAACACTTCGTCGAAAGCGTCGTAGAAACTTTGTGAAATTTTTGTCAGAAGACAGATTAGAAGGAATGTCTTGAATAGTAATTCTAAGTAACGACTTCCCTCGAGGCTTAATCACAAGGGCGACTTGCTTTAACATGACCATAAGTATTTTCGTGAAGTCCGTCTTTTCGAATCCAAGTCGAATCGCATTGCTGCACGTTCTTTTGACACGGTCCAGTCTTAGATCGTATTGCTGAGAATCTAAGATTTTCATAATAGTCGTCTTTGCTTCATCGGCTTTACAGTTGACCTGAAAATAGGAGCAATTGATTTACCTAAGGAGACTTTAACTTTATTGATACTTTTGTATTTAACCGCTTGGGCATAGGATATTTAGACATGAGCTGCAGGTGCGGCTGTGGTTAGTTTGTTTGTTACAGTTTACAAATCTATTTAAACGTCTCGAAGGGCATGGGAGATATTGCCGCGGCAGGCACTGGGATTTGCTTTGAATTTTGCCTAGAATTTCGAGCATTTTGAATCTCTTTCCCAAAGAGTTTTTACTGGACGATATAAGCTTAGTTGAGGCTGTAATTTCGGTTTTGAAAGACTTATCAACTTTTTCAAATATGGTAACTCACTTTTAGTCATCGACGTCGTCTTCTTTGAGACCCCCGCCATAGTGGAAGTTGATGGAACAAGGGAGGATACGCTTGTCAGCGCGGCGCTCGTGGAGTGACGGCTGGAAAAGGAACTAGTTGCCTGATACGCTTTTGGCCATACACAGGATCTTATTGCCACAAAACGGTTGGGCTTATAGCCTGAGTGTCGTTGCCTACCTTTAACCTTGTAGAGGTAAGGGTCTAAAGCTTTTTAGAAAGGAACAATTCACGAAAACTCAAAATATATATAATTACAATCGCAAAATTACAAAACTTTTATTCAAACGATTTATTTGGTTTAATGTAAAATAAAAATTTTAGATTTTAGTGTTAATACAGTTCAAAAGGTAAGTTCTATTTGGAGTGCGTTCACCTGGACAGCGAGCTTTTGGTTGTAAGGATTTAGAAACTCGTTTAAGTTATATATCTTCTTTGCGTCTATTTGGATTGTGACTTTTGATTTTATGTTTTGAGATTTCCAACTTAAAAACGAATTTTTGTTTTTGATTTAACCCACCCCCGTTTCCGTTGAGCACTGAGCAATAACATCGTTAATTTTGCTTTAATTCAAAGGTTTGCTTAACATCTTTTGCAAGTAACACGTTGTGATTTGTATTTTTTTGTATTCATTGTGTGTTTCTATTCCCCTATTTGTAACAATACAAAATCCTGTAAGAAAAATTTTAGAAAATTCGTAAATAATTTTTAAAATTTCGCGAGGATTTTTACCCGCATCATAGATCCAGTACATTAATGCCTACGTTGATTTTGCTCACAAAATTTACCAAACAGAACCTATGAAGAGTATAAAAGCGGCCACATGAGCTTGGAAAACAACTTTCTGCTAAGACTCGTCTCGGTAAAACCCGTCCTCGTCTAATATTCATTCCGGGAAAACTATCTGTCAAGATCCATCTTAGTAGAACTTGTTCTCGTCTAAAATCCATCATCGGAAAACTTTCTGTCGATATTCGTCTCGGTAAAACCAATCTCCGTCCGAAATCCGTTCTCGAAAAACCGTCTTTCTCATGTCGAAATCTATTACAAGAACCGTTCTCTCCTGTAAACCGAGTCTGATTAGTAATTTTTTTGTTTCATTGACGACTGGTGTTACCTGAACCACTCCTACGACCTGAAGATTTGTTGACTACGCTGCTATCTACCTTGACCTCCTTCATTTATTACCGTCTCGAGCAATCATATTTAGTAAGTGTTGAATTTGTGAAGTTGTGCATTTGTTTACTCCTGTCGGCAGTTACATAAAGGTCTTTGCTTAGAACTACAAACCCTTGTGTGGTGGTGGAAGCCATAATCCTTATACCAAAAGTGCAAAAAAACACCAAAAAAGTTGGTCGTAAGAATGGTAAAACGGCACTTCCACACCATAGAAAAATGAATTAGAAAAAACTTTTTTGGGGGAAGCAAAAAAGTAAAATGAAACGTCACACAAATCTATAGTTCAAAGAAAGGAAAAACAAGGCCGCATTAAATATTTCTAATTCCGAGTGATCATCCGAAAAAGAGGGCAGTAAGGTTGGGTTGCTTGCAGTTTGTGCCATCAATGGGCGCATAATTCCTGTGTGCGAATAGATAGCGATGATGACAAAATCGTGTTTTTGTGTGAGCAATGCCAATAAAGCGCATTTTTTTATTGTAAATATATTTCATATAACAGCGAAGGTTTCTACGGTCGGAGCCTATACTAAGATAAGAATGTCTTATAGATTCAGACCGTGTCATTGTTATAACCAAAGTTGCTAAGGTTTTGCACTTGCGTGAGAGACATCGAGGAACTAACAAACCAAAATCTAACTAAGAAGTCTTCAAAAGTTAGGCAGTCAACTGGTGAACCAAACATGATTCTAAACTCTAAAAAGGTAAGAAAGAAAACGATGAACTTTAAAAAGCAAACGACGATCTAACAAAGAACTACTACAGAGTTAGGTAATCAACTTTGTGCACCAAGCCAGATTCTAAACTCCATAAAAGTGACTTAAGAAGAAGTAGTGACTGTACATAAAGAAGAAGTATTGTCACAGCTGGTTAAGCTCGACTCTGATTGGGTTACGGTCGAAAAGCGACGTGTTTTTGTTAAAGGAGAATGACCGGGAACTAAAGAAAGGATAGCTCGAAACTGTGATCACGATTAAAGTTATTGGGGTGTTTGATGATTTCTATGCTCTCTCGGATTTTCCTGTTGAAGAAGAACTGAGATTTTGCAATCACCGAAACGTTATCAAAATCTATATTGCGGTCTGTGGTAAAATGATGTTCAGCGACCGCAGATTTGGAAGTATACCTTTTCCTTATACAACGATCAAGTTCTGAAATGCGAGTAAATTTGTAACGACCGGTTTT
The DNA here is from genome assembly GCA_035610365.1 of Aquatica leii. Lineage (NCBI taxonomy): Eukaryota > Metazoa > Arthropoda > Insecta > Coleoptera > Lampyridae > Aquatica > Aquatica leii. The sequence goes on from CM069438.1 coordinate 27,479,503, forward strand.
ACTAATGTAGACTAAACCACATGAACAAGGAAGTTGGTAAACACATTAAAATGAAAGTGTAAGAAATTTGTCGTTGGGATAAGTAAGAATATGAGAAATTTTGCTTTATGAGTTGATTATGGTTTTAATACTTTTCTTACGAAGAAGTTTCTTTATTTGATCTGTCTCCTTGTGAATGTAGGGTAGAAATACCAATTTCGTATTGGATTAGGAAGCAGAAATATCCTTAGGTTATCGAGTATGTGTTTGAAAATCGCACTTCATATAACCATTGTTCACTAAGGTTCTAGTGAGATGACTAAATTCCGAGTCTAGATTTTCAAGTTGGCAAATAGAGAAAGCGCAATGAACCGAAGATTCGATAATAAAACGTTTCTGTGCAAGATGATGATGAGACGAAGCATGAAGGTATATGTCCAGTTTACGAGTCACAAGAACGTAGAGAAATGGGAGGGAACCGTTAGTTTCAATTTCCATAGTAATTATGATATCTAGGTGTTGACTATTTAAATGATCAAAAAACTTAGACAATTCGAGATTACGAGACCAAACAATACACCTGTCAACATACTTAAACTAAACCTTTGGTTTTACTATAGATGATTCCAAAGCAACGGTTTTAAAATATTTCATGATAATTAAAAAAAAAAATTAAAAGTCGGTTTCAGAAAGCTGCCAAAAGTCTTCAAGAGTTTGATGCGGACATCGCCAGATTAACACGGCTTGCGTATCCTACAGCACCAGACACCTTCTTGGAGCAGTTGGCTATTCAAACCTTTATAGACGGCCTCCGAGACAACGAAACGCAGCAAACTCTCTAGTTAGCCAAACCGAAGACATTAGATGACGCTTTGGTGCATGCTTTGGAGTTTGAAGCAGCAAAACAAGCATCGCAACGAGACGGTCATAAACTTTGCTGTGCTGCAGTAGTACCCGCGCAGACACTGGAAAGCATCGAAGAGATAGCATAACGAATACTTCAGGAAAGAAGAGTGACAACTTTGAACTAAAATAGGCCATATACGACGGCATCTTACTAAATTTAGAACGAGGCGACTAAAAAAGACAAAAAAATCTCTTTTAGTCAGGCTCCAGAGATTACAATTCAAATGGAATCGCCGATGGAGCAATTGCATAGCATTTATCTCGATGGTAAGATCAATGAAAGGAGTGTTCAGTTACTGGTTAACACGGGAGCGACAAAGACCATCATTCGTCCTGACATGTTGTTGGAAAACGAGAAGACATCACCAGTAACAGTACGACTTCGAACGGCGACGGTCAAAAAAATACCTACTCACAGACAAGTTAAGGTAACCATTGGTTTGGTAAATGGAGTACTCAACATCAGGGAAGAAGTTATCCTGGGAATGAACGTGATAAAGAAGTATGGGTTCCATTTGGATATGAACGATGTCCTGAAGATCGACAATGAAGAAATTCCTTTTCATTCGTCAGAGAAGGCAGCCGTGCGAGTCTTATTGAGTGAAGACGTGACTCTGCCTGCAAGGACTGAAAATGTGGGGATGGCACGCCTGGATGGAAGTATTTGGGAAGGCTAAATACGCGCGATTGAACCAATGGAGGGCTGTTTAGTTGAAAAGGGACTATTCGTTGGCAGAACTTTAGTATGAGTAAAAAACACGATGCCAGTAAGGATCTTAAACATCAACGCAAATTCTGTAACGTTGAAAAAGAAGACCGTGGTAGACCAATGCACGCCAGTATCTCAAATTGTGAGATGCATGAAGTCTAACGAAGATACGTCGCCGAAGAAGTGTCCACAACATCTATTGGACATTCTTAACACCAATTGCCAAAACCTCAGCCACGACCAGCTCGCTAAAGTTAAAGTGTTTATCCAAGAGTATCAAGTTGTGTTTGCGCTGGAGAGTGGTACCAAAGGAAAAACTAACGCAGTGAAACATAAAATTAATACTGGAGACGCTCTGCCAATACGACAACATCCACGCACTCTTCCTTTGGCAAACAGAGAAAAAGCCACACAAATAATTACGGATATGGAGAGAAAAAGCCTGATTGAACCTTCAAGTAGCCCATGGGCATCCCCAGTGGTACTCGTAAAGAAGAAGGATGGATGAACGAGGTTTTCCATAGACTACAGAGAGCTAAACGACGTGACCAAAAAGGACAGTTACCCTTTACCTAGAATTGACGATACGTTAGACATCCTGTCAGGATACCAGTAGTTTTCTACGTTATATTTAAAGAGTGGATACTGGCAGGTAAAACCCAAGGATCGTAAAAAAACAGCTTTTATGATTTGAACTGGTTTGTGGCAGTTTGCTGTGATGCGCTTCGGCCTGTGTAACGCTCCTGCAACGTTCGAGCGTTTGATAGAGACCATCTTGCGCGGATTCGCGTTTGGAAGGTCGTTTGAAGAACACTTGAACACCTTGGAAAAAGTGTTTTAGCGATTACGTGGGGTTAATCTCAAACTGAGTCCAAAGAAGTGCCACGTATTTAAGAAATAAGTGCAATTTCTTGGCCACGTCGTGTCTAGAGATGGAATAAAAGCTGACCCTGACAAAATCCCAGCAGTGCAAGCATAGCCAAGACAATCAACAAACATTAGATTCGAAGTTTCCTTGGGATGTGCACTTATTAGAGACGATATGTACCCGGATTTGCCAATATTTCCAGACCTTTGACGAAATTGACGGAAGAAAAAGCAGAATTTAGATGGAATGAAGACTGCAAAAATTCTTTCCATCAACTACAACAGACTCTAGTTACTTCGCTGATTTTGAGTTATCCAAGAGAAGATGGAAACTTTATTTTGGATACAGACGCAAGCAATCTGGCCATAGGCGCCGTCCTTTCACAGGTTCAAAATGGACAAGAAAAAATTATCGCGCATTTTAGCAAGGTTTTGTCCAGGCCAGAAAGAAATTATTGCGTGACTAGGAGGGAGCTGTTAGCAGTCGTCAAGTTCATCGAACATTTCTACAAATATTTCTATAAACGAAAATTTTTACTGAGAACAGACCACGCCGCTTTAAAATGGCTACTGCAGTTTAGTAACTCGGAAGGACAAGTGGCAAGATGGATCGAGAGACTGTAAGACTATGACTATGACACAGAACATCGCGCCGGAAGCAGTCATCGGAACGCTGATGCTTTGTCCAGAAGACCATATCCAGCAGCCATTGTTCGCAACTGGAAGAAAAAGTTGAATGCCTCCGGAAAGCTGCTATGGTTGATGATAAGTGGGAACCTGAGCAGCTATGTCGCAAACAAAAAAATGTTTCTACGATCTTTCTTAAATCTTAGTGAATTTATGTTTATATTCCCTCTTCTTTCGTCCGAGCTTGGGACCAGCAGTGATGACTCCAATGCTAGTTTTTCACCAAATCGTCATGGATCCTGAAATAAAACTACTCCTGGACTTAAAAAAAAAACGGCCGACGACCAACCTGGGAAGAAGTGAGTATTTTGGGCAGAAACATCAAAGCGTACTGGGCGCAGTGGGTCTCTTTGAGAGCAAAAGACGGTCTTCTTAAAAAATCCCTAAAAAGTGTCAAAGACACAGAAAACAGATTGCAGTTAGTAATTCCAAAGTGCCGAGTGGTACAGGTGTTAATACATCTCCACGATGGGACATCAGGAGGACACTTTAGCATTAAATAGACATTGGTTAAAATGCGAGAAAGATTCTACTAGATGAACTGCAAAGAAGACGTCATAAAATGATGCACGGTCTGCGCATCAGGAAATGGTCCAGCGAGAAAGCGCAAAGCACTCATGAAGCAATACAATGTAGGAAGCTTTTTGGAAGGAGTAGCGATTGACATTCCAGAATCCGATTCGGAAAATAAATACATCCTGGTGGCGATGGATTATTTTACGAAATGGACGAAGGCGTATTAGTAAAAGAGTTTTTCTGCCGGTTTGGAGTTTTGTTAGAATTACACTGCAATCAGGGCCGCAACTTTGAGTCTGGACTATTTCAAGAAGTTTGTCGACTGTTGGGAATTAAGAAAACTAGGACGACGCCTCTCCATCCTAAATCTGATGGCATGATTGAGCGGATGAATCAAACAAAGGGCAAGTACTAAGCCAAGGTATTGTCCGATCACTAAAGCGACTGGAATCAGTACTTGCATCTTTTCTTAATGGCATACCGATTATTCGTTCACAAAAGCACAGGCCAAACACCATCCTGTGTGATGCTCGGTCGCGAAATTCGATTGTCATGCGACCTCCAATTTGGACAAAAACCGAAAGAAGAAGTTGCTGGAGGAGATTACGTCAGCAAGCTGGTCTAGAGGCTAGACCAAATACATGAAGAGGTCCGTAAAAACACACAAATTGCTAGCGACCTGGCGATATGGTCTAGTTGTATAATCCTCAAAGGAGACGTGGTTTGTCGCCGAAGCTGCAAAGCAATGAGAGGGCCCACATGAAGTCATGCAGCGTATTAATGACGTCATATATCGCATCCGAAAACCGCTCAGAAGCAAGCCAAAAATGGTCTACGTCGATCGTCTAGCCCCGTTTGCTGGCGATAACCACAATACGCAAGTTCAGGTCCGAACCAGAGTAATAAGCAGCAGAACCAGAAATCAAATCAAAGAAATGGAGTTCGAAAACTTTATGAACTTATACGGAGGTTCTGGAAAAGCTAAGTTCGGAGTTACCACCGAGGAACAACAAGACCTGTTCCAAACTCCAAAAGATTACCCATCGCACATTGCGTGAGCGAAGATCTTGACATGTTCAGAAAAGTTGCAATCGTGTTTAAAAAGAAGTTTGGGCAGCTAGATGAACTACGAAGAATACTTTGGGAAAAGGGAGTGACAACTATGAACTGCGGTGAAATAGGCCATGTACGACGTCATCGTACTAAACCTAAGAAGAGGACAAGAAGAGTGCTCAAAAATTTGGAACGAGGCGACCAAAAGAGACAAAAAGTAATCTCATCTAATCAGGCTCCGGAGATTACAATTCAAATGGCATCGCCGATGAAGCAATTGCATAGCATTTATCTCAATGGCAAGATCAATGGAAGAAGTGTTCAGTTACTGGTTGACACAGGAGCAACAAAGACCATGATTTGTCCTGACATGTTGTTGGAAAACGAGAAGACGTCACCAGTAACAGTACGAATTCGAACGGCGACGGGCGAAGAAATACCTACTCACGGACAAGTCAAAGTCACCATTGGTTTGTAAATGGAGTACCCGACCATCAAGTACTGGTAGCCGACACCACGGAAGAAGTTATCCTGGGAATGGACGTGATAAAGAAGTATGGGTTCCATTTGGATATGAAGAACGATGTCTCGAAGATCGACAATGACGAAATTCCTTTTCATTCGTCAGGAAAGACAGCCATCCGAGCTTTAATGAGTGAAGACGTGATTCTGCCTGCAAGGACGGAAAGTGTGATGATGGCACGCCTAGATGGAAACCTCCGGGAAGGCTACATACGCGCGATTGAATCAATGGAGGGCGGATTAGTTGAAAAGAGACTACTCGTTGGCAGAACTTTAGTATGAGTAAAAAACACGATGCCAGCAAGGATCTTAAACATCAACTGAGATCCTGTAACATTGAAAAAGAAGACCGTTGTAGGCCAATGCACCCCAGCATCACAAATTGTAAGATGCGTGAAGTCGAATGAAGATACGTCGCCGAAGAAGTGTCTCCAACATCTATTGGACATTCTTACCACCAAATGCCAAAACCTCAGCCAAGACCAGCTGGCTAAAGTTAAAAGTGTTGATGCAAGAGTATCAAAATGTTTTCGCGCTGGAGAGTGACTTCAAAAGAAGAATTAACGTGGTGAATCATAAAATTAATACCGGAGACGCTCGGCCGATGCGACAACATCCACGCAGACTTCCTTTGGCGAAAAGAGAAGAAACCGAACAAATAGTTACGGATATGAAGAGAGAAGGCGTGATTGAACCTTCGAGTAGCCTATGGGCATCCCCAGTGGTACTAGTAAAGAAGAAAGATGAATCAACGAGGTTTTCCGTAGACTACAGAGAGCTAAACGACGTGACCAAAATGGACAGTTGCTCTTTACCTAGAATTGACGATACGTTAGACACCTTGTCAGGATCCCACTGGTTTTCTACGTTATATTTAAAGAGTGGATACTAGCAGGTAGAACCCAAAGATCGTGAAAAAACAGCTTTTACGATTGGAACTGGTTTGTGGCAGTTTACTGTGATTCCCTTCGGCCTGTGTAACGCTCCTGCAACGTTCGAACGTTTGATAGAGACCATCTTACGCGGATTGTCTTGGAAGACGTGCTTGGTTCACCTGGACGATGTGATTGTGGTTGGAAGGTCGTTTGAAGAACACTTGAACAACTTAGAAGAAGTGTTTCAGCGATTACGTAGGGCTAATCTCAAACTGAGCCCAAAGAAGTGCTACGTATTTTAGAAGGAAGGGCAACTTCTTGGCTACGTCGTATCTAGAGATGGAGTAAAGGCTGACCCTGACAAAATCCGAGCAGTGCAAGCATGGCCAAGACCAATCGGCAAACATCAGGTTCGAAGTTTTCTATTATAGACGATTTGTACACGGATTTGCCAATATTGCCAAACCTTTGACGAAATTGACGGAAGGAAGGGCAGAATTTAGATGGAAAGAAGACCGCAAAAATTCTTTCCATCAACTAAAACAGGCTCTAGTCACTTCGTCGATTTTGAGTTATCCAAGAGAAGACGGAAAATTTGTTTTGGTTACAGACGCAAGCAATCTGGCCATAAACGCGGTCCTTTCACAGGTTCAAGATTGACAAGAAAAAGTTATTGCGCATTTTAGCAAGGTTTTGTCCAGACCAGAAAGAAATCATTGCTTGACTAGGAGGGAGCTGTTAGCAGTCGTCACATTTCTACAAATATTTGTATGGACGAAAATTTTTACTGAGAACCGACTACGCCGCTTTAAAATAGCTACTGCAGTTCCGCAACCGGAAAGGACAAGTGGCAAAATGGATCGAGAGACTGCAAGAGTATGACTATGACACAGAACACCGTGCCGGAAGCAGTCATTGGAACGCTGATGCCTTGTACAGAAGACCATGTCGGGCGGACTGCAGCCATTATTCGTGACTGGAAGAAAAAGTTGAATGCCTCCGGAAAACTGCTATGTTTGATGATGAGTGGGAACCTGAGCAGTTATGTTGCGAACAAGAAAATGATCCTGAAATAAGGCTACGACTGGACTGGAAAGAAAACGACGACGACCTGTGAAGAAGTGAGTGCTTTGGGCAGAAACATCAAAGCGTACTGAGCGCAGTGGGACTCCTTGATAGTAGAAGACGGTCTTCTTAAGCGATCTCTAGGAAGTGTCGAGGGCACGGGAAACAGACTACAGTTGGTAGTGCCAAAGCGCCGGGTGGCAGAAGTGTTGAAGCATCTCCACGATGGGACATGAGGATGACACTTTGGCATTAAGAAGACATTGGATAAAGTGCGAGAACGATTCTACTGGATGAACTGGAAAGAGGACGTTATGAAATGGTGCCGTAAGTGCACGGTCTACGAATCAAGAAATGGTTCAGCGAGAAAGAGCAAAGCACCCATGAACCAATACAACGTAGGAAGCCCTTTTGAAACAGTAGCGATTGACATCACAGGGCCGTTCCCAGAATCCGATTGAGAAAATAAATACATCCTTGTGGCGATGGATTATTTTACGAAATGGACGAAAGCTTACGCCATACCCAATCAAGAAGCAGCTACAGTCGCAGACGTAGTAGTAAAAGAGTTTTTTTAGCGGTTTGGAGTTTCGTTAAAAATTACACTCCGATCAAGGCCGCAATTTTGAGTCTGGACTGTTTCAAGAAGTTTGCCGACTGTTGGGAATTAAGAAAACTAAGAAAACGCCTCTCCATCTTGAATCTGATGGCATGGTTGAACGGATGAATTGAACAATGGGCTAGTACTTAGTCAAGGTAGTGTCCGAAAACCAAAGAGACTGGGATCAGTACTTGCATCTTTTCTTAATGGTATACCGATCATCCGTTCACGAAAACACAGGCCAAACACCATCCTGTGTCATGCTCGGTCGTGAAATACGATTGCCATGCGATCTTTAATTTGGACAAAGACCGGAAGAAGAAGTTGCTGTAGAAGATTACGTCAGCAAGCTGACCAAGAGGCTAGACTAAATACATAAAGAGGTTCGTAAAAACACACAAATTGCCAGCGTCAGGATGAAGACTAGATATGACGTCAAGGCACAAAATGGTAGGTTTCAACCTGGCGAAATGGTCTGGTTGTATAATCCCAAAGGAGACGTGGTTTGTCACCAAAATTGTGAAGGAAATGGGAGGTCCCTTATGAAGTCATCGTTTAACCCCGTTTGCTGGCGATAACCACAATACGCAAGTTCAGGTCCCAACCAGAGTGATAAGTAGCAGAACCAGGAATCAAATCGAAGAAATGGAGTTCGAGAACTTTATGAACTGATACGGAGGTTCTGGAAAAGCTAGGTTCGCAGTTACCACCGAGGAACAACAAGACCTGTTGCAGACACAAAAAGATTACACCATCGCAAATTGAGAGTTCAGAGAGTTTGCAGTCGTGTTTAAAAAGAAGTTTGGACAGCTAGATGAATTACGAAGACAGCAACCGGCAGTCGGAAAAGTTTTAGGACTACATGGTGACAGACGCTTCGTTTTCTATCTGGTCACCAAGAAATACTCACGTATCAAGCCGTTATACAAAGATCTGTGGCGAACAGTATGGAATCTCAAGAGAGAAATGGAGTTACATCATGTTAAGAAATTGGCAGTACCCAAGCTTGGTTGTGGCTTAGATCAACTGAATTGGAGGACAGTTCGAAACATGTTGGAGGTCGTCTTCCGAGGAACAGGCGTTCAAGTGTTGGTTTGTAGTTACCAACGAAGAAGGATATCAGGCTAGGAAAAGTCCATTGACTGTTACTTTTATGGTCAAGGAAGTTGCCGAAATAGAAAAAGCAGCCGCTATCGCTACGATCCTTTTTACCGGTGTCGCATTCAGTCTCCTGTTCTGGGACAGAGCAGTCCTAAGAAGGAGGCAGTGAAACGTTCGAGAAGTTATTCGCAACGTCGAGAGCCTTCGCGGGGTTTTCTAGAACGTTCACCGAAGGATGCAGAACATACGGGAACGTTTTGTCACAATGTATAAATACTGAACAAACGAATCGTAGGTGAGTTGTTGCCGTAATGCGAAGACAACAGTGTTAAGAAGATTATTAAATAAGTCGTTAGCGCCTGTGTGTAGATAAATATACGGAGAATAATCTTGTACGTGACTTTAGTGTAAACAAGTGTGTGAAGCTATCCGCGGACTTTATCTTATCTTCGTGTAAGTGGTATAAATTAGTGTAGGTGTTTTTATTAAATATTATTAGATTTAATTAGTTCGGTTAATTTAAAAGTGTACCTATTTCTAGTATAAGTAAAAAATATTTTCAGTAGTTTAAATAAATTAGTTCTAATAATAAAATTCGTTACAATATCAATTGATTTTCCCTTTGTACGATACTCAGATCTTAGTAAACTAGAAAAAAACAATTGCATTTTGTTTCAGATTTAAACACAATTGTTTAAATCTTCATTCAAAAACCATTGGGTTTTTGACTAGAAAGGAATTAGATTATTATTTTCTCTGCTTGACTCGTTTATCATAGTCACAATCATTTCCTTTTGAAATAAAAATCTTTAGTCGAGGTAAACTTTTAAACAAAGGCTTTCTCCATTTTTAGATAATGACGGATCAATACGCGTAGGTGGTAGATTAATGAATTCTGATTTTAATTTTGATAAAAAACACCCGTACTTAATCTCTAGTAAACATTTATTTTTTAAGTTATTCTTTGAACGCGAACATAATAGGTTATTGCATGCTGTACCACAACTTTTACTTTCTACCTTACGCGAGAAGTTTTGGTCCACATCTGGCCGAAATCTAGCTAAAAGTGTTGTCAATTCATGCATCAAATGTTTTAGAGTTGCTCCGAAGTTAATGAATTTACCATTTGACAGAGTAACACAAAATTTTCCATTTTCTATTCTGGGTACTGATTCTGCTGATTCATTACTGATCGCAAGGGTAGAGGAAGTGAATGCTCGAAATCTTATGTTTGTCTTTTTTTCATTTGCTTAGTTACTAAAGCGGTGCGCATTGAGCTGGTTAGCGATTTAACCACTGATAGATTTATTTTAGCCTTGAAACGCTTTATCGCACGCAGAGGAATACCGTTAAAAATTTATGGAATAATGGAACAACGCATGTAGGCGCAAATTCAAAATTATTTGAACTTTATAAATTTTTGAAAACTAATAATAAAAACTTATCGCATGCTTCTTCAAAAATTGGTATTGAGTGGCATTTTATACCACCTCATTCTCCTCATTTTGGAGGATTGTGGGAATCTAGCGTTAAAAGTATTAAACATCATATGAGAAAAGGAATTGGTAACTCTCTACTTTGAAAGTTTGAAAGAATAGAACAATTGCATCAGCATATCTGGAAACGATGGAACAAAGAGTATATCCCAGACCTGCAGCAACGAACAAAATGGAAAACATGTTATTTTTCAAAATTAACAAGTTTTTTTAGATTGCAATTTTTGCAGTATTCAAAACATGATTATTTCTCTGACGTATTTGATAATATTCAAAACGGGACTGCACCACACGCTTATCAAAATCTGTTGCAACTTAGAATGTATTGCGCCACTTATGGTATCGACACACGAGTAGACTTTTTGCGTTGTTAAAGGTTATCATTTCAGTTTAGACATCGACGATAGATCTTTATCAATAAAATTTAAACTGTGTCAGTTGTTGCGAGACGTAGATGTTTATTATAAACAAATCAGATCAAGAGATGAACCTTATCTTTCTAAATAAACAAACATCAGATCGTAGTTGAACCAGAATGTTTGCACTACGAAATTAAATGGCGATTACCTCGATAATTATGTCTATTAACGTATATTTTTATCTTACAAATTGTGCTAAATTGTATAATCTAATATAATTTAAAATAATAAATAGCTTTAACAAGAAATTTAAGTCGATCTAATTTACTAATGCAAATAAATTATTAAATAATCTCACTATAGGAGTTTTTATGACAGTTCATAGTGAACTTGACCGTCGTAGTCGTTGTGCGATACACTTTTTAACATGTCTTGGTAGAAAGTCGGTAAACCAGATTCTTCTGCTCCTTTCACGATTACGTCCATGTAGGATTTAGACGGTTGTCTGGCGTTCGGCAACTGGTTCAGAGGAATGTACCGATCTGGATTCTTCGTTAGCATATACGTGTAACCATTAATGGTATTTCCATCGGGCATCTCAACGTTAACTTTGAATCTTTTATACACGTTCTCAGCTACGCCTTCTTGTCTACACACGCAAAGTCAGAAACCGTTTCCAAAAACAAAAACTACTCACTTATCTATCTTCTTAAAACCGCCTTTGGGAATGCGCCATATAGCTACCCAGACTTCTCGTTCCGAATCAGGAACAATAGTCGCAACGGAACCGTTCCAACGTTTGGAGAAATAATCGAAATCTAAGCGATAATCCTGCAAACTCGGGCGTACAAAAACATATTTAGATCTTAAAACCGACCTACCTTAATTTTTCCAATTCCCATACGAGTTGCTTTTACACTTCTTTCTAACCTTTCTTTTAGCAAATTACTACCATAGCCGAAATAAATCGGAAACGACGAAGAAGAACGTGGTCGTACCTAAAAATTAAGCATTACTTTTAATCACTAACAAAAATTTTAAAAAGTAAGTCGGAAACTCAATTTCTTCTAAAAAAAATTTTATTTTTGAAAATTTTTGATACTTACGGAAACTGTCTCCGATGAAAGAGCGAGTGGAACAACAAAAAGGACAAACTAAAAAATAACAAAGATAGCGTTATTGTGTATTTATTTAATTTTATCACTTACAACCAGAGTTGATAACATTTTCTTTGATACTTTGTAAACAGAAACTTTGCATCAACCGTCTATATAAGTCTTGTTAAGATGAATGACAACCTTTGAATGAGGAAAACGTTTATAAAACCAGAAATTCGCATGACGATTGTTTGTTAATGATTTGACAAGAGAAGCTACATTAAAAAAACGTATAACCAACAATGACCTCAATTGTAAATAGCTTGATTAATCGCAAGTATAATATACAGTGTGTTTGCTTTTATTTATTGGTGGGATGTGGTTGTATTTAAAATACGATAAGAAATTTCGTTTTATATTATTTTTGATAGCCCAAACGTAATAGTTCGAAAAGCTACGGCGCCTCGTTTTGTCAACGCACCCTGTAAGATACCATATTTATTACGCACTTTCAAAGAACAGATAAAATTTCATAACGTTGTTCTTTAAAACGTTAACTAATATGATGTAAAAAATATAAGACGTACCCAACCAGCAAAAAATTATTTTTTCCAATCTAACTTTCAATGATATTATTTTTAAATTGCAACACAATAGATGTATGAATCAAGTTTTGATTGGTACCATCAAAGATGTATATATTTATTTTTTCTATGGTTGTGACATTGACATCTATTAAATTTTGAAACTTGTGTTTTACTCGTCATTCTGACGTTTGATTTAAAATTTTCCATGTTGACTAATAATGTGACGTTAAAATTGCAACATGCCGTGTCAAATATTGGCAAAAATATCTGGGCTATCAATAAATAACTGATTACATTGTGGGTCGAGTAGAACAAGTCGGCATTGACACAATTTTAGTTTTTTTACTTTCCTAAGGAAAGTATAGCAATTTTTATTGCATAATATTACTTTGCAAAGCCTCCTGAATCAGAAAACTGTATTTTTGTCAAAAAAAATTTGGATGCCTGTGTGTGTCTGTGTATAATGTACCCACGATAACTCTCGAACCAAAAGTCCTAGTAACTTGAAATTTGGTATGGAGCTGGCTTTTCATATTCTCTAGGTTCTGTCAATGAGTCTAATAAAGAAACTGGAAGTGGGTGTATCCAACATTTTTAACATTTTTTCTTATATAATTTTGTACGTATGTAAATTCTTCGAATTATTTTTACAGTTTCTTATAGAGTTAATTCTTCCTAATAATTTATTCAAATAATTTTTTTTTCTAACATTAACAGTTTATTAGATATTTGATATAATTTAAAGTGAATTCCATATATAATCCTAGGTTCAAATCCTGCTTACGACGATGTTTTTTTTTAGAAAAGAATTTCATATTTTGAAAGAAATGCAAGATACGTTAAATAATAACAATTTTTCTCTAAATTCTTTTGACTTGTTTATATACTGAGTGCCGCATCTTATTTAAATTATGTTTAGATGTACCCACGATAACTCTCGAAACAAAAGTCTTAGTAACTTGAAATTTGGCATGGAGGTGGCTTTTCATATTCTCTCGCTTCTATCAAAATATGAATTTGATAAAGGAAACCGGAAAGGGGTGTATCCGCCATTTTTAACAGTTTTTCTTATATAATTTTGTACGTATGTAAATTTTTCGAATTATTTTTACAGTTTCTTATAGAGTTAATTCTTCCTAATAATTTTTTCAATTAAATTTTTTTTCTAATATTAACGGTTTATTAGATATTTGATTTATAATTTAAAGTGAATTCCATATATAATCCTAGGTTCGAACCCTGCCTGCAACGATGTTTTTTAAAAAAAAAAAAATTTTATCTTGAAAGAAAAGCAAGATACGGTAAAAAATAACAATTTTTCTCTAAATTCTTTTGACTTGTTTATATACTGAGTGTCGCATCTTATTTAAATTATGTTTGGATGTACCCACGATAACTCTCGAATCAAAAGTTCTAATTACTTAAAATTTTGTTTGGAACTGGCTTTTCATATTCTCTCCGTTCTGTCAATGAGTCTGATAAAAAAACTGGAAATGGGTGTAACCATCATTTTTAACATTTTTTCTTATATAATTTTGTGCGTATGTAAATTCTTCGAATTATTTTTACAGTTTCTAATAGAGTTAATTCTTCCTAAGAATTTTTTCAAATATTTTTTTTTCTAACATTAACAGTTTATTAGATATTTAATTTATAATTTAAAGTGAATTCCATATATAATCCAAGGTTTAAATCCTGCCTACGACAATGTTTTTTTTAGAAAAAAATTTTATATCTTGAAAGAAAAGCAATTTACATTAAAAAATAACAATTTTTCTCTAAATTCTTTTGACTCGTTTATATACGGAGTGCTGCATGTTATTTAAATTACCTTGGGATGTACCCACGATAACTCTCGTCAACTCAAGT